>CM031240.1:68634559-69234559 GCA_018340775.1 Taxus wallichiana var. yunnanensis
CTCCACTATCTACCCAAAAATATTTCAACCAATCAAACCAAACACAACCACCTCTATCACAAACTCCTTCCATGACACCCATCATAGCTCAAACCACACCCTTACCCATAACCCAATCTACATCTAAACCCAAACCCACACCTATGACATCATCCTCGACTAAACCTATTACCACTTTAGGGGTCACCCGACTACTAGCCTTACTCATCCACCTATCAAACTAGATTTAGCTACATCCTCCAAAGTCAACACCACACCTACTGACACCCAAGTAAAAGCACCAAACCCATAGAACTCATACCCTAGTTGCCCGATCACACTGCACCTATCTCTTCCATCTTAGGATCTCAACTTCCCCGACATGGTCAAGAAACCTCCACCCATCAATAAACCAAAAAAACAACAACCCATTCCTTCCTCACAAACCTCTAACCTACCCAGATGCCCAACATGACTTACACCCACACCTGCAACATCTTTACCACCCATACCTCCAATACCCTCAACTATTGCTTCACTACCCACTACACTTCAGTCATTTCTCTCACACCCCAAGCATGACCACGTCATCTACCTTCACGGCACCCCATTATCCCCATGGGTAACTCACCCTCTTCCCCCATCTACCTTTCCTTCTAGACCCATACACCCACATCACCTTTACCCAAGAAGGTGCAACCCAAAAACAAAACTCCACTACCCCACAATAAGGTAGTCAAAACAACCACACACCCTCCTACCCCATCCATCTACTATACCCCTACCTAAAAAAGCACACTGACACCCAAAACCATGCCAGCACCCAAACCCATAGCTCAACCCACTCCTCCTCTTCCAAATACCATTCCTCAACAATCAACCACACCTACACCCAAACCCATGTTCACTTCCCATTGCGATCCACTAGCAGGGTCCTATGCCAAAATTTTAACCAACCTCCTTGAGACTTCTGTCATCACATTACCGCCACTCAGACCTTATGACCCCCTCAAACCCAAGCCAAAAGGGTTTGATGATACTAAAATTTGTGCATACCATCATGTGCTAGGGCATGATGTGGAGAACTATAAGGCCTTAAAAATTGTCCTTATCCAGTTGTGTCCTCCAGAAGCCAACTTTGATGATGATGACCTTCTCGATGAGGATCTGCTTCACCAACACCCATTCCCACACTACCCACTCAACAACCACAAACTCCACCCTCATAGCTCCTAGAGCCACCCCCAAGATTTGAAATTAACATGGTTCACATCAGAGAACTTGCCATGCCACCACCCAAATGTCGTTGCGCTAACTCACCTCACAAGGTTTTTCTCCTCCGATAGGTTTTTTCCCGTCGTGTCATTATACCACTCACCCTACACCTTCTCCATTTCACAACTCCCCTCAAATCAACATGATACACGTCACTACACGTGCTCAGAAGGATAAGGGTAAAGAAAAGGAAACTGACCCACCAACCAATCCTATACCCAACATACCATCTACACCCATACCTAAAATCACTATCGCATGGCCCTACGTACCCCATTTCTAATGGCGTCACACATCACACCATGCTCAAACAATTACACCAATCTCCCCTCAAAATGTCCTTATATGACCTCATCAAACCTCAGAATCCCATCGTCAAGCTCTCATGGAGGTTCTTCAATCTATTGAGGTTTTACCCAATGACCCTACACCTGTAGCCTCCATTATCACACCCCATCATGTAGCCTCTCTCACCAAATTACCACCTTCATCTTCACCCCACCCTATTCACCAAGTAGCCTCCCTTAGCTTTTCAGAGGAAGAGATTGTGCCACACCAAAATGATGACCCGGACCCAGCCCTCTTCATCTCTATCCACATCGATGACATATGGGTACGTTGTGTGATGATTGATGGGGGGCATTAGCATTAACATCATTTCATCCCATGCATTCACTCAAATGTGCATACCTGACAATTACATGCATAAACATCTGGTCATGTTGTGTTCATTCAATGATGTTATCACCTCTACACTAGGCACCATCATCCTCCACATTCATGTGGGACCCCTACATTTTTCCAGAATTGTTTTACGTTTTGGAGGGGTAATTTCAATATAACATGTTGCTTGGAAGACCCTGGATTTATGTCATGGGTTGCGTTCCTTCCACTTTGCATCGTTGTGTAAAGTTTGAACATGAAGGACACACCTATACCATTCCAGTGACCCCTCACCTTTTAAAACATGCAACATGCTTTACGACCCAATGATGTGCTCATACCTATTAAGTTGTCTACCTCCACAACCGCTACTTCTTCACCTACACCTCCACTTACCAGTATAGCCGCTGCTTCTACCACACATACCTCCTCCATTCCTACCACTGCCATAACCTCCATGGCTGACCCATCAACTTCCCAATCTGTTAACTCCACCTCTCGCATTGACCTCGACACATCATCCATTCTAGCTACCTACATACCAACCACCGATCCCTTGGAAGGTGTTTTTCAATGCCTCACTCTGGGGGAGTACCACCTATATAGTGTCAACACATTCCTTACTCCACAAGAGTATGGAAGTCTTCACCAACACCCTCGTTATGATCACCATATAGGAGAACGTCTCTGTATGGTCCCCCTCACCTTCGTACTAGTCTCACCTATGGGGGACTTGATACTACCACTTACACACCGAACCACCACCATAAACTTGCCCCTTTTTTTGACTTCCAATCACTTACCAATCACCGTTTCTCCCACACCTTCCTACACCGATGTGTGTGGAAGGGTTTTGGTTTTGGATTTTTGAGTAAGGCCGCCATCTTGTTATTCCATGTACCACCCCGTAAACATAATGATCATAGTGGTATCAGATTTTTTGAACCACCTACCAAACAAGCCCGCATTGAACTCATTAAGGACACTAGCTCTTCTCCACCTTCTTCACCTGCTCCACCTTCATCACCACCCTCACCAATGATGAGTTGATGGATCCTGAATCTATCCCTCCTAACTTTTTTTTTTCATAAACACCATTTCCTTGGGGCCTTTGACTTATCAACGTGAGGGCGAGGCCCCTTCCACTCTTCCCTTCTGTATCTTGAAATGATCGATGATGATACACCTTAATTAACATTGTTCAATGTCAGGATGATGAATCTATACTCACCTACCTTGGTGTAGAAGACTCATATATTCATCGGTCATTACCTTCTGAGACACAAACCATGTTGAATGAATCGACTATCGAGATCAACATTCATACTCAGGATGACCCACACATCCTAAAGATTGGACAATCTTTAGATGTTGCTGAACAGGAAGCCATCACTTCTTTTCTCAGAGATCATAACCATGCTTTCTCTTGGTCTTATGTAGACATGCCTAGTATTGACCCCACCATAGTGGTCCACAATATCATAACCGTTCCCGATGCCAAACCCATCAAACAAAAGCTAAGGAAAATGCACCCTCGCATTGCCCTTCTCGTTAAAGAGGAACTTCAGTGCCTTCTTTTCATTTCCTTCATCTTACCCATTGATTATCCTCATTGGATTTCTAACATTGTCCCTATCACTAAAGTGATAGGGGACTCCACATTTGCATGGACTTCCATGACCTCAACCTAGCATGCCCGAAAGATGACTTTCCCTTACCGGTATTGATCAATTGGTTGACCTTACCATTGGTCACGAGATGCTATCACTCATGGATGGCTTCTCGGGTTATAACCAAATCCTACTTTCCTAGAGGATCAACACAAAACCTCATTCATCACCCCTTGGGGGACCTTTTGCTATCGAGTCATGCCTTTTGGCCTTAAAAATGTTGGTGCCACATATCAGTGGGCTATGACTTACATCTTCCATGACATCATGCATCACATATTGGAAGATTATGTGGATGATCTCTTGGCCAAATCTAAATGCCGCTCGAGAACACCTACCATCCTCAAAACCATCTTTGACCATCTCATTAAATATTGTGTTCGCCTTGACCTAAGAAGTGCATCTTTCACGGTTCTCTAGGAAAGCTCTGGGATTTATTGTTTCCTTACATGGTATAGAAGTTGACCCTGATAAAGTCAAGGCCATTCTGGAAATGCCTCCACCCACTAACCTTAGACAACTCCATGTAGCCTATAAAGGTAAGTTGTAGTCTATTCACCATTTCATTTCACAATTATCTGATCGGTGTCAACCATTTCATCATCTTGCTCAAGAAGGATGTCTCCTTTAAATGGGATGATGACTGTCACAAAGCTTTTGAGGCCCTAAAACAATACCTTCTCCAACCACCCATACTCATTCCACCTAAAGATGATCAACCTTTTTACCTATACATATCCTCTACCGATCACTCCTTGGGAGCCATGCTCGCTCATCGCGATGAACAACATAGGGAGTAGGTGGTTTATTACATAAGCCATACTCTTTTGGACTATGAAACCCGATACAACCACCCTAAAAAACTTTTCTTAGCCTTAGTTTTCATTGCCACCAAACTCCGTCATTACCTACTCAACCACAAAACCTATGTTGTGACCAACACCGACCCCTTACACTTCATGTATGCCAAACCTTATCAAAATCAGCATACCGCATGATGGCTTATGCTTTTAGCTGATCTTGACCTCGAATTCATTCATAAAAAGTCCATCAAGGGCCAAGCTATCACTGACCAATTGGCGATGCACACCTATTTCAGGGGATCGACCCTCTAATTTTGACTTTCCAGGATGAGTCGATTGATGCCCTTTCCTGGATGAACCCCCTTAACAAATGACACTCTTCTTTGACGGTTCCAAGTGTCAGTGTGGGGGTGGGGCTGGTATTATCCTCATTCCCTTGATGGTGAACCCATGCCTTTGTCTTTCAAACTAGATTTTGAATGTACCAACAATATTTCCGAATACAAAGTGCTCGTACTAGGTCTCTGAGTTGCCTACGCCCTAGATGTCAAATCAATCAACATCTTTGGTGATTCTCAATTGGTCGTAAACCAAGTCAATGGTATGTACCAATGTTGTAATGAGATACTTCAAAAGTATAAACATCATGTAGACATACTTTTGACCACCTTTGATCGTTACACCCTTCAAACCATCCCACGTTCAACCAACAAGTTTGTAGATACCATGGCTTGCTTAGCTTCCCAAATACCCACTTCACCCTCGATTCTACAATCTTTGTCACCGTACAATGACTCCAATCACCTTCTTATTTACCTCATGATGTTTACTCGATGGAACCACTACCCCTAACCCGAGTGACCTTTGGTATAAACAATACTCGACTACCTTTCTCTCTCCATCTTACCTCTTGATCTCACCCATAATGGACAACACACCTTCCTTAAAAAGGTCTCTCGTTACGTCATGGGGGCCTCCTCTATAAGCATGGCTTTGATGGTATTCTCTTACGATGCCTCACAAGTTCTGAAATTCCTTATACCATTAAGGAAGTTCATGATGGCATATGTGGAGGTCACTTTAGTGGCCTTGTTGTTGCTAAGTGTATTCTTCACCTAGGCTATTACTAGCTGACCCTTAACCATGATTGTTGTGACTACGTCAAACATTGTGTAAAATGCCAACAACATTCCAATCTTCATCATACACCTAGTCATGCCTTACAGTCACCGTGACCTTTGGCCCTTCTCTCAATGGGGTTTGGATCTTGTCGGAGAAATCAATCCCCATTCTTCCCAATGCCATCAATGGATCATCACTGCTACCGAATACTATACAAAATGGGTGGAAGCCATACCACTCATCTCATGAAAGATAAGAAAATATGTGAGTTCATTAACCACCACATCATTTTTCACTTTGGTGTTCCTCATCACCTCATCACTGATAATGGAAAACAATTCAAAAACAAAACATTACAAAAACTTTGTGACACCTTTGGCATTAGCTTAGTTTCTCATCACCTTATTACCCACAAACCAATGGCCAAGCCGAATCCACTAACAAAACCTTAAACAAAATTCTTATGAAAGTGGTTGATGATACTGGGAAGGATTGGCATACACACATTCCTTTTTCCCTATGGGCATACCGCACTAGTATTCACACTTCCACTGTGGCCACACCTTTTTCTCTGGTCTATGGTACAGAGGTAGTCTGCCTCTCGAAGTCTAGATCCCCTCACTTCACATTTCTCTCCATGACATGCTCAATGATGATGACTTTCGTCAGGACCATTTAGCACAACTAGAGTTATTAGACGAATGTCGTCTTAACGCTCTAGATCACCTTCAAGTTTACCAAAAATGTATCAAACGTGCCTATGACAAATGTGTCCATGAATGAACCTTCAAGTTGGTGACCTTGTCTGAAAGAAAATCAACATGTAAAACTAAAGAAAAAAAAAGTAAATGGAAAATTTTCTCCTAATTGGCTTGGACCATACATCGTGACTCATACCTATGGATCAGGTGCTTATCATTTATCTTCACTCGATGGTAAACCTAAACTTGAGCCCCTTAACACCTTGCATCTTTGACCATTCTATTGTTGACTTGTAGTCCTACCTCACCTTTTGTCTCTTTCCATGCTCATCCCTTGAGTGCTATTCACTTCATACACCTCATTAATGATTAAACAAGAATCATGTGAGTACCGTCACTTGTTATCTTCTCTTGAATATGTGTACCACGGTGTTACACATAGCATGATTCTCATGGATACTTTTCATCTACCTTTAGATGAGATCCCATGGTCATTTCACCTTGCCTTTTGAACAAGAGTCTTATTCTCCACCTTGGTCTTGTCCATGACTTCAAAGACCTCACATGGGACCAAACTCCTTGAGTCAAACTTCTAATAAAAAGATGACTCCCTCAAAAGGACATCTTCCTCTCGACAATTACTGCTATAAATAGACTGCTCCCTAGAAGGAAAGCTATGTAAAGCTCTTAAAAAAAAAGAAAGAGCAACCAAAGCTTCCCACATCGATCAGCTTCATGAAGACCTCAAGGAGTTAAATTTTATTCATCCCATATAGACTTCCCGCATCGATCAGTCTATTTCAACTATAAGTCAAAACAATAACCTTTTGTCATGGACTTGCCCATTGTGACCTAGGTTCTCTTGTCAAAGTGCATGCATATCTACCTATACATATAAAAATTACCTACCTTTCACCCTTTTAACCATGCCCACTCTCATTTCCTATTGCCTCAAGGGACTTCTTGGAACTTAGACATTTGGTGATCATGTGACTACTTTTCACCGTAGAACAGTCCATCATGCAATGTCTTTAGGGTCTTATGTTCATCACCTCCACCAAGGTGTGATTTACTGGTATGATCCTACCCAATCAGGTGGCTTTATTGCCCCCTCTTATCTTTTAACCATCTTTGTTTACGTTTTGATTACCTTATACAGGACTTGGTCCTCGATGCTTACTTTTGGGGTAATCTTCTCTTTTGTCACACAATCACCCTCACCTACATCACTTTACCTATAATCCACCCACACCTAATAGATCTAAAACCCACACCATGCCTAAAACCTACTAACTCATTTTCATACCTCCTCATATTCTTCCCTAGCTCATGGGAGAACTACATCGGCTTGAGGTCCCTTTTTTTCATCGGGACTATGTAGGTAGCACTCGAGGGCATGGGGCCCTTGGAGGTTAGCTCGGCCATCCTCTACCCTAAACAATTCATCTTCCATGTGCCTCACATTACATCACACCTAACTTAGTTTCCCTTTTATACCCAAAATTGGAAATTAAACCACATACATAACCAATTGTTTCATATTTTAAACATTATCATAGCATACATTTATTACTCCTACCATTTCTCTATCATCACTATGCATAGATTATACCACATCTCACATATGACCCATATTATCATTCATTGCATAAAATAATGACTCACCATTTCACCTACTTTCAACTCAACCATGCCTAAACAAACCTAACTCAAACATTCCTAACAAACCTAACTCAACCATGCCTAACCAACCTAACTCAACCATGCCTAAACAAACCTAACTTAGCCATGCCTAACCAACCTAACTCAACCATGCCTAAAAAACCTAACTCGATCCATGCCTAAACCAACCTGACTCGATCCATGCCTAAACAAACCTAACTCAACAATGCCTAACAAATCTGACTTGATCCATGCCTAAACCAACCCGACTTGATCCATGCCTAAACTAACTTTGACTCAACTATGCCTCAACCAACTTGACTCAATCCATGCCTATCTAACTGACTCCATCATGCCTAACTCACATAATTTCCATCCATATCAACACAACAAATTCATATCTCATAAACACATCAACAACTCAAAACATACCATGTAGCTCATCATATAAATAAATCAATGTGTATCTCAAATATACATGGCTATCTCATCATGTCCATCATCTCAAAAGTGTTGGCACATGCAGCCGATATATAATACAAAATGTCATCGGCACTTGGACCGGTCTCATATATACAACAACATAATGAAATAATAAAAAATATCTTGGCACGCAGATCGGTATATGCTTGAAATATACAAAATCACTCATACATCCTCACTTTATCTTGCATGCAGGTAGGCGGTATGTGATCAAAATAAACTATCTCTCGGCACACAAGCTGGTATATATCACACAATAACTATCATACATCAAAAATCAGGTGATTGCAAATTAGGCATCTCGGTGGATGTCCTCCATCTTGTATCACCTATACCCTCGGCCTCCTGGGTCCCTACTTGGTGCCTCAACTGGAGCTGGTCTCCATACATTAGTAGCCTCTTGCTGATCAGGCCTCGGAGCTCGTTGACCCCATGTGCTCTCCACACTGTGAGTGTGGGATCTCATCCTCTCACTGGATGCTTGTTGTGCCCTATACTCGGCATAGGATATGAAGTCTATCCCGGCCTGCCATCAGCTGGTCCTGATAGTATCTAGCCTCACCTAGGGCATCCGTAACCTAGATATAGGCATGGTTTGTGGTGGTCCCATAGGTCTGGCCCCTGTACCTACCCTACGGGACCCTACCCCGTGCCTTCTTGTGAGCTGGGACCTGCTCCCGGTGATGATGGTGGTGGTGGTGCCCCTACCCCTTGTGCTGTATTTGGGCCTATGTAAGACCCAATCTATGCCTAGGTTGTGGCCAACTAGCCCTGTAAACCTGCCACCTAAGCTGTAAGGCTACCACCTGACCATCCCCCTCCTCTCCATCTCCATCTCCTCCATCACCATCTGGGCCTGCAGACTAGCCACCTGTACGTGTAGCTCTGCTACCTCCGCCTCAGAGCCCTCCAACTGTGTCTGCAGTATACCCAACTGGGTAATGAGCATAGCTACCTACCCCTGTAGGGCATCTCTCTGCACTGTAATGGTAGCTAGATCTGGCTGCCCCGGTCTAGGTGGTATGGCTCATAAGTGAGCCACCCACCACTGTCTGTACCTGTCTGTACACTGGTGTCATCTATCTGTTGGTCCACTAGCTACTCCTCCTACCCTATGGGCATTGTAGGCTATGGTAGAGGTAAGGGCCTCTCCATGTCATCTCTCTGGTACTGTGGGAAAGTCAGAGGTATGTCCTGTACTATCCTGAACTGCTATCGGACTTTGTCTCTTTGGGATCATCTCATCCTCCCGGAATGGTGACCTGTATCCATCTCTCTAGCTAGAGCTCAGCTAGCTCCTCATGCATATGCCTATATGAGGGAATCCCACATATGGCCTCCATATAATGTCCACTCTAGACAACCCCTCTAGTAACTGCTACGGAAATGGGCCACATCATGTGTGGGCCTCTCAGATCTCACTCTCCTATCACCGGCACCCATCTCTCATGTATACCAAAACATAAATCATGTTGGGAATGCATCTACTCGGGGCATCCTATAGGATGCACACAAACTATGTGCTCGTATGCCCAATGATGCAGTGTAGTATAAATGTACAAACACATGTTGAACTGCACATGACCACCCATATGCCCACAACTCCCTGTAGCTGCACCAAGAATGTTGGTTCCCAGGAAAAGTGGGTCTCATACACCATCATGTCATGGAGTACCCCCATCAGTGATCGGGAAAGCATCCACCCTCTGCATCTGGTAGTGCATAGCAGCACACTGCCTCCATCAATAGAACCACTAGCCTCGTCTCCTCCGGACAGGCTAGGTACATCTCTCCATAGCTCAAACTGGCACTATGGAATCTTAGATCGGCCATCCCCTCTCCAAAAATAGTCACAATCAGCTCCTCTGAGGCCTCGGAGGAGATAGAATAAACCTGGGCACCCAATATGGGTAGCCAGAAGAATCTAGAACACGTCCTCCAGGGTGATAGTCATCTCACCCATTGGTAGGTGGAACGTGTTGGTCACGGAGTCCCATCTATCGATGAGCGACCATCAAACTAGGCTATCGGACTACATGTCTATAGTGATGAACCCCACTCAAGCCCACTACCTCCACATGTTGTAGCTCCTCGGGGTGTTGCACACAATATCACCAGTAGAGGTGGAACCTGTCCCACATATGTAGCTATGCTCTCCCCTGCATCCAATACAAGCACGACATTAATTTACATGTATCATCCATATTCAAAAATTATCATTTTCCTACACCCTATTTTCACCCTACCTACCCATTCAACCACCTAGCCCACATCACTTTTGGACCCTTGTGCCCAATAATCTGACCAGTACCGGTTCATCCTAACTAACCCGGTCACCCTTTAACCAGCATCGGTCACCTATTTGGTGACCGATACCGGTTCACCCTTACCGACCCCGGTCACCCCTTAACTAGCATCGGTCACCTGTTTGGTGACCGATACTAGTTCCACCTAATCGACACCGGCCAACCTGAGCGATGGTGATTGACGAAAAAAACCGTGATTTTCCAAAACCCCCTTTCTAAAAAACCTCCCCCTGCCCCTTTTACCCACCTATAATGACCTAAACTACCCTTGGACCTCCACCCACCACCCCTATCCCATTTATTACCCTCCCCATTCCTCCTTTTACCCAATATTCCCCCATTCCCAAATTTAATTTGTGCCCACCCACAAAAATGAAAAAAAAAAAACCTTACAAACAAAAATAAAAAACTCCTCTAATCTATCAAATCCACAACATAGAGTAGAGCGCTTACCTCATCGTGCTGCCGCCATCTCAGTGGCACGTCTAGCCACTGTACTGGTGGGCCACCCGATCCCTCTCCGGCCTCCACCATCACCAAATACCTACTCACAACCTCTCACCAATTGAATCCCTCGCAATGATCATGTGGACCCACTTCTCACTAGTCAATCACTCATCAATCATCTGCTGTCGACTCTTTGTTCCATTTCATCTAGACATTTTTCTCTCTTTTCTCTCTTTTTGTCATTTTCTCACTTTGAACAATAACAAATGAATAACAAAAAATGTGGATTTTTTTTTTTTATAAAAAACCCAACCTAACCAATGCCGGTTACCCTTGATTGGCATCGGATCATGTGCCCTACCTAACCATCATCGATTTACCTCTACCGAGCGTTAGTTATCCATGACCGGCATCGATCACCATCAACTAACACATTGCCCTACATTTTAGCCTTTACCCTACCCCTACCTCCTTTTTTCCCCTCCCAACCTTCACCCGATCATTTACCCACACCCCACCTTTACCTACCCATTTACCTCACCTTTCCTGACCTCATCATTTACTACCTCCCTTTGTCCTCCTTTGGGGACTCATTATTTTACCCCTACCTTGGCCTTACCCATGTTGTGACCTAGATATTTGGACCTGGACCATCACTAGTGACCTTTGACCTCATGTTTTGCTATACCTTGTGGCATTATTACATTACTGTGTGTTTTTGACCTAATGACCTTACCTAGCCTATTGTCATGACCGTTTATCTTAACCCTACCTTTGGTGTCTTGGAACATACCTAAACATTCTGCTGTACTAACTACGTTGTGTTTCTGACCATATCCTATACCTTGGATATCGGAATCACTTGACCTTGTTTGGATAAACCTATCGACCTTAGATGATGTAGAGTTTTCCTGCTCTTCAACTTGGTAGCATGTTGTAGTTTATACGTGTATGTGCATTTGACTGTTACTACCTTTGACCCTAACCCATTACCTAGAATTTCCCAAGTAAACCTTTCCACCTTTTTCCCTCGTACCCACCTTCCTTTTCCTCACATTCACCTTTTTATCAAACCACTCACCGATTCTACCTTGCCTCACGTCGAGTTCTGTTTGAGGGGATTACCTTCACCCACACATGGGGCAACCACATCTTTTTTTTTTAGCGTCACTTACCAATACAAGCTACACAAAAAAAAGGGACAAAATGTAGACACTAAAATTAGGTCACACTCCCCTTTGGTCCCTCGACAAATAAACACCCTTCATCACATTCACCTAGCCATGGCCCCCTTCACCCCACTAATATTAATTTAATTAATTAAATTAAATTAATTCATTATCCTCACTATATTTATTATTTAAATATCTTAATTTAAATAATATCCACACATACACTTCACTTAGACACCTCATCAAGCCAACTCAACCTAAGACCTATTCTTAGTAAGTTGTCATAACTAACTAAGACTTACCTAAACCCTAAAAATCAATGCCTACATTCTCTCTAACCACATTCCTACATGCTTACAAGAAGCTCCCAGTCTAATCTATGGGTTAATGGCATGAGATCTGAGGAAATCAAGAGGATCTCCTAGTTTAGTAAACAGTAGGAAATCTGCCTTGGCCTGATGCGGTTACCCCTAAGCATCGCCGGTTAAGATGTAACCACCGTCGGTTACCCTTTTAACCCCAAAAAACCTTATTCTCAAGGTTGGAAAAAGGTTGGAAAAAAGGATTTGGAACAAACATTTGGAAAACATTAGCACATTTCAGAGAACACGCATGCAAGGAAGGAGATCAAGCATCTTTTCTCTGCCTGACCATCCTGACAATGATCTTATCTAACCAAGCAAAGAGGAATGTACACATGCAGCCCATGCAGAAGCTTTCCTTTAGTTGGTGATCACTGTAGCCTTCAAACCTCTCATCAAGCACCTATGTCCTCCCTCACTCACGAGAAATCCAGGACTAGAATCTAAGTAAGTAAATGTTATACTTCTCTGGTTCATTCCATTTCATCATTATATCATCATCTTATGTTTACCTAGCCACCCATTGACCTACCCCAACACTCACCCCTCCATATACCCATTAAAACCTCACCAAATCCTACCCAAATCACCCAATACCTTATCCTGACCTAGCCAAAATCCTTTGTGTAATCACAAAGGAGACCCTAAATCTCGTTATGTGGCATTCCCAAAACTCTACGATAATCGGCACCGTTTACACCTAACCGTCATCGGTCACCCTTAACCGACATTGGTCTCTGTATTTTCCCATCTGACCCAGAACAGTGACATGTCCACCTAATTCCCTCTCACCCTCATTCACCTGTGATCTTCCCGAGACCTTTGTTAAACTGCAGAGACCCAGAACCAGTTATTTGACCTTCGGATCCTATTCTAACCTAGCCTGTTAGATTAGATCTATTTCTTATTGTGTTTTAAGTGAGATACCTAAATCATTTCAAATTACAATAGGTTTTACCTTATTTACTGCATTAAATTGTTTAAAACAATGGACTGATAGCCATCTAGGAAGTATCACACTTCCCGGATCTAGCATACGCTAGGCAATTCACTACATATATTGTTTAACTTTTTCTGGTGGTCTTGCTTTACATTACAGGTAGTTCCTCCTAGCCAAAAGGAAGCTCTCACGATCAGCTATGGATTTGGAAGTCATACGTGCGCAACAACCCATCAACCAACACTAAAATAGGTATTCCTCCTACGCCTGTTACCCTATTTGTTTAAATCAATACTTCAAGGAAACGATCTAGAATCAAGTAAAATATGATGTTCGGTTTCATCTTGAGACACAATCATATAGTTTCCATGTCCAATATCTTCATAAAGTATTTACGCTTTGGGATCATCCTTCTTTTGAACAATATACTCAGATTCCTTCTCAAGAAACAACTTCTTCATCTTGTTGTTGATTGATATAAGGGCATGTGACCAACCCATTTGAATTTCTGCTCCCATGTCCTTACAAAAGTTCCTACTCAACATCATTTCGTATGAAGGAGGGATATCAGCTACTAGAATAGTAGCTAAAACCTTTTCTCAAGTAAGGCAGCAAAAGCCACCTATGCATCTTTAATTCTTCCAACCAAGGGAACCTCCCTACTCTCCATAGAATAACAAGAACCAATAGTGCATGTGAGGGTAAGACCCAAAGCATGAGCCACTTTGGCAGGCATTACATTATCTAATGCTCCTAAGTCTATGACACAGTTGCTAAGTCTATGGCCTGCTATAAGGAGGGTCACATAAAATGGTTTAATTTTCTCATTAGGTGAGGTGACTGCAGCCACAAGGTTTGGTTGGGGTGCGGAAGATGGAGTAGGAAAAAGACCTTTAGAAGTATTAGATAAAGTTTTGGAATGGGAATTGACAAAGTGGACCATTTTGGCAAAGGATTTTGGATGGGTTTGATAATACTCAGCCTCTGAAATTTAGATTTTTGTCTTCTTAAGATGGTCAATGATATAAAAATATCCCGAGATGGATGGGGAATCATCACTAGGAACCTTATGCTTATCAGGTTTTGAGGCTGGAGAAAAAGAATTTTAAGAAACAGGAGTAGAAGAATTAGTAGAACTAACCTTTTATGTGGATGCGTTGGGAACAAGAGATCCTCTTCTTGCCACCATTGGAATATTTGTGGGATATTCTTTGGATTTTTTAGTAGGCTGCATCACTTTCTCTTTCTTATTGGTCTACTCTCGAGTCATAACAGTGTATGACTCACTATTCATCTCTACCACTACTTCATCATAATCATCTTCTTCATCAATGCCCTCGTAATAAGGAAATTAACTTGAGATCCATCAAGTTCTCTTATCTCCTTCTCACCTCTTCTCTAGATTCTTCAAATTCTTCATTAACCTCTTCATCAGGTTCTTCAACCTCACAAGTTTCATTGATAGGGACCTTGATGGGTGGTCCCTCAATTTCCAACCTTGTCTAAGAAGAAGGCAAATGGTTTTTAGGTTGAAAATTCCTCCTTGGGAACGTCTTGATAAGGAGCATACTGAGCCAATTGCTTCTTGATAGCACTGAAGTCATTGGCAAGCTTTTGTACTAAAGGATCTGCATTAGCTCCGAATTGTAGGGAAAGTAAGAAGAAGCTTTAGATTTGGAAGAATCTCTTTTCAACTTGCTGCGGACATGATGAGGTCATTTTCAACACCTTTGCAACTTATCGTTGGTCCTCATCCAATGTTGCAAGATTCACTCTCCTCAATGCATAGCTTACTTTAGGAAATTGAGCATTTAGGAAAAACATTTTGAATCGATCCACGGGTCGGGTGTCTTGTGGGATCTTGTTAATAATCTTATTGAACTTAGCCACAAATTCTCTCATGGGCTCTTGTGGTTCATTCTTGATTTGATAAATCTAGGCTAGCAGAGCATGCACATCTTCCGGAGGTTTGAAATGATTCTCACATCTTGTTCTCATCGTGGTCGAATTGGTGATGGCCCTAGCATGAAGGTGATTAAACCAATCTGTTGTATTATCTTGCAAAGTCCATATAAAAAGCCTCACCGAGACATCTTCATGCTCAACTCGAGGACTCCACATGCAACTATGAAGGCTGCGGTATGTTCATTAGGATGCACTTTTCCATCACCTCGAACTTGGGAAAGTTCTTCATGTTAACCTTCGGTAACTCATGCAAAGTTGAGGGAGGGAAAGAGGCCCAAAACGGTGGCCCCAAGGTAAAGGAACTTCCATCCTTGGAAAAGCGCTTGAAGAGGGCTGAAACATTAGGAAAAATCAAAGCACAAAGATTAGGGATGAGTTTCTCTTGAGGGATACCCACTGCAAAGGGTTCTATCTTCAGCAAGGTGTGTGCTTGTAGAACGAGCTCTTATATTTCTCCCTGTTGAAGAAAGAGGAAATCCTTGCTGCTCCAAGAGTTGAAACTGAGAATCTTCAATTCCAAGAGTCCTCCTACCACGGGTAAACCTTAGAGTCACCAGATAAAAAAATGATCAATAAATTTTTCTTTGAAAACTGGAATCCATCGAAAATGAATCCCTAGTAGAGTCACCAAAAACTGTTGGTTGTCGAATTAGGACTTTAATGAAAGCAACAGTTAGGGGATAGAAAGTACCTCCTCTTTAATGGGAGAGGTTTCCTTATTGAAAGCAAAAATCTATTCACAAATGTACAACATTTAGTTTCAAAGGGGAACTCTGATATCATGAAAGTGTTTTAAACTTCAACATAGATTATCAATACAAAAGATCAAAAGAACTAAGGAAGGGAAAGGGGTAGAATAGCATTCTCAGGAAGTATAGTTAGCAGAATAATTCCTTATAAATGCTGAACTAGGATAATATAGAACAAAATCATTCATATTAAGACCATTAGATGTTATTTCATATACACAAAGTTCAAGAGATGACATCCACAAGAATACAAATCTTCTTAATGCAAAATAGATTTAATGATTCACAAACTCAGGACAGTTTAGATAGAATAAAATATTTAGATAGAAACAAGAAGGAAAATCTTCTATATTGATGGCTTTTAAAACTTTTACACTTTCAAAAATAATCAGAATTCCAACCGCTTGAAATGGCATGGAGAGCTCGTTATATAGCTTACAAATTGATTACATTTGGTAACCGTTTCTTTTAACTAAAAGATTAATTAAGGAAATGCATAATACAACGTCCTTAATTAATTACAAGGATCTCAACACTAAAAATAGAATGTGATGCCCATTAAAACAACCCACTTGAGACCCAAGAAACAACCTAGGATTAGTCATGAAAATTATGGGATAATTTTTTTATTAGAAATGTCTACAACTAGGTTGCAAAACAACGATTGATACTATCAAGTTCTAGAACAAGTCTAAATTACTAGAACATACCTTTTATTTATTAACAATTTTGAGAGGTCAAAAAGTCCAAAGTCTAGGGTTAGAATTTTTAGTTAGGTGAAGGGGGTAAATTTTCACCATACCCACTCTCTAACAAGCTTAAAGTTTCAACTTGAATTTTCCCACACTAAATGAATTCAAGATTTCCCTAAATCATTTCCATTGGATATGAAATTTTCTCACCTTTCTAATGATATAAATAAGTCGTCCTAACTCCTTGTAAAACTCCAAATATGGACCAGCGGGACTTAAGGGTCAAAATTTCCCCCAAGCAGACACGTGTCAAGCGGGAAGAAAACCCTTTGTTGGGTTGGCGAGTCACGAGGCGGTATTTGAAATTTTTCTTACACGAGGAGAAAATTTCCATTTTCACCCGCACCTCCAATGTGCCACCCGAGACACATGTCGGGCTCCGAGCTCACACAGGGAAGGTTGGCAAATTTCGCCAAAGGGAGGGAAAAATCCAATTGGCACCCACATACCCACGGGTCCACCAGGGACATGTGGTGCTTAATAAAACAATGTGGGGAAGGCAAGAGGGAAGGGTAGGGTGGTGGAGTTAGTTGGTAAATTTCTCCAATGGGGAGAGATAAAGGAAAAGTTTGACGCGCAGTGTCTGCGTCTGCGGAAGGGTCTTCTCCGAGGCAAAGCTAGGAGTGCGGGGCCATAAAAGGTTTAAGGGAAATTTTACCAAAACAAAATTTTGCAAAAACCAAAGGTTCTCCACGTGGCAGCCCCTGGTTGGATGTGGGGAAAAATTTTAAAATTTTTGCCCTAAAATTTTTTCAAGGATTTTTAACGGGAATTTTCGGGCCGTGGGCCCGCTAAGGAAAATTTTCCCAAATTTTCCCACCAAGGCAGGAAAACTTCAAAGGGCCATAACTTTTGCTAGAAATCTCAATTTTGGGAAAACGAGGACTTTCTGGAAAGCTCTCGATGCCCTCTTTGCACAGGAATCATAAATTTCACATTTTGATAAAGTTAGAGGGGTCAAATTTATGAAAACGTCCTACAGGATTTTAAATAGCAAACTGGTAATTTTTAACTTATAAATTTGATTCAATTTGATCTCCTCCTTCACTCAACATGCCAAATAGACATGGAGGATTATTCTAGGAAGGATTTATAATGTTTTAGGAAGGTAAATTTTCTCAATTGATTCCAATTTAAATTTTTCCAACAATTAACAAAAACATTTGTGAAAATGTTTAGGCTTGGATTTTGCAATGTTTTAAATTAATTCTTAAGTGTTCTTTGTCAATTTGAGTTCCTTGATAATACAACATGCTAAATTTTAACATTTCCAAGTTGATTATAATGTGTAGGCCCGAACTGTACATTTTAATTAAATTTATTTTCCAGTTTTAAATTTACAACAGAGATCCATTTCTAGAAAATTTGTTTATCAATTTCATCATTTGAGTGTGGAATTTAATCTCTATTCTAGTCCAAGGCATTTAGTTGTTTATAAACAAATCATTCTAAATAAAATTGCAATACTTAATTACATTTTACACATTTCCAAAGATACAAAATACTACATTATTTCCATATACATTTCTTTTCAAACAGAGATCTAACTATCTCTTTTTCCATACAATGAAACATTTAATTCAAACCATGGTAGATTTAATTATTTTCCTTCTTCAAACAATCATTAAAAACAAGAATCTAGTTTTATCTTTCCCAAAACATATATTTTTAAAAACAAGGAAAAATAATACAATTACATCTCACGGGTTTCTTCCTTTTTCCATTTTCCAAAATAGGGATTTCAAATCACAATTTGATATTCAATTTCAACACAACAATGCAAATTGAGGAAAGTCTTGTAGTTATTTATTAATTCAAAAAGAAATACAACTTTACAACTTTCAAAGTTTGAATGCAAATAAATAATTCTATTTCTTTCTTTCCAATAATAGAAGCAGTATAAATATCTTTCACAATTCGAATAAGTAACTTTCATAACCAATTACAACATATTTTCTTCACAAATATATATTAAAATTTCATCCACTTCAAGTGGGAAAGGTTACAAATGAATTTGTTTCACAAGGGGCTGAAAAACTGTCTTCTTCTGCTCCAAAACAACAACATGCAAGTTTTCTTTTTCCTCCAAATTGATCACAACAAAAGTGGGGAAAGGCAATGCTCTCCACCCAACCAAGACATCTAATGAAAGGAGAAGCCATCCTTCATCATTGGCCCTCGAGCCCCAACCATAATACAATAAGAGGTGTGATTCAACCCATGGAAACAACTGGCTTCAACAAACACATAACATTCTTTCAACATACATTTTTCAATATAAAACATAGTCCAAACAAAAATAGTAGTTTAAAAATGCATTTGAAAACATTCAAACAAAACTCAGGCTTGATCATGCAAGCCAAAGGAGCAAGGACTATGGGGGAATCTACTTATGCCTCCCAATGGGAATTGGGCATCCACCTGTAACAAACCACCAATAAAATTCACCAAACATATCCTTATGCCCCCATAAATTGCTCCTTATGCCCCCACAGATTTCCTTATGCCCTCTACAAAGTAAGAAATGCAAGGTATTTCTTTTCCATGGTGAATCTCAAACCCAAAATCCCTCCATAAAATATGATGCCACATCTATTCTCTTATGCGCCCATATGGATTCCCCATAACCTTCTCCTACACCATCCCTATGGCAATCTACCCAAACAGCCAACAAATTACATAAAGCACATGCACAATTCATACAAACATAAAAGAATTAATAGCAAAAGGAAGAGTTAGGATCCTACCTCTCGATGGTAGATTTTTTTCCAAACAGCAAGTTTCAATGCCAAAATACAGTCCCAAAACAACAATACCAAGTATGAAATTATCTTCAATATCCTCCACAATCCACAAGAGATCCTAACACCAAAAATGCACCCCCAAGAAATTTGCAAAATGATTCAACAACCCAAAACAAGCAAAGAGTTTAAAATTTATAGAAGAGGGAAGAGAAGAGGATGATGTGGATCCATGTAGGATGCCACATCACACATCCTCAACTCCAAACATAAAAGACAAAATTTCATTCTCCCAAGCACAATAAAAGGTGGGTGAAAATATGACAATTTACTTGCACACTCTAAAAAGCCCACACCCTAAAGGACTGTAAATTAAATAAAATGTAAGAGAGTGCAATCAAAACTTACAATATGATTAATAAAATGCATTATAAAAATCTAAAATCACCCCTCCAACCATAAGTATGGTTGGTAGATTAAATTGAGAGGTATGGGACAAGTTTTATTTGTCCCACAAGCCTCAAAAATAGCCCCCAATGACAAATTCGAATTTCCAAGGGGGTGGAGTGTTTCATACTCCAAAATCTAACTTACCCAACTCTTACACAAACTTACACATCCCTTACATAATTAATACAAAGAGCCAACAACTTTCATTATTACTTTCCCATATCCCAATTTGATTTATTTAACATTTAACCATATGTTTTCTCACATTAATCTACCACAATTTAATTAAATCAAAGAAAGGAACATGTCACTAATAAAATACATACAACAATAATAACAATTAACCACATTAATAATTACACAAACCCCATGCTCACATATAAAGGTGATCCCCCATGGGAATCCCTAACAACCACAAACATAACACAATAAAACAAGTTGCCATGGTGACCTTGTCAAATTCACCTAGGATTCCATTGTGCTTAGTCTCCAATCCCCAATGTTTTTGTGATATTAACTTGCAAAATATAAATACCTCCTTCACCTCGTGGCCATATCGAACATCCAAAATGATTATAAATATAATCTAAAAAATCATCTAAATATGTGAATCACAACAACATCAAGGTAATTTAACATTATCATATATAATTTATATCAACAACTATATCATCATCATATAATATCCATTTTCTAGATCTACTCATAATATCTAAAATCACATGTCCGAACAACATCCATAAAACATCCATGTCAAATAGTATATCATCATCCACATATGAGGTGTTTCAATAATCATCATGCATCATAACCAAATCAAGATCAACAATAATCCATGACCAATGTCTAACATCATACTAAATCAAAACATAATAATGTCCATAATGTAATCACAATATCAAAATAAGTATCAAAGGTGTCAAAGGGAAGTGGGCACTACATCCCCTCCCTTAGACTCGACTTCCTCCTGGAAGTCATTGGAACAAATGTGGAAACTAAACTCATAATAAAGTAGCATCCTCCCATGTAGCTGCGCAGTCTCATCATATTTGTCCCACTTGCACTTGAAACTGATCAACCTCTTTGCCTCGAAGGCCCTGTGGTCCCTGCGATCTAGGATGCGAACGCAGCTCCACCATCACCTACCCTTGATCCTACACCTGCAATGATGTCCAATCCAACACATGAGAAGGGTCTGCAATATATCTTCTGAGAATAGAAACATGGAAAATATCATGTATGCAAGACAAGCTGGGTGGCAATGCTAGATGGTAGGCCAAAGGGCTAATACACTCTAAGATCTTAAAAGGACCAACGAATCTAGGAGATAACTTAGACCCTTTTCCATAACACAGAGGGATTTTTGTGGCCTAACACGAAGGAACACCTTCATGCTCACATCGAAACTATGGTTGATCCTATGATGATCTACATACTTCTTCTACCTGTCTTGTGCCTCTTGTAATCTCTGCCTGATCAACACCACCTACTACTCCATGTCCTGTAAAAGAGCTGCTCCAAGAGATACTATGTCCTCTAACATGTCCCATCTAAGAGGTGTCTTGCATTCTCTACCATACAAAGCTTGAAAATAAGCCATGCCTATAGAATTCTCGGAAACTATTATTGTAGGTAAACTCCACTAAGCACAGTACTCCTCCCATTTAGATCTGTTGATCCATCACATACATCCTAAGCATGTACTCTAAAATCTAATTCACCCGATCAATCTATCCATCTGTCTCGGGATGATATGTTGTGTTAAAGTTGATCCTCATCCCAAGGTCATACTGCATGGTAGTCTAAAAATGTGAAGTGTACAAAGGATCATGGTCACAAATGATCTTCCATGAAATTATGTGTAACCTAACAATCTCATCCAAATATACTCGTGTCACTACTCTAGTTGTATAAGTGGTTTTCACCGAAGAAAAGTGAGCCACTTTTCTCAATTTATCAACCATGACCATAATGGCGTCATGGTGATATCTTGACATTGGTAGCCCAACAATGAAATCCATGGAAATGGTGTCCCACTTCCATTAGGGGATGGCATGAGGATAAAAAAAGGCTCATCTTAGATGCGATGCTCGGCCTTAACTCTCGACACTCTAAACATTGTGACACAAACCGGGCCACATCTTGATGAAGTCTTCTCCAATGATAAAATTATCACAAGGTGGGGTGCATCTTATTCATCCCGGGATGGGTTGAATAGGGTGCACGATGTGCCTCTACCAAGATTTCCTACCTCAAGCCTTCATCTCTTGGAACATATATCCGGCCTCTGTGCCTGAGAAGACCATCTGTCTCTAAGAAAAAACTATCAAACTTTCCCTCAAGGGGTCTATGAGACTCGATCTCTCGCTTGTCTTTGCAATGTAGAAGCTGTCAAGAGGAAGTTGTTGAAGAATCCTACTCTGCAAATCTATGCTCACTAATGTGGCCATAGCCACATGTCTCCATCTGATGAGAGCAATTACTAACACATTCTCCTTCCCCTTCACATGCTCTATCTCTATATCATACTCACAAAGCAACTTCATCCAAACCACTAACGAGCATTGAGATTGGGCTGCGTGAAGAGGTGACGAAGACTCAAATGATCTGTCCTGAGTGTGAATCTCTAACCAAGAAGAAAATGCCTCCATCGAACTAAGGCATGCACAACTTCTGCAAGCTCAAGATCATGGGTTAGATAATTAAGCTCATGATCTTTGAGTTTGTGAGACTCAAAAGCCACTACTCTGCCCTCCTGCATCAACACACCTCCAAGCCCTGCTAAAGAAGCATCTGTGAAAACAAAGAACTCACCCTGTGGATCCAACACTGTAAGAATAGGTGTTGTAGTGAGGCACTCCTTCAGTGTCCTAAAGTCCTACTCACATATTTCTGACCAAACAAACTTCTTCCCTTTCGCTAAAGGGAAGTGATAGGGTGCACAATCTGAGAGAAGTCTTGAACAAATCTCTAGTAGTATCCTGCTAATCCCATGAAGCTGCGCACCTCGGTCACTGTAGTGGGTGCTAGCCAATCCATAATGGCTCTAATCTTGGAAGGATTGATGGTGATACCTTCCCAGAAATGATATGACCCAAATATTGTACCTCTGTCTGAAAGAAAGCACACTTCTCCAAGTTCCCATAAAGTTGTTGCTCATGAAGACACTGAAGAACCTGGCGAAGGTGCCCTTGTGCTCCTCACACATACGTGAGTAAATCAAAATTTCATCTAGGAAGATGAGCATGAAGCGATCTAAGAAGGTCCTAAATACCCCATTCATCAAGCTCATAAACACTGCGGGGGCATTCATCAAACCAAAAGGCACTACTGTGAACTCATAGTGGCCATATCTCATGCGAAAGGTGGTCTTATGAATGTCCACCTCCGAAATCCTTAGCTGATGGTAGCCTGACTTAAGATCAATCTTAGAGAAAATAGTGGCTCCCTTCATCTGATCAAACAATTCGTTAATACGTGGAAGGAGATAACGATTCTTAATCGTTACCTTATTTAGCTAGCGGTAATCAATACACAACTACAAAGATCCATCCTTATTCTTCACAAAGATCACTAGTGCACCCCAAAAGGATACACTAGGATGGATAATGACTTTCTCTAATAGGCCCTCAAGTCTGTAACTTAAGCTCACAGTAACTCTAGGGTGGTCATCAATAAGGTGCCGTGAGATAGGATCTTCTTCAGAACTAGATCTATATGAAAATCAATCTCACATGGGGGTGGTAACCCCAAAGTAGCTCCCCAGAAATATATCTAAAAACTCTCTCAAAATGGGATGATCATCTAACGATGCTCCACTAGACCCATCCTCTAATCTATCACCGACTATAACAAAGATACATCTAACATGCCCCATCTCATACACCGCTTAAGCTGCATAGCAGAGATGGTGCGAATAAAAATGGGTATCCCGACCCCTGAAATCACCGACTCAACTCCCAAATCATCTCGCACAACATATAGTCTTTTGGTAACAATCCATCCCGGCCCTGTGTGAGATAGCCAATCCATACCCAAAATGACTCCATACAAGCCTAAAGGAAGGATACAAAGATCTCGAGGTAGTGGGGAAAGGTCCCAAATCCACTACACACTCCTTAACTAAGGAGTATATAGAGATCTTGGCTCCATAAGCCATCTTCATGTCCCAACTAAGACTCTACCTAACTACCACTAGCCCGCATCACTTAACTAAAGATGGTGCAATGAAAGAATCGAAGAACCGTAATCAAACAATACAAAGGTAGGAATTCAACCAATGCTACACGTGGTCTCAATGACTATGCTTTGATGCTCTGCGTGGTGGTTCTCAACCACTGCATAAATCTTGTGGTTGCGTCCCATGTCACCAACCATAGGCTCGAGAGATATGTGTCTTACCCTTTTTATTAGGGTTCTGTGGGAAATCTCTCCAAAAGTGTCCAGTAACTCCACAACCAAAACACCCTCTTGATCCTCCCCAATGAGTAGCACCTCCAGTAGGTGCCCTGGAAGTCTGTGGCATGGATCCCGATGATCCATTGTGGTCTACTGAGGTCTCTATTAGCGAGCTCCTGTTGATTGAGCTCTAGGTCCACCATGTGTCCTGATGGGACCCCTAGGAGGAGGCCCCATACTTTGACCTCTCTATGCATCATCTCTCTATGGAGATCTATGAGGTGGGCGGGACTTCTGCTACTAGCACTACCGCTGTGGCCTAAAGGATGACTATGTTGAACCCTAGCCACCACAAGGAAGATGTACTGACCCCCTAGATCTAATGTCCTCGCATCTATTATATGCGGCTCGGACTTAGTCTCTTGCCTATTGGGTCTTCCCCGAGTCTCTCTCGCTATATAGGCCTTCTCAACGGCCTTAGCTAAATTTTGTGGGTAGTGGATCCACACTGCACCTCCAATATCTAAATTTAGGCCCCAGATGAATCTGTGAATCTCCACCTACTCATCCTACATGTACTCAACATACTAGAGTAGATCCAAAAATCTACTCTCATACTTTGCTACTGAAAGAGATGCCTATCGGAGGTCATGGAACTTGTCGACCCTCTCTTTGAATGAACCTCCATGACAAATAGCTACTCCTGAATCTCTCTCAAATAGCTCCTAGGTCACTATCTCAGAATCAACATGGAGCTTCGCTACTCGCCCTCCACCATACTTCGCACCATCCTCGGTAGATGGATCACCACATGAGATTTTGTGTTGATAGAATAAGGACAAAGCTTCAAGCAACCACTCAATCTCACTAGCCTGTGCCTCTGCCTCGAAATCCCCTTTTTCACCTAAGTAATGTGATGGCCGAAGCTTTAGGATCTCCCTGATGTGATCTGCAGCTATGGTCTGACAACCTCTAGGTCTCTCTGCATGCTCATCCCTAAGCCTCGGGCTGTAAGACCTCTCTCTATGCTTTGGAACTCTATCACCCTGTCCCCTCAATGGTGACTCTACTCTGGCTAACTCTGCATGGGAGTTCTCTCCTCTATACTCATCATTGGGTTGAGGAGATACCTAACCCTCAATGGAAGGGGCTCTATCATAACTAGCTGCATGTCCTCCTCCTAATCCTCCACGTAGAGTGGCATTGACATCTTGAAGAGTCTACAAAATATGGGGTAGGATAGTTGTTACACCCTGATCCGGTTGTGGTGGTGGTGGTGGTAAGTTTGAGTCTCTATGAAAATTCCCCTCGCCCCGCCTGCACCTCCTACACAGACCAAAGCGAGAGTTAGTTTATTTTGCTAAATTTTACTCGGTTTCCATGTTTACTACAATATGCAATTTCTAAACTAAGTTGTTTTGTTTTAGATTTAAAAATGTGTTAGGTGATGCCCATTAAAACAACTCACTTGAGACCCAAGAAACAACCTAAGGTTAGTTAGGAAAATTATGGAATAATTTTTTTTTATTAGAAGTGTCTACAACTGGTTACAAGACAACAGTTGACACTATCGGGTTCCAGAACAAGTCTAAATTACTAGAACATACTTTTCATTTATTAACAATTATTAGAGGTCACAAGGTCCAAATTCTAGGGTTAGAAGTTTCAGTTAGGTTCAAGGGGTAAATTATCACCATACCCACTCTCTAACATGCTTAGAGATTCAACTTGATTTTTTCCACAATTAACACATTTAAGATTTCCCTAAATCATTTGCATTGGATAGGAAATTTTCTCACCTTTCCAATGATATAAATAAGTCCTCCTAACTCCTTATAAAACTCCAGATATGGACCGGCGGGCCTTAGGGGTCAAATTTTCCCCCAAGGGGACACGTGTCGAGCGGGGAAGAAGACCCTTTGTCGGGTTGGCGAGGTCACGGGGTGGTATTTGAAATCTTTCTTGCACGGGGATAAAATTCTTATTTGCATTCATGCCTCTGTTGTGCCACCTAGGACACGTGTCAGGCTCTGACCTCACGTGGGGAAGGTTGGAAAATTTTGCTAAAGGGAGGGAAAATCCAATTGACACCCATGCGCCCGCGGGTCTACCAGGGACACGTGGCGCGCTCAACAAAACAACATGGGGAAGTAAAGAGGGAAGGGTGGGGTAGAAGAGTTAGTTGGGAAATTTTTCCAAGGGGGAGAGACAAAGGAAAAGTTTGGCCGACAGTCCGTCCACGTCCGTGGAAGGGTCTTCTCCGAGGCAGGGCGGGAGTGCGAGGCCGCGGAAGGTTTAAGGGAAATTTTCCCAAAACAAAATTTTGCAAAAACTAAAGGTTCTACACGTGGCAGCCTCTAGTTGGCTACGGGGGAAATTTTAAAAAAATTCCCTAAAATTTTTCAAAAATTTTCTAAGGATTTTTAATGGGAATTTTTCAGCATACCTGTCAGGAAAATTTTCCCAAATTTTCCCACCAAGGTAGGAAAACTTCAGAGGGCCATAAATTTTGCTAGAAATATTAGTTTTGGGAAAATGAGGACTTTCTGGAAAGCTCTCGATGCCCTCTTTGCACAGGAATCATAAATTTTACATTTTGATAAAGTTTGAGGGGTCAATTTTATGAAAACGTTCTACAGGATTTTAAATAGCAAACTGGTAATTTTTAACTTATAAATTTGATTCAATTTGATCTCCTCCTTCACTCAACATGCCAAACAGACATGGAGGATTATTCTAGGAAGGATTTAGAATGTTTTAGGAAGGTAAATTTGCTCAATTGATTCCAATTTGAATTTTTCCAACAATTGATAGAAAATGACTGTGAAAAGGTTTAGGCTTGGATTTTGCAATGTTTTAAATTATTTCTTAAGTGTTCTTTGTCAATTTGAGTTCCTTGATAATACAACATGCTAAATTTTAACATTTCCAAGTTGATTATAATGTCCAAATTTCGAATCTGTACACTTTAATTAAATTTATTTTACGATTTTAAATTTACAATGAGATCCATTTCTAGAAAATATGTTTATCAACTTCATCATTCGAGTGTGGAATTTAATCTCTATTCTAGTCCAAGGAATTCAGTTGTTTATAAAAAATCATTTTAAATCAAACAGCAATACTAAATTACATTTTACCCATTTCCAAAGATAAAAATACTACATTATTTCCATATACATTTCTTCTTTTCAAACAGAGATCTAACGATCTCTTTTTTCCATACAATGAAAAATTTAATTCAAACCATGGTAGATTTAATTATTTTCCTTCTTCAAACAATCATTAAAAACAAGAATCTAGTTTCTGTCTTTCCCAAAACATATATTTTTAAAAACAAGGAAAAATAATACAATTACATCTCACGGGTTTCTTCCTTTTTCCATTTTCCAAAATAGGGATTTCAAATCACAATTTGATATTCCAATTTCAACACAACAATGCAAATTAGGGAAAGTCTTGTAGTTATTTATTAATTCAAAAAGAAATACAACTTTACAACTTTCAAAGTTTGAATGCAAATAACATAATTCTATTTCTTTCTTTCCAATAATAGAACAGAGTATAAATATCTTTCCCAATTCGAATAAGTAACTTTCATAACTAATTACAACATCTTTTCTTCACAAATATATATTACAATTTCATCCACTTCAAGTGGGAAAGGTTACAAATAAATTTGTTTCACAAGGGGCTGGAAAAACTGTCTTCTTCTTCTCCAGAACAAAGCAACATGCAAGTTTTCTTTTCCTCCAAATTAATCACAACAAAAGTGGGGAAAAGGCAATGCTCTCCACCCAACCAAGACATCCAATGAAAGGAGAAGCCATCCTTCATCATTGGCCCTCGAGCCCCAACCATAATACAATAAGAGGTGTGATTCAACCCATGGCAACAATTGGCTTCCACAAACACACAACATTCTTTCAACATACATTTTTCAATATAAAACATGGTCTAAACAAAAACACCGAGTTTACTAAATGCATTTGAAAACATTCAAACAGAACTCAAAGCTTGATCATGCAAGGTAAAGGAGAAAGGACTATGGTGGAAGCTATTTATGTCTCATAATGGGAATTGGGCATCCACCTGTAACAAACCACCAATAAAATTTACCAAACATATCCTTATGCCCCCACAAATCCCTCCTTATGGCCCCCAAAGATTTCCTTATGCCTCCTCCCACAAAGTAAGAAATGTAAGTTATTTCTTTTCCATGGTGAATCCTAAACCCAAACTCCTTCCACAAAATATGATGCCACTAGCATTCCCTTATGTTCCCACATGGATTCCCCATAGCCTTCTCCTACACCATCTCTGTGGCGTGGTCTACCCAAATAGCCAACAAATTACACAAAGCACATATACAATTCATACAAACACAAAAGAATTAACGGTAAAAGGAAGAGCTAGGCTCCTACCTCTCCATGGTAGCTTTTGTTTCCAAACAACAAGTTTTAATGCCAAAATACAGTCTCAAAATAGCAATACCAATATGAAATTATCTCCAATCTCCTCCATAATCCACAAGAGCTCCCAACAGCAAAAATGTGCCCCCAAGAAGTTTGCAAAATGATTCAACAACACAAAAAAAGCAAAGAGTTTAAATTTTATAAAAGAGGGAAGAGAAGAGGATGATGTGGATCTATGTAGGATGCCACATCACACATCCTCAACTCCAAACACAAAAGACAAATTTTCATTCTCCCAAGCACAATAAAAGGTGGGTGAAAATATGACAATTTACTTGCACACTCAAAAGCCCACACCCCAAAGGACTGTAAATTAAATTAAATGTAAGAGAGTGCAATCAAAACTTGCAACATGATTAATAAAATGCATTATAAAATTATAAAATCACCCCTCTAACCATAAGTATGGTTGGTAAATTAAATTGAGAGGTATGGGACAAGTTTTACTTATCCCACAAGCCTCCAAAACATCCTCCAAGGACAAATTCTAATTTCCAAGGGGGTGGAGTGTTTCATACTCAAAAATATGACTTACCCAACTCTTACACAAACTTACACATCCCTTACATAATTAATACAAAGAGCCAACATCTTCTCTTATTACTTTCCCATATCCCAATTTGATTTATTTAATTTTTAACCATATGTTTTCTCACATTAATCTACCACAATTTAATTAAATGAAAGAAAGGAACACATCACTAATAAAATACATACAACAATAATAACAATTAACCACATTAATAATTACACAAACCCCGTGTTCACATATAAAGGTGATCACCCCATGGGAATCCCTAACAACCACAAACACAACACAATAAAACAAGTTGCCATGGTGACCTTTTCAAATTCACCTAGGATTCCATTATGGTTGGTCTCCAATTCCCGATGTTTGTTGTGATATTAACTCTGTAAAACACAAATACTTCCTTCACCTTGTGGCCATATCGTCAGAACATCCAAAATGAATATAAATATAATCACAAAATCATCTAAATATGTGATACATAACAACATCAAGGTAATTTAACATTATCACATATAATTTATATCAAAAACTATATCATCATTATATAATATCTATTTTCTAGATCCACTCATATTATTTAAAATCACATGTCCAAACAACATCCATAAAACATCCATGTCAAATAGTATATCATCATCCACATATGAAGTGTCTCCAATAATCATCATGCATCATAACCAAATCAAGATCAACAATAATCCATGACCAATGTCTAACATCATACTAAATCAAAACATAATAATGTCCATAATGTAATCACAAGTATAAAAATAGGTATCAAAAGGTTTCAAAGGCAGATGAAACACAAGTTTTAAAAGACTCTCCTTTCTGACATACATTCTTTAATTCTCCCAATGCTTCTTCCATAACCTTCATCTTCCACTCCACACTGAAAATCCATGCCTTTGACAAGTTATTAGTGGCATCATCAAATACATTGTTGACCAATAAGATCTTCTCATCAGTTTGGCCCATTAGGCAAATATCTGTAATACAACTACTCCAAAGCTTCAACTCTTTATCCATAGCTTTGATTGAGGAAGTGAGTCTCTATTTTAGATTAATCACCTTCTCATTGATCTTGAAGGCTTCCTCAATGAAATTCAAGCCTGTTATAATCATGCCATCCACCATGGCCTCAACAGCCTTCCCATAAGTAGAATAATTATGTATGTCTTTGATGCTCTGAACTTCATCCTCGCTGAAAATCATGGAGGTGGAAGAGTAGCTAGTGGGGTAGGATCCAAAACCTTATCTTTGGCCAACAATGACTTGATAAAGTTGGAAAGAACTTGATTCTATTCTTCCAACTATTCTATGGTCTACTTGCCCTTCTCCACTCGTTCAATAACCCTTGTTACTATTTCTTGAAATTTATGAACCTCACTTTCAGGAGTGGATTCTCCCATTAGGATTCTAGAAAGCTCTAAATCGAGACCAAAAGTTCCTACTCTCGCCTTATCAACTTTGGGCTTTACAACTTCCAGAACTGTTGGCCCTAAGCATCAGTTACTAACCTTGAAGTGGTCTTGGCTCTCTTTACTAGAGGGGGGGGAGTAGTTCCTAGTAGAGCTGGCATAACATCAAAATTAGGCCCTGCTAACCAAGAAGAAGATTTCTTATTCATGTTGTCAACCATGGGCTATGTTGGTTGTCAAATTAGGACTTTAATGAAAGCAACAGTCAGGGGATAGAAAGTCCCTCCTCTTTAATGGGAGATGTTACCTTATTGAAAGTAATAAGCTATTCAAAAATGTACAATGTTTAGTTTCAAATGGGAACTCGATATCATGAAAGTGTTTTAAACTTCAACTTAGATTATCAATACAAAAGATCGGGAAGAACTAAGGAAGGGAAAGGGGTAGAATAGCATTCTCAGGAAGTATAGTTAGCATAATAATTCCTTATAAATGTTGAACTAGGATAATATAGAACATAATCATTCGTATTAAGAACATTAGATGTTATTTCGCAGACACAAAGTTCTAGAGATGACATCCACAAGAATACAAAGCTTCTTAATGCAAAATAGATTTAATGATTCACAAACTCAGGACATGAAAGATAGAATGAAATATGTAGATAGAAATAAGAAGGAAAATCTTCTATATTGATGGCTTTTAACACTTCTACACTTTCAAAAATAATCACAATTCCAGCCCCTTGAAATGGCGTGGAGAGATCATTATATAGCTTACAAATTGGTTACATTTGGTAACAGTTTCTTTTAACTAAAAGATTAATTAAGGAAATTCATAATACAATGTACTTAATTAATTCCAAGGATCTCAGCACTAAAAATAGAATAAAAGAAAGAGGAGCTAGAAGAAGAGACATCCGATTATGGTTGAGGAGGGTCCACTGATTTAAGGATCGATATCTAAATTTCTTCAATACTTATTCTATTTCCATGCCTCTTGGAATTATGGTGTTGGTAGTGGCATGAGTTCAAGTTGCCTAGACATTTCTCCATATTTTTATCGAATTTGGTATGCTCAGGTATTATTTATTTGCCTCAGCAATTGTATATTGAAGGGAGCAAATGTCCTTTATTTTCTCTTTGATAATTGACTCCTCTCTTAACAAGTCATTCTTGAATAATGTTCGAATCGAGATTTGATTTCTTGAAGAGAGAAGGGAATGCCTGAAATTTCATCTTAAAGTTAGCATTGGATATCCTTAAAGGAAGATGAAACACAATATTTAAAAGACTCTCCTTTCTGCCATACGTTCTTTAATCCTCCAAGTGCTTCTTCCAAAACCTTCATCTTCCACTCGACACTGAAAATCCATGCCTTTGACAAGTTATTCTTGGCATCATCAAATACATTATTGACCAACAGGATCTTCTCATCAGTTTGGCCCATTAGGCAAAGATTTGTAATACAACTACTCCAGAGCTTCATCTCTTTATCCATAGCTTTGATTGAGGAAGTGAGTCTCTGTTGTAGATTAATCACCTTCTCATTGGTCTTGAAGGCTTCCTCAATGAAATTCAAGCCTAATATAATCATGCCATCCACCATGGCCTCAACAACCTTCCCATAAGTAGAATACTTATGTATGTCTTTGATGCTCTAAACTTCATCCTGGCTGAAAATCATGGGGGTGGAAGAGTAGCCAGTGGGGCAAGATCCAAAACCTTATCTTTGGCCAGCAATGACTTGATAATGTTGGAAACAACTTGGTTATGTTCTTCCAACTATTCTATAGTTTGCTTTCCCTTCTCCACTCGTTCAATAACCCTTGTTACTATTTCTTGAAGGTTATGAACCTCACTTTCAGGAGTGGATTCTCCCATTGGGATTCTAGAAAGCTCTAAATCAGAGACCAAAAGATCTGTTATGTCTTATCAACCTTGGGCTTTGCAAATTATAGGAACTACTTACCCCGAGCATCGATTACTAACCTTGAAGTGGTATTGGATCTCTTTTCTAGAGGGGGAGGAGTAGTTTCTAGCAGAGTTGCCACAACATCAAAATCAGGCCCCATTAACCGAGAGGAAGATTTCCTCTTCTTGTTGTCAACCATGGGTTGTACCCAGGAAAAGGTAGAAGAAGAAGAGGAAGGAACAAGAGGCCCAAGAGCAAGTGAACTCATGGCACTTAGAGTATTAACCATTGTTGCCTCTAGCAAAGAAGTGAATGGAGCATCAGGAGCTTCCTTTGTAGAGGAGTCTGTGGTACTAGGAGGTTCAGTACTAGGCATCTCCTTTTCTTCTTCAATAGTGACTTCAGGAGCTCCTGCAAGATTTGGCACTTCACCATCATCACTTTCACTAAGAACAATAATGTTCTCCAACCTTGAAGGCAATCCTGACCACCCCAGAAGAGATTCTTCATCAATTGGTTCTTGCTTAACCTATTTAATCTTCTTATTGTATACTTGAGTGGAAGAAGGAGTAGATGATTCAATTTATTTTATTGAAGAAGAAGGGTGGGTTTACTCAGGTACCTATGTACTTGTTGTATTTGATTCTTTCCCAAGTGTGGAAGTGTCTCTAGAAGAAGATCTACCCTGACTCTTCTTGAGCTCACGAACTTTCCTATTGAACCAAACCTTAGTTCTTACAAGAACAGGAGCAATAACCTCAACCAAATCATCTCTCTTTTTCTTGTACCAATCCAGGTTTTCTAAAGGAATGTGTTTGATTGATATTTCATATTCGAAGGACCTGTAGGTCCTCATTATCATCCTTAAGCCCTTCAATAATTTGGTAGATATTAAGATCTCTAATTTTTTGCAGAGAGATTTTGCCATAGTACCTCCTTCGGTTTCAAAATCATCAAAGCACAATCTACCCAAGTAATCCTTAGTGTCCGGCTTATGATGATAAATTATCCTCGTGTTCGATCAATAAACTCTTCAAATCAAAAAAAAAAAATTGGGTTTGAAGAAACGGACAGTGAGAGGAGCAATAGCCCTTTCTATATTTTGGGCATCCAGAGTTGTTTTACATATATAATTTCCCAAGGAGATAGGGAACTGTAAACCAGTTATCTTCTTGTCTCTGCATGTTCTATGTAGCTTATCAAGTTGTCTGCATACTTCAACCAAAGCCATTTTGTCATTGTAGAACATGGGGAGCTTGAGGGGTGTATTTTCATAGCCAACCAACCTGATGTATGAGAACCTTCTGAATTGGATGAAGAAAGCCCCATACTTGGCTATCAGGGTCATAGCTTTATCATAAAATCTCCTATCAATTTTACCCTCTAAGAGTCTTAAAATATACATGGTGAAAGCATCATTGGCCCTTCTAAAATTGTGATTGCTAGCTTCAAGGGTAAACTGAGGGAAGCATATGTATATAGGTTCATCCTTCTTACCATCCATGTAGGTGAAACCGAACCACTCTCTGGGATGCAGCTAGGGTATACATGAGATAAGAATTCATATAGAACTTCTTAGTCTCATTGAACACTCGAAAATTGCTCGGTCAAATTCATACAAATAATTTCAGCCCAATTTATGTTGTGCTTGCCCTCATGAGATGATATTTATAAAGTGGCACATCCAGAATTGAAATTCATTGGTGGAGGGCAATCCAATAATACGAGTGAGAAAAATGATAAAATCATACAGCTCCTCATTAAAATCCACCCCGAACAAGTGCTTTGAGAGTCGGGATGCTCCTTCTTAGGGTTCTCCAACCATGATTTTGCTATTCGTGTCTTTTTTTTTCAAAGTGTCTTGGTCAAACAAGGTTTGAGCTTGAGCACAAGTGAGAATGATGGGATCTTCGAGTCTCTAGAATGTTTAGGGAAATATCAATGGTCTGCAAAGATCTAGTTTAGTAATTAATTCCCCATGCACATTGGTAAGCTCCTTGGTATCGAGTTAAAATGAGCTTTGCATGCAAGAACGGTGTCGCACACTTTGCACGAGAGATGGGAAAACCAGCCGTGTTTGTAATTCCACTATCCCTAATCATTTTTGCCATGGGGATAGGGTTAGATCATGTTAATCTACCCCAAAAATCACTAAAATCTAAGTGTTGAACCTCACTATCTCCAATATCAGGTACAGGGGTCTCGAGAGGTGACAGGTGTTCCCCCTTGAAATTTGATCTTCATTTTGCAATACATAGAGGGATGGCCTTCCAAGATCAAATTCACAATGAAAAATGCAAACGGGAACAGGGGAATGAGCAAACGACTTCAATTGCAAGGATTCGAGTAAGAAAAATCAAGCGAGCATAATGTGAAAATGTATAGGCGGTAGTCCCTTTAATAGTCATTCAGGAGAGAGAAGGCCATTAATGAGCACTAAATACACCTTGCACCAACTCAAAAAGATGAGATGTGGGAATAGTGGAAAAAATTGGTGTGAACGGCCCTTGGAACATTTAGGACATGAGGGACGTGAAGATGCGATCCGGCCGAAGTGCGCGATGCGGGAATCAAAGAACAGTAAAGCACAAACGCATTTGGGATGATGGGAGAAAAGTACATGAAGAACCTAATGTGGCTGATGCGCGTGATTGAGGAAAAGGAAGTCAAGGTGAACTTGGGATAAATGGGCCAAAAAGATTTGATAAAGCCGACGAACAAAGACTTTGTAGGGAAATCGGTTGATCGGCGAATGAAGGCCCGAAGTACTTGGGACATGAGGGACAAAAATGTCCGATAGACCTATAAGTCACCAAAATGACTCCAATAAATGTGAATTTTCACCATCTCTTCAAGTTTTCACTTCACTAGAACATTACTAAAGGGTGCCAACTCAAAATTTTCAATTTTCTAACTTTCAAAATAGGGGAATTTTTAGGGGACAACATTTGGATCTTTCTAGGGATGACTTGACTAGATCAAAATAATAAGGCAAGACAAGAATCAAGAAAATCTCGGGGAGGAAGACCAGTGCCATATCCATTGGGAAATAGAGTCAAAGGCAAGACAATACAGAAGACAACACACCAAAAACAAGGAAAGGCAAACAACAAAACAAAGGTAAGGGAAAGCAAACACACACTATACATAATATACATAGGAATTCCTATTCACCTAGGACTTGAACAATTTTGGGTACTACCCACTATATGGAAGTGGGAGAGAGGATCCATCCATGTAATCAAGATAGAAATAATTTTCACCAATAAAGTGCCCGATTCGAAAGGACCAAACCAAAGAGAATGAAACTTACCATGAATTCCTTGAGGTTCATATCTTTTATCCCATAGCAATATCTCCAACTTTGAAGTCTCTCGGATCTGGTTTTCTTGTCAAATAGGGATTTCACCTTCTACCGAAGGGTAGATATTCTATCAAAACCTGCAGACTGTCTTCATCAAGCTTATGGATATACATGATCCATAGCTCTCGAAAAGTGGCTTTGGAATCAATGAGACCAAAGGGCATCCTCTTATAAGAAAAATTACCCCAATGAGTGGTAAAGGCAGACTTGTGTTGATCTGCGCAGTGTTGACTTCTACTTGGTTATATCCTAAGAAACCATCAAGCATGGACAACATCTCAGCTCCTGTAACATCTTACAACACCTGGTCCATCATGGGTATGGGGTAGTTGTCCTTTAGAGAAGCCTGATTCAGATTCTTGAAATCTACACAGATCCAAATCTCATCATTTTTCTTCCTGACAGGCACAATATTAGCAATCCATGTTAAATTATGGATGGGGAAGATAATTTTGGCCTTCAACAACTTTTGTATCTCTTGAAAAATGGTGTCAACAATCTTTGGATTTAACTGCCTTTGCTTTTGTTTGAAAGGTTTAATCCCAGGTTTGAGAGGAATGAAATGTTGCATCTCTTTTGGTGAAAAGTTTTGAGATCATCATAAGAATAAGAAAGTAAATCAAAGTACTTCTTTAAAAGATTTACTACCTTCTTCTTTTCCTCTTGTGTGTGACATTTTCCAATGTTCACCATTTTGGGGTCAACAGAGCTCCCAATGTTGACCTTTTCATATTCAGTAGATTATTGGGCTCCTTTAATAGGTTCAAACTTAACATATCGGTCACATTTATCAAAACATTCCTCCAGAATCACTAGCCCTTTAGGAATCTTGTTACCTTTTAGTCGATGCACCCATCTTGATATGTTTACTTTTTACACCTTCCTCACTAGAACACACTCTCACGAGGTAGTTGTCACTTCCTTCAAAATATAATTGTTTAAAGTTATCCCTGAGTTCCAGGAAAGATAGAAAATGTTGATCATCATTGAAAACTCCCCATTTGCTTGCATTATCTGTTACACTTGGTCCATGGATCATTTCAATGGTGAATTTATCCTAAGAGAAATCAAGATGAGGTATCAACAATGATCCTAAAATAGCTAGAGAATCAGCCCTAGTGTTCTTTCCCCATGGCATTGTTTTGATGGAGAAGGAATCAATAAATTCAATAAAATCCCAAACCATATTCCCGAGACATAATCATATAGTTTCCATGGCCAATATCTTAATAAAGTATTTGCGCTTTGGGATCATCCATCTTTTGAACAATATACTCGATTTCTTCTCAGAAACAACTTCTTCATCTTGTCATTGTGGTATAAGGGAATGTGACCAATCCATTTGGATTTATCCTCCCATGTCCTTACAGAAGTTCCTACTCAATAGCATGTCATATGAAGGAGGGATATCAGCTATTAGAATCGTAGTTAAAACCTTTTTCTCAGGTAAGGTAGTAAAAACCACCTGTGCATCTTTAATTCTTCCAACCAAGGGAACCTCCCTATTCTCCATAGAATAAAAAGAACCAATAGTGCATGTGAGGGTAAGACCCAGAGCATGAGCCACTTTGGCGGGCATTACATTATCCGATACTCCTGAGTCTATGACACAGTTGCTAAGTCTATGGCCTACTATAAGGAGGGTGACATAAAATGGTTTGATTTTCTCATTAGATGAGGTGATTGTAGCCACAAGGTTTGGTTTGGGTGCGGAAGATGGAGTAGGAAAAACACCTTTAGAAGTATTAGACAAATTTTTGGAATGGGAATTGACAAATTGGACCATTTAGGCTTTTGGATGGGTTTGATAATACTCAGCCTCTGAAATTTGGATTTTTGTCTTCTTAAGATGGTCGATGATATCAAAAGATCCAGAGGTGGATGGGGAATCATCACTAGGAATCTTAGGCTTATCAGGTTTTGAGGCTAGAGAAAAATAAGTTTTAGAAGCGGAGGAGTAGAAGAATAATTAGCAGAACTGACCTTTTGTGTGGATGCAGTGGGAGCAGGATATCCTCTTCTTGCCACCACTAGTATAATTGTGCGATATTCTTTGGATTTTTTAGCAGGCTACATCACTTTCTCTTTCTTATTGGTCTACTCTTGGGTCATAACAGCGTATGACTCACTATTCATCTTTGCCACTACTTCATCATAATCATCCTCTTCATCAATGCCCTCAGTAGTAAGGAAATTAACTTGAGATCCATCAAGTTCTTCTATCTCCTCCTCAACCTCTTCTCCAAATTCTTCATTAACCTCTTCATCAGGTTCTTCAACCTCACAAGTTACATTGATAGGGACCTTGATGGGTGGTCCCTCAATTTCCAACCTTATCTTGAGAAGAAGGAAAATGTTTTTAGGTTGAAAATTCCTCCTTAGAACGTCTTGATAAGGAGCATGTTGAGCCAATTGTTTCTTGATGGCAATGAGGTCATTGGAAAGCTTTTGTACTAAAGGATCTGCATTAGCTCTAGAATTTGAGGGAGAGGAAGAAGAAGCTTTAGATTTGGAAGAATCTCTTTTCAACTTGCGGACATGATGCGGTCATCTTAAACACCGATAAACTAATCTCTGGTCCTCATCCAATGTTGCAAGATTAGCTCTCCTCAATGCATAGCTTACTTAGGTAATTGAGCATTTAGGAAAAAATATTTTGAATCTGATCCATGGGTCGGGTGTCTTGTGGGATCTTGTTAATAAGCTTATTGAACTTAGCCACAAATTCTCTCATGGGCTCTTATGGTTCTTTCTTGATTTGAGAAATCTAGGCTAGCAGAGCATGCACATCTTCTGCAAGTTTGAAATAGTTCTCAAATCTTGTTCTCATCATGGTCCAATTGGTAATGGCCTTTTTGGAAGGTGATAAAAACAATATGCCACATTATCTTACAAAGTCTCTACAAAAAGCCTCACTGAGACATCTTCATGCTCAACTCCGAGGACTCCACATGCAACTATGAAGGCTGTAATATGTTTGTCAGAATGCACTTTTCCATCACCTCTGAACTTGGGAAAGTTCTTCCTGTTACCCCTGGGTAACTCATGTAAAGGTTGAGGGAGGGAAAGAGGCCCAACACGATGGCTTTAAGGTAATGAAATGGCCTTTCTTGGAAAAAAATTCTTGAAGAGGAACTAAAACACCAACAAGAATCAAAGCACGAAGATTAGGGTTGAGTTGCTCTTGAGGGATACCACCGCCAAGAGGGTTCTATCTTCAACAGAAGTGTGCTTATAAACGAGCTCTTCTATTTCTCCTGTTGAAGGAAGAGGAAAGCCTTGTTGCTCCAAGAGTTGAAACTAAGAATCTTTAATTCCAAGATCCCTCCTATGGTAGGTAAACCTTAGAGTCGCCAAATCAGAAAATGATCAAGAAATTGTTCTTTGAATATTGGAATCCATCGAAAATGAATCCCAAAGAGAGTCCTAATTTGACAACCAACACATCCCAACACTTATCACCATCTATATGTTCGTACATAGCTTCTATGACACTCTCATTGTCAATTTCATCCTCGAGAACATCAATGAGATTCAAAATCCTTATCTCGTCCAATGTCAACCGACTATTATCTTTCCTTCTAACAACAACCTCATCTCTAAGATCAATCCAAATATCCTCAATGTATAGGACATGAAACTACATTGTTCCGTGAGCCTTGAGCACACCTCAAAAATCAAATCCTGACCTTGACTTCATAGTCTTCTTAAGCTTCTCTTGTAGCTCATAAACCACACTCTTGGATTTAATTATTGAGGAACACGTATACCTCCCAATTGATATAGGAAATGATACAATAGCCTTATTTTTACTCTGTTAAAACTTTTGAAAATCCAGGAGTTGTCGGACCAATTCCATAAGAATCATTTTATCATCTAGGTATCTTCAAGACACATTAGAGTCTCTGAAAATATGGCAACCCGCAAGTATGTGAACTTTCTGAATTGCAGGAAGATGCAACCCCATTTTGATACTTCATTCCATGCATCATCTAAGATTCTTCTTTTATAAGATCAGGATCTAATCTACAAATAACCTCATAGAAGAAGGCATCATTAACTCTTATGAAATGATCTAAGCTTCCTTTTAGAGACAATTGAGGATAGAACTTATAGATTTGATCAGTAGACCTATTACCTTTTGAATCCAACCGAGGATAATTCCTCATTTTAGAGAGCATAGGTGACATAGGACATCATATAAAACTTTCCTTTAGAAAGGATTTTTTTCATCCGAGGGTCAATTATATTGTTGATGAAGGTTACCCAGTCAAGATATTTCTCATTCTTTTTTATGATAGTGATGAAATGATACATCCACCTGTGAAATTATCTAGCTTCTGGAATCCCGAATACTCTGCTAAGGAGCATAATGATATCACAAATTTCTAAATTGAAATCACTCCTGGGAACCATTTTGAAAATCTAGAGACATCGGGCTTTGGTTTAATTAAAAATTTCTTATTCACATGCTTAATACAATTTTCAAGATCGTTATCTCATGCCTGTTGAGCTAGTTGAAGGTTAGTACCAACATATTCCTTGAAATTAGGAAACTTGAGAAGTGTATAAAAATAGTCTGCATCCAATTTGAGTATTACTTAATCCTGCACTGACCTTGAGTCTGAATCATAGTTCTTGCACGTCACAAGAATGAAGTCGGGACAACGACCAAAAATGGGAAAATTTCTTGCCAATAGTAATCCACTTACACAAAGAGATTGCATCCAAGAATTTTGTGAGGAACTTTGAACACTGGCCCAAAAAATTTCCATGTCTATATGGCCCAACTCAGTATCCCTAATATCAAAATTCGAGTCATTGTTAGAGGGCGCCACAACACCCTAGTACTTGTACTTCATTTCCTTTACACCTTCTTTCTTCCCTTTCCCTTTTCCTGAATCGACGTGGGTAATCTATCACAATGACACCTAGAATTTATATGATGAAATTGGGTTTGCGACCTATTCAAAGTAGAGCTACAAAAATCGACAAACTGATTTGGGAAAGTGACCCTATTGAACACTTGTGAAAACCTGATGCATAGTCAGGATTTGAGTGATGTTTAGCAGCTAAGAAAACCTGCAGTATTGTGGAAATTGGATTTTATTTTACAAGTGCAAAATTCCAAATAACTGCGGAAGTTTGGGGATGTTGAACAACCTCCAAATTCTAAATTTCTTTGATCGGGCACACAACCTATTAAGGCATAGGGAAAACCTGATTATCCATTTTTAGCATAAAAACTCTTAATTTTGTTTTCTAATTGTTCAACACTTGAATCCCATGACAATGAAAGTAAATTCACCCTTTTGGATGATATATAAAATGACTAACTTGGGTGAAAACAAAATGGAAAATGGGGAAAGACTTAACCCTACCCAAATTCAAACAAGGGCATGACCTCAGAGAAACCAAAACAAAACTTAAGTGAGAATCCTGTTGAGCACAAGATAATACTAAGAGGGGGTGAATCAAGTATTATGATATTATTTCAAACATTAATACTTGAACTTAGATCTATAATCATGAGCAATGTGAATATATCAAATCAATCAAGAACACAAAACTTAATGCAAGTAGACACAGATATACATGGAAACCCTTTCGGGAGAAAAATACGGAGAAACTTCTTTCTTTATATATATTTCTCAAAAATTGTAGGCACTAACCTACCGGAGACACCAATCCCCAAATTACGTTTTGTACGCACCAACCTATAGGAGCACCAACTCCTTTCACTAAGCACCAACTTAGCAAGAGACACCGATCTCTTTGAATATGAAGGCACCAACCTTCTTACAAAATTTTCTTTCCACTTTTGAACTTGTTGCTTCCTCAACGAATAATGGAAAATTCTTCTTCTTACTTTCAGATTTGTTGTTCTAAAATTTTGCCCTTACGCTTCCTCTTCTTCTTTTTGCTTCCTTAAGATATTCAACTTGAATCCATGCTAAATAAGTCTCATATGAATCTTCTTATGTAGCCTTTCGTACCTTTTCGAAAGGGCATTACACCTTAAACCATCACACCCTTTCATTAACATTAGTTGGACTTTATTTATTAATTTATTCTTTCTAAACAAATCACTTCCCCCTTTGAATTAATTAATGCACACACAAAGACTACCCCAAATTATTTAATTATCACCTAAACATTCAATGCAGCCCTTAAGACATGATTTCTGCTCTCTAAGAAAGTCGTGGGCCCTCTTTTATGTAAATCGTGGGCCTCCAAGGGTAAATCACGATCTTCATGAAAAAGTGTTGCTTTCTTCTCATCATGGTTGTCAAGATCTTCCTCTTTCTTGAATGTTGTTTGCTTTACACATATCTTTGTTGTATTTATCCTATAAAGGTGACCCTTTTCACATATATAAATATCTTATTTATGCTCTTTTCTTGCTCTATATGTTGCTGGTTATTTCCGTTGACATACTCACAATTCCATTAATAATTCCATTACTTTCTAACAAATTTTCGTTTACCAATTCAGCACCTCTTTTGACATCAATGACAATATTTCCAACAATCTCCCCCTTTGTCATTGATGGCAACCCCAAAAAAAATAATCTCCTCTTCTGCAACTTCCTCTTGCCATAGCTCCCCCTTACTACCATTCTCCCCTTTGACATCAATGGCAAAGGGTTATCCTAGGAGCTGAAAAAATTGCAAAGTTTTAGCTCCCCCTTAACCAGTGCTACCCTTGACTCTTCAATGTAAAGATGTAAAAGAAATTACTCCCAGCTTATGCCGTAGATATTCAAATGTCTCCTTTGGAAGTGGCTTAGTGAAAATATCTACTATCTGTTCGGATGTAGCGACATACTCCAACTTTACCTATTTCTCTGCCACCTGCTCTCTTAAGAAGTGATATCTTATGGGAATGTGCTTTGTTCTGGAATGCATAGCCGAATTCTTTGAAATACTTATTGCACTGGTATTATCACATAATATGGAGATGGGATGATCATACTCTACTTTGATATCCTTCAAGGTCTGCTTCATCCATAAAATTTGCGTGCAACATAGTACCGCTGCTATATACTCTGCTTCTACTGTGGATAGGGATACAGAATTTTGCTTCTTACTTAGCCAAGATACCAGGTTGTTTCCAAGAAAAAATGCTCCTTCACTTGTACTTTTTTTGTCATCTACACATCCTTCCCAATCAATCGTATAAGTTGTTAATCTGAAATATTTTCCTTTTGGATACCACAACCCGTATTCCATAGTTCCCTTTAGATATTTGAATGTGCATTTTACAACTTGCACATGTGTTTCTTTCGGCCCTGCTTGAAAACATGCCACCATACCCACTTCTTGCATGATATCTGGTCTAGATGCTATCACATATAATAAAATCCCAATCATTGATCCATATAGAGATTGATCAAAGATCGGAGATTCGTCATCTTTGCTTAACTTGGTTCGGTGATCATTGGTGTGCTAACAGGTGCACACTTCTCCATACCAAACTTTTTCAACATTTCCTTCACATACTTGGTTTGGGATATAAATATTCCTTTATTAGATTGAGAAATTTGCAATCCAAGGAAAAAGGATAACTCACCCAACATAGACATTTCAAATTTCTTTTGCATGTCTTCTACAAATTTTCTAGACATTTCTTCATTTTCTCCTCCAAAGATTATGTCATCCACATATACAACTACAATTAATCGGTGTTCATCTTCGTTTTGATGTAAATATTACTTTGTCGCAAGTCCTCTCTTGAATCCTTGGTCTGTAGATGTTGATCAAGCCTTGAGTACCATGCTCGGGGGCTTGTTTTAATCCATACAATGCCTTTTTCAACCTACACACATAATCTTCATTTTTTGATAATAGGAACCCTTCAGGCTATTCTATGTAAACCTCCTCTTCTAAATTCCCATTTAAAAAGGCTGATTTGACATCCATTTGGTAGAGTTTGAAATTTTTAAACACTGTGAAAGCAAGGAACATTCTGATTGCTTCTAGTATGGCAACCAAAGCAAAACTCTCTTCAAAATCAACACCTTCCACTTGAGCATACCCTTTGCATACCAATCTTGCCTTATTTCGAGTGACTTGACCATCTTCATTTAGTTTGTTCGAAATACCCACTTAATGCCAATCACATTCGACTCTTTGAGTGCTGGGAACCATTCCCAAGTTTCATTTTTCTCAATTTGATCTAGTTCTTCTTCCATTGCCTTCAACCAATGTTTATCATGTCTTGCCTAAAAATTTCTTAGGTTCTACCTTAGATAGCAAAGAAAAATACCCTTGCTCAGAAGCATTTTTAATTCTTCTTCTTGTTTGAACCCTGGTATCAAGTTCTCCAATAATCTGACTTTCATCATGATTTTTCTGAACGAAACAAGATGGTGTCTTAGTATCCTGCCTTTCTGATTTACTCCACTCTTCAATATCTTCTTCTTCCTCTTGTTATTCTTTCACAAGACTTGGTATTTCTAAAGATTCTTCTAAATTTTCTTTCATCTTTAGATCCAGACCCTCATCCACTCTGAAACTTGCACTTTCTATGATAGTTTGCAACCTCTTTTTATAACATCTATAGGCTTTACTTTTAGTGGAGTACCCAAGAAAAATCCCTTCATCAGATCTTGAATCAAATTTGCCTAAGTCCTCTTTGGTTCTTTTAATGAAACATCTACTCCTAAATACCTTAAAATATTTGACCAAGGCTGGTCTTCCTTTCCATAATTCATATGGATTTTTGTCATGGTTAACTCTAATTTACACTCTATCCAAAATATAAACGGCAATACTTACCGCTTCTTTCCAGAATCTATCTGATAGCTTAGATTCATTCAGCATTGTTCGGGCCATCTCTTGAACGGTTTTGTTCTTCCTTTCTACTACTCCATTTTGTTGTGGAGTTCTTACAGCTGAGTATTGTCTTTTAATTCCATGGTCTTCAAAATATTCAATAAATTCATTTGACATGAATTCACCTCCACGATCTGACCTTAGACATTTTATCTTCATCCCTATTTCATTTTCTACTAATGCCTTGAAAGCTTTGAACTTTCCAAATGCTTCAGATTTTTCTTTCAAAAATGCTACCCATGTCATTCTAGTGTAGTCATCAATGAGTAACATAAAATAACTCTCACCTTGAATACTTTTCATTCTGGTAGGTCCACACAAATCCATGTGAATTAGCTCTAATGGTTTGGTGGATGAATACTCCTTTGTTTTGAATCTTGTTCTGGTCTACTTCCCAAGCTGGCACTGCTTGCATAGAGTACTCGAAGGCTTTGTTATTTTAGGCATGTCTCGTACGGCCTGCTTATTGCTTATCTTCACAAGATTATCAAAATTTATATGTCCCATCCTTCTATGCCATAGCCAACTTTCCTCAACTTGACTTAGGCAACATTTTTCTTCTTTTATTTCTCCAAGCATATATAGATTATTTGCAGTTCGATGGCAATCTACAATTAGTTCTCTTGTATCTGCTTTCCTTATTTCACATCCTTTGGCATAGAACTTAAGAGTGTGTCCCTGATCACACATTTGACTCACACTCAAGAGGTTATGTTTTAATCCTTCAACATACAAAACATTCTCTATTTTTGTTTTTCCATTATCCAAACTCAGCGTACCTTTGCCAACGATCTTCGTTGTAGCATTATCACCAAATTTTATTGTACCTTCATTTACTTTCTTTAAGGAGAGAAACTTACTTTTATCACTAGTCATATGTCTTGAACATCCACTATCAATGTACCACTGTTGTCCTTCATCTCGAGCATGAAAAGTTGTTTGAACGAGCATGGATTTTTCTTTGTCTAGCCCATCTTCCTCTTGCTTCCTTGTCCAGGATTTCGTAGCCTCCCTTTTCTTTGTATCTAAAGGCTTTGTCTTTTGATCTTGTCTCGAGTCAAACACACTTCTACAAAAGCGTGTTATATGTCCATAATTATTGCACTTGTAGCATATAATGGCTTCCTCATTATAATAGGATAGTGGAGCAAACGAATTATAGTTCATATTCAACACTCTATGAGCAGATTTTGGTTTGTTCCAGGCTTCATTATCTCTCATTCACTTTCTACACTCTATCTTTTTATGCCCATAAATATTGCAATAAAAAAATAACCATGAAAGGAACTTTCGAACCTGTTCATATTCCTATGTCGTGAAATAAATGGTCTTTTGGTGTCGTTCTCTTTAACACCTTCCTTGTGGATGGAACTGGTCTTCGTAGTTTCCTCTTCCTTTCTACTTTTATTCTTCGTAGGCGTATTTAGAATTTCTGCATAACTTTTTTCCTTTTCTAAACCTTTCTTCTCCGGAAGCTCAATGGATTTTGAAGCTTTCTCTAGTTTTTCTTCATATCCGAGTCCTGATTTGTTTGATTGTGATCTTTGACTCTCTAGAATCTCATCTAGAACCTTAGTACTCTTTTCAAATTTCAAGTTGTTCATTAGTTTGGTATTTACCTTTTCTAAGTCTTTTCTCATCGCAACAATCTCTGACTCACGATTTTCACATTCTTCTCATTTCACCTTGAGCTGACTTTTCAACCCTTCCTCAATTCTCTTTGCTTCTTCAATCTAGGTCTTCGTGTCAATGATTAGATTCTTTGATTCTTCAAGACTCGGGCTAACTTATCTTCGAAAGATTGATTTTGCTCTTCATATTTACGGAGTGAAGTCTTTGCTTCGATTCCTCTTTTTGAGTTCTTTTATTTCACCCAATGCACAAATGAGTTCTTCTTCGAGGTTTACCTCACCTTCTTCTTCTATGTCCTCGATTCCTTTTAAATCAACTTTGCTAGTTGATGAACCTTATTCTATAGCCATAAACAATGTTTCTTCATCATCACTGTCTAAATCACTTATTCCACTTTCTTCGGATGAGTTGTCACCTCTTTTTGAATATAGACTCTTCTTTTGCTTTTCAAATATTTTCTTACCTCTGCTTTACTCGAATTATTTTTGAACTTGGCCTTACTTTCTTCATCTTCACTATCTTCCTTCTCTGGGCATTTACGCAAAATGACCAATTTTACCTGCTTAAAACATTTAAATGGTCACTTATCTTTGTATCTCCCAGATCCTTTCTTTATCTTTCGAATGAATAAAGTTTCCTTTTCATCTTCTTTGCTTTTTTATTCATCATTCGCTTTAGATTTCTTGATTGCCTTTTTCTTCGAGAATTTGAATGTGGCTTCTTTATTTGCTGGTTTATTAGACTCGGTCCTCATTTCATAAGTCGTCAGTATTCCATGTAGTTCGTCCATTCTTAGCTTGTCAAGATCCTTCATTTCTTTGATGGCAAGACACCTTAGCATCAAATCTTAATGGTAAAGATCTTAAGACCTTCTGGATGATCACAGGTTCCTCAATATTTTCTCCAAGCCCTCTTATGGTGTTGACAACTTCATCCACCCACAGAAGATAAGCAGTGAACATCTTCCTCATCCTTCATTTTTAGGCTCTCAAATTTTCTCCTATGGGTTTGAAGCTTAGCTTTTCTGACCTTATCATCACCTTCATATATTGTTCGAATTTTATCCCATATTTCCTTTGCCATGTCACATTGCATTACCTTGACAAATTCAGACTTTGATAGACCACACAAGATTGCATTCATTGCCTTAGCATTATTTTCAAAAGCCTTCTTACCAGCTTGGTCTATTGGCGAAGTTGATGGAATGGTATATCCGACCGCTACTGATTGCCATATATCAAACCCTAGTGCCATCAAATAGGTTCTCATCCTTACACTCCAAAATGCATAGTTTGTTCCATTAAACAATGGAGCCTTTTTTTAGGAAAATCATTCTTGTACTTGACTAGCCATATGTGCTCTCAAGATCTACCTTCCAATTGTTAGATTGTTCCTGAAGGAACCTACTCTGATACCAATTGTTGAGCACAAGATAATACTAAGAGGGGGGGTGAATCAGTATTATGAAATTATTTCAAACTTTAATACTTGAACTTAGATCTATAATCACGAGAAATGTGAATATATCAAATCAATCAAAGAACACAAAACTTAATGCAAGTAGACACAGATATACGTGGAAACCCTTTTAGGAGAAAACCACAGAGAAACTTCTTTCTTTATATATATTTCTCAAAAATTTGTAGGCACCAACCTACTGGAGACACCAATCCCCAAATTATAGTTTTGTAGGCACCAACCTACAAAGAACACAAACTTCGTTCGCTAAGCACCAACTTAGCAAGAGACACCAATCTCTTCGAATATGAGGGCACCAACCTTCCTTACAAAATTTTCTTTCCACTTTTGAACTTGTTTGCTTCCTCAACAAATAATGGAAAATTCTTCTTCTTACTTTCAGATTTGTTGTTCTAAAATTTTGCCCTTACGCTTCCTCTTCTTCTTGTTTCCTTAAGATATTCAACTTGAATCCATGCTAAATAAGTTTCATATGAATCTTCTTATACAGCCTTTGTACCTTTTCAAAAGGGCATTACACCTTAAACCATCACACCCTTTCATTAACATTAGTCAACCTTTATTTATTAATTTATTCTTTCTAAACAAATCACTGCCCCCTTTGCATTAATTAATGCACACATAAAGACTGCCCCAAATAATTTAATTATCACCTAAACATTCAATGCAGCCCCTTAAGACATGAGTTCTACTCTCTAAGCAAGTCGTGGGCCCTCTTTTGTGAAAATCATGGGCCTCCAAGGATAAATCACGGTCTTCATGAAAAAGCGTTGATTTCTTCTCATCATGGTTGTCAAGATCTTCCTCTTTCTTGAATGATGTTCACTTTACACAAATATGTTGTATTTCTCCTATAAAGGCGGCCCTTTTCACATATATAAATATCTAATTTATGCTCTTTTTCTACTCTATATGTTGTTGGTTATTTCGTTGACATACTCATAATTCCATTAATAATTCCGTTACTTTCGACAAATTTCCGTTTACCGATTCAGCACCTCTTTTGACATCAATGACAATATTTCCAACAAATCCACTTACCTCGACATGAAAATAATTCAATCCCTAGAGAAATAATCCAAAATATCTTAAGAAAAACGTGGATTGGTCTTTGGAGATGCGTCTTGCAGTGAGAAGTCGTGGTGTAAGAAAATGTAAAGTATAAATGATGTGGAAGCTCCCCTATTTACAAAACCCTAGCATTAATTACACATAAGCTAACACATGTTTTGACACACGTGTGCTTGACATTAAATGCTCTTATTTCGAATCGAGAAAATTGATTCATAGAAAACCCAATAAAAAGAGGTCTTTAAGAAGTCGATCTTTGTATTTGGAAAGCATGAGGAATTTAGCATGTGCTTGGGCGAAGAGATGTTCCGATATAATCAGGTCCGAAATCTAACAACACATAGTTCAAATCAGGTTTCGAGTTTTGGGTTTGGGAAGCAGATAACATATAACATATGTTTTGGTGGGATGATGTTCTGATGCAATCGGATCCTAAAATCTGATAGCATGTAGTTCAAATTGGACTTCGGGTTTGGAAAATAGATAACACTTTACATGTATTTCAAATTTTACATGTTTGGTGTGATTAGATCCCGAAACCCAATAGCATATTTCAATTGGGGTTTGAGAATCGAGAAGTAGGGGAGATAAAACATGTTGATTATAGAAGAAGTTCTAAATCCATCCTAAAGAATTTTTAAGGCATTTTTAAAAGGTGAATTTGGATCAAAAATACTTAAAAGGAAATCACCATAAAATTGTCAATTGGCTATCTCCATTTTCCTGATAATCCTAAAAATAGGATAACACAGTGGCAGGGATTCAAAATTGGTTTAGTTGGCCATTGTTCAATTTGTTTGATTTGGATAGAGCCATCGAACGATAAGGGCTATATAAGGGAGGGAAAGAAACAAGTCATTGTTACAAATGTGTTTCAAGAAGTTAGAATAAATATAAAAGGTTAGTGAGAAGTAATGTTAGGTAGAACGGGGATTAGTTAGAATGGGAGAAAAGGATAGAGGGTGAAATGAAATATCGTAGTGTAGCGTGCATACCATCCTAATTCGTAAGTACCTTTTATTTGATGTAAGCATACGAAAAAGGGTAAAATGACATAAAAATCCATAATAATGATTTTTGTGCAATGCTAAAGGACTGACTCAAAGAAAAATACATAAGCAATGCAATACGAGAAAGTAAACAAACAAGAAAAATTAAATAAACTTAAACAAGCAATGCTTAAGACAATTGTATTAATGTTTTTGTTATCCAAATTTTGTACCAAAATGTTTAACTTATACGAAAAAGGTTTAAAATGATGCCCCAAGAAATAATACATGTATGAGATGGGATGGAGGACATAAAATTCATGTGAAAAGAAATTGTGCACTATGAAACTACCCCGGAAATGATATATGTTGGGAAGATAGACATAATAAGCAAACAAGCTTTGTTGATGAAAGAAAGATCATAATATGATCTCGCATGTCGGCGCTAGAACAATAAAGAACTGAAGTAAGATGTTTTGTAGTATAGTTTCCAATGTTTAGTGTTTTTGAATATTTCACATGTTTTGGGACTTTGAGATTTTGTGAATATTTAGAATTTTCTAGATTTTTGAAATGTTTTGGATTTTTTGAAGTTTTTTGAAACTATGTACAAGAAGAATTAATCGCGCAGATACCCCCAAAAAAGGTGATAATATACAAGGGAGAATCTCGTGCACATATGTAAAAAAATAGGATAAGTCGGATCAAGGCCTAAAGGGATAGGTTCAACAAGATGATGAACTCAAGCTAATGAATAGCTAGGAAGGAACGAACATGCCCCTAGTACAAGCTAGACAACAAACAGATGAAAGAAAGAAGGACAAGATTATTTATTGAAAAAGGGGACAAATCTTCCCCAAACATGGTAAAGAGGCATTTTATACACATGGATTTTCTAGATGAAGAAGAATACCAGTGTGAATGTTATGGATGGATATAGAAAATGTAGTTAAAAGAGTGGTGATGAAAAAGTGATGAGCTAAGTGTAAAAATCACGAGACTAAATATGAACTAAAATAAGAGTTTGAATAAGGTCCAAACCAGGATTTGGTTAATATAGTGATCATGTTTGCCCATCGAGATCCAAAGTGTGTGCACGTAAAATTAATTTCTTATTTAATGCAAGAATTAATAGGCAATAAGTGAAGACGCACTAGCCAATGTGCAGGAATTATTAATTTGTATTTTTATTGGTGAATGGAGGGTAGAAGGTGAACCGTACATTTATCCACTTTCAACTAGGCATCCATAGGTCTAATGGAGATGTATTTGATTCTAGTTACAACATTTCTCTATTTCTAGCTATGTGTACATAGCCCCAATAGAGAATCTTGGAAATACCCCTAGAGAGCATTTTCGCTTTGTTTTTTATTTTTGATTAACTTTTTTCTTGAAATATTTTACTTTTTGAAAATTATTACAGCGCTCTCGATTATTTTGATAAGGGGTCAAGAACCATTGATGGCTTGATGGAAGGATGTGGAAGTGATTATGATGACAACATTGGTTAGTGTCAACAGATACTCCTAAAAGGTCTTCTCAACAAGTTTATTAAATGTATGATAGTGATAGGATATCTAAGAGTTCATTCATTCTTTAATTTACTAAGGTAATGAAAGACCAAGGTCAAATAGATACAATAGAGATAAATGTCGCAAAATGAGTGCAAATAAACTAACTAAAAGATTTTCGAAGGGATGAAAATGATGGGTGATTTGTAGAGGAATGGAAAGAAAAGGAAAGAAAATCCAAGTGTATGAAATACATTATTGCAATGTCTGATGTTCATACCTTTGATTTTTTTTGTAATGTTTAAATCTTTTCTTTTTTTGCAGTTTTGAAATTTTGTGATTTTTTTAGATTTTTGAGATTTTGCGAAGGGAAAACCACAAAGGGAGAGGAATTTCTCAAAATTCAAGGGAGACAATGGAAAATGGATGAAAATGGGGATAGATAAGAGGAAAAGATCCATGATAGGGTAAGAATAATAGGATAGGATGGAGTATAAGGTAGGGACCAACAATGTCACTTCGTGTGATAGGATCCAACAACAATGTGTGTGATTACTTCGATGAGGGAGACTAGGAGTTTTTTCTTATCAAGAGTGATATTATCTCCAATTTCAATGTTTATTGTGAGATCATAATCAATAAGTGACCGCAACTTATCTTGCAATATAGATTTTCTATGTGAGAGTCTCGAGATCCCTATCCATAGATTTTTACACTTTATGTCATAATTTGCATTGGCATTGGTGTACATGTTTAAATCAAATTTGAGTTTTGGATATGTGGGTATTAGATTTGCTTAGAGCTTTGGAGCTCCTCAGATTTTTTATTTGAGCTTGATGAAAAAATTGTTTGTTTCTTATAAGCTAATGTGTGATTTGGTTGGTCCTAAGAAATGGGGAAGAAAGTGGATGTTTGGGATTGATGATATGAGTGTTAGGGATGATGGTGGGCTTGCCACAATTGTTAATAGAGGGAGGATATGATGGAAAAATAGGATATGGTCCAAGGATTGAAGGGAATGGGCCAGTATGAGGTGGCCTAAGGAGAGACGATAATGGGCTACTAGAAGGTGGCCCAATGATAAAAGATGATGGTCTATGGTGGCCCAACGATAGAAGGTAATGGGATACTAGGAGGTGGCCCAAGAATAGAAGATAACAAAGGCTACTTATGAGGTGACCCAATGACAAAAGATGATGGTCTACTAAGAGGTGGCCCAATGATAGAAGGTAATGGGATACTAGGAGGTAGCCCAGAATAGAAGATGATGGGATACTAGGAGGTGGCCCAAGGATTGATTAGGATGGGCTAGAAGGGAGTACCCTATGGATAGAAGATGATGGGATAGGAGGTGGCCCGAGAATATAAGATTATGGGCTAGGAGGAGATAGCCCACATATTGATTGTGATTGAGAGGATGTGATATGTAAGGGAGGATTGGGTGATGAGAAGATAGGAGAGGGATCAAGGATAGACCTAGTTGTTTCACCATGTAATGGGAAATGTGATGATGGGAGGATAAGAGGAGGTCCTTGTTGGTTGATGATAGAGGGTTGATTTGAAGGAAGAATTCCAACAAGTGTTTGGAATTTAGAAGTTGTGTGATGATGGAGATGATGGGATTGGGAGGTTTTGACCTTATTATTTCCACAAAGGAACTTGATAGTGCATTGAAAAGATATCTTGGCACATCATTTCTTGTTAATTGTTTGACATGGACACAAATATCGGTCTTTAGAATATTGGTGAGGATAGAATATATTTAGTCAGCAGTGTGAGGAACCATCATATATCTAGTCATGGTTGGCATCGTTTGATGTGAATGCCTAGACCTAGATTGTTTAATTGAACTCCTTCATAGTAAAGGAAGTTTCATGCTAATTCAAGCAACGTAACGGATGTAAACTAGACATTTTGTAAAGATTTTTATTCTTATGTGAATTTTCAAAGGGAAATGATGTAGAGATCTTCATTTAAATCATTTACAACATCCACAATGCATAAGAAACCAAAATCTCATCTATTCAATCACCCAAAATCATTGAACTTGCCACATTACTCAATAAGACAATTTTTTCTCAATATGCTAAAAAGTCTTAAAACATTGTATCAAAGGCTAAAACACTTCACACACGCTTAGCAACACCAAACAAACTTTCTAATGTCACTTCATCTTTCATATTTTTCCTTTTTGACTTTCATATGCCCTTGTAGCCTTGAAATTTTTGTTTTTATAACAAAAATCCTTCAATTTTCAACTTCAACCTTGACAAGTAAATTTTTCAACTACACATTATGCTCATTAATATGCATACTGAAATTCAAACCTCAACTCCTTTCCTATAAAAATTTATGCTCATTTTTGTAATTTTACAATAGGTCTCAATTAGCCCTCCTAGAGCACAAATCTCAAAACTAGGAGAAATACATAAACAAACAATCAAAAATAAAAAGTGTTCCAGATACCCTTTTGGCTCATCTTGTTTTTTTCCAATTTTTATTCTCCAACTCTTCCTCTAACACTCCTAACTCAAATTTTACTCTTTTGCCTTGTTTACTAGCTTTAGCTAGGGTTTAAAGAATTAAACCTAGGGTTTACTTATTTTGCACTATTTAAAGTTTGGTAACACCTTTATACACCTCTAAAAAACTTGTTCTAGACATCCTTGCTATCCACACACACACACTCATCTTCATTTTGTTTGTTTCCTTGTTTTGGGCTTCTTGCATTCTTGTATATTCTTGTCTTGTTCTTAATACTCCTTGACTCTAAATTTGTTTTCCTCATTGAATATTTGGCTCTTTAACTTCCTTATACCCCTTACCACTCTTTTACACCTCTCACCATCTTCCTCATTCAAATTATTCTTTTAACCATCTATGACATTCTTGTAATTGTTTACTTCATTAGGTTTCTTAATAGTATGAGACTGAGATTTCATCACAACTGATAAACAAATATTATAAAAAATTGGTTTAAAATGCATCTACAAATCGTCATCATCCTTCTACATGCCAAATTTTAGATCATTTGGAGGTGGCAATAAATAGTTATGGTGACTGTCCCAAAACTCGGGCACACACAAGTTAAGACTATGTTTTGCATATTTATTGGCTTAGTTTAAGGTCCTTCCAAAGCTTTCCAAGTCTCCTTATAGCTTCAATATTTTCTAATTCCTATCCTCCAATCTCAAGTCACTGTCTCTAAGTTACCCAAATTGTATTCTTCTTATATGCCTTTATTTCCAAATGAAGAATATAGATTGTCACAATTCTTACCTAAGAGTGTACATCTCATCTTTTCCCCTTGATTCTCTATTCCCAACTTCAATCAATGATTGACAAGGTTTCCAAATGTTCAAACCAACCTCCCTACAGCTTTATTCATTCCATTTTGTTCAATAGAATGCTCCAATGTACATTTCATACCCACTATGCATTCATGCTTGATGTGATGATCCTAGCGTGTTTGCATGACTATACCATTCTATCTCCTAATTCTTGATGGCTTTGAGTTCAATTATAATTTATATGAATTATAACTCCCTAATTATTCCTTCGCTTGTCTCAAGTTCTATAGATTACCCAAACTATGGATTATACTCAAGACTTCTCTAATACCTTGCTTCAATTTTGTGCACACACAAATTGACTATGTTTTCACATTTTAAAACTTTAGCCCTCCTCATTTCCATAGATCAACACACACTTTACCTATTTCTAATACATTTGAATCACTTCAAACATTCACTTGCACTAAAATTCAATGATTTTTCAATAATAATACATGACCATCTTAGTCTCGCATTCACTAGGACAAAGTATTTCAAAACAGAGCTAGGATTAATTGATTCGATTCACGTGATTGCTGCATAAAATATTCTTGAGGGTTTTATTCATTTTCTTAGTCCTTATAAAACATAGTCACAAAAGGTTTCATTGGATGAAAAAATATAACACCTTAAGAACCACACTTCTAATCAAAGTAAGAGAGTATCATATACCACAACATAGTTAATTTCTTTTAAGACATTCACCAAAAACTTTGAGCTTATAAATCACCAAGTCATAACACGATTTTAGTTCATTGATTGTTTATTACCCTCACTTAGATTACCATTCATTTAATACTATAATTATCTCTTCAATTCAATCATTTCTCCACACTTACCTTATCTCAAATAGTCTTACAATTTGCACTAGACTTCCTTCACTACCTTTCCAAACTCTTCACCATTCTCTTCATGATTTATGTAGGACTACATTATCTCACTTATCGTGTGACAACATTTCATTTATACATGTTAATGAGGTCTAAGCCTAGTTTTACCAACATTTAATGCACCATGAACAATATACACTCAAACATACTTCTACATAGTTTCATATAAAAGAAGCTTTTATTAGATAGTTCATGATCTTTTCAAAGCTCCTAGAGCTCTAATACTACTATAGAGATGAATTCTCTAGCTTCAACCTCTACCACCTTTCTAACCTCTTCATACATTTGAATACACTTGTATTTGATGGATTAAAAGGTAGTTAGGTTTTCATCCACCTAACTCATACGCTAGTATAGGCTTACCATAGTGAGTTACATCTAGGTAGGGTCAAGAGGGTGACTTCATCGCATGACCACCTAGTACATTAACATTAAGCCTATTCTAACCCCTAACTTACTAACATACTAACACTTAGAGCTAGGATACATTACTAGGCTAATTTGAATATTTAAATGTGGATTTTGGAGGGAAACCTCCAAAATGCCACTTATTACATCATGAAGGGTCCATATGGACTAAATAGGACCCAAAATCATCCTAAAACATCCTACACACCTAATCAAGCCAAAATTGTGCTATGTACATGATGCTACCGCATCAACAACCTAAAGAAAATAAATAACATAATGATGCAATTTACATAACAATGCATGTTTGGAAAATAAGTTGCAATTGTGAGTTTTAAAATGGTTGATGCAATTTTGGCATAACTTCATGTTGCTCTTTTTGATAAATAAATCCAGAATTGTGATAGAAGTATGATTCATGGTACAAAAGCAAGTGGCGAACTTGGACAAAGTTTCACCTTGTTTGTAAACAAGGTTAGAACTCAGACAAAGTTTTGATATGTATGATTTGTGATGAAGGATATACAATGCAACTTGGACAGAGTAAGGTTATAACTTGGACAAAGTTTTGCTTTTTAAAATGTTTGATACACACAAATAAGATAAGGTAAGGTTGGCCCTAATGCCAAATATCTTCATATGGATTTTAGACTATTCAATCACTAATATTTTTTGAACTAGTACACGTACCAGAATAAATCCCCTATAAAAATATACCCCGTAATCTATATGAATAGGGTGGTCACCATGGACAATATTTGGTATTCTTCATGGGTTTTACTATACAAATATGAGATGGGCACTTCCCATTTTGTTGGTCAATTCCCTCAATGTGATAAATACTTTGAAGTATGGTACTCCTCAAAAATGAGTTTTAGGGCTTAAGCCTAAGCACTTCACACAATTAAAGTGGATGGATATTACCCTTATTTGGACATGAAATGACAATGTGTTTTATTCATTTTATTTAATTTAGCAAAGTGTGATTTTGATCTTTCGAATAAGGAACATGTATGTAAAATTTGTTAGTAGTTTTGTTTGTTTGATTTTGTGTGGTAAATGTTTCCAATTTTGCAAAGGTCCTACACACAAATGATTGCTACAATACTTTTGATCAATATTATACAATGTCACTACAAAAGGGAATCATGTAGGAAATATTGCTTACCAAAAAAACGAACAATAAAACATAATGGAAATGGAACAATGAGACCATGTTCCCCCCCTCATTGTGAACATTTCACTTATTCAATCCAAAACAGGAACTCTGAAATCATACTGCACACAACAAACTACAATTCAGAAATGAAAGAAAACTCACACTGCACACCTGTGCCACCAAATCATTCTGTGCGGCCCCGTCGTTGGTGACTGACGAGAGGTCATTGTCGACTAACGAGAGGTTTTTGTCTGACCTCCAGCCTCTCCGATGCCTCCATCCTCCATTAGTCTACTGCTAACTCAGCCGAATATGTCTTTGAAGCTCATCAAGTTTCACATTTTACTTTATTTTGTCTCTCCTCCCGCAATGTGAAACAGTTTATTTCCGAACGTCGGGTAACACCGAAAATGCGTTCAAGAGGAATTTTTTTCTTTGTACAATGACACGACTCTTGACGACAATGACTTAATTTTTTGACTCATTGACAACAAAATTATTGACACGAAATAATGATACTTTCTACGACATTAAAAATTTGACTAACAAATAATATAGACTTTAAAATCCACGTGATAAGATTTGACAATATTGGCTTTACTTTTAAACACAATGGACATTACTCTTTTAATTAGAGAAATGTGGACCAATTAAATATCTATCTAGACCTAAAACCACCTAAATGACACTTTATGACTTAGACATGTGTTTAAATGACAATGAGAAATAACTTTATAGTGACACATATAGAATGGAAGTTGAGACTCCATCTAAGGTCAGAAAAACTGTGAATGGAAGGCTACTAACTAAAACAATAGACATATATATTTAAAAACTAAATACCAATCCTCACGCAATATATTGAATCACCGTGGAAGCTTGTAGTGGAAGCGGTCACATGGTGAAACTTGCCAATATTTGAATGGCCATATTGGCTGTTGGAGGCCTCAATTTTTTGATAAAACCTTCTCTTTAAAAAATGCGCTCCCTTCTGAAACTAAGGTCCAAATTCAAGTCAGCTATACACTTCACTATTTTACCTTGAGCACGTGGCTTAAAATGTAGAGATATTGTGAAGCAGAGCCACTTCCACAACTGGTTGCAGGCTGTCAAGACACAATATTCACATGCACTGGTTTTTAGTTTCCCGTCAAATGTTGAAAAATGGCGCTAATATTGCAGATCTCCACACAAATATAGGAGCACGTGGAGAAAATTCACAGTGTAATATCGGGGTACACAGGCCCAAATAATAATCACACCAATCTTTTAAATGCATTCACATATTCATGTAAATTTCCTCGTGGTATGCGCAGATCTGAAATAGATTTGGTGGAGTCTTCACGTAAGAATTGACTTCAAGACGTTTAGCTGAGATATATTCCTTTCTCCTCATATCAGATATCAATTTCCAGGTCTGTATTGTTGTTCCAAACGCATTGAACACGCCTCTTTGCTACGTGAAAAAAATGAATAGCAGCTAACACAGAAATGAACTCTTGGATCCGCTATGCTTTTACAACAGGATCAATTTAAGAGAACTGTAAAAACCTGGAATTGGATGATGTGGAGACAGTCAATGAGCAGGAGGACTGCACACACGGATGGAGGAATATGTGACAGCTTAATATGGCATGCATAGAATTGACTCAGCTTATCACGGCATGCATGGAGCGAATTGAAAAGGGAGCATCAAACACTGCAAGATTGAATCAATAGAAATAGATTGGAATACGCCTTGTCATTTGCAGCGGCATTTTTGAATCCAGATCTTTAATCAACAAATCATCCTCTTGATGTGATATTTCCAGAAAACAGATGCGATTACAAAGAAGACACGGGTCTGCAGGTATGCGACAGGATGTTTGGATCTAAGATAGAATTTAAAGCACCTCCTTCTATCTGATTAGTGGTATTTCAATTCAAATCACACACAAAATAAACAAACAGAACTAACACCATATTACAAATCTCTCCACAATACTATTCTCTCATGAAACGAGGCAACCAAAAGTTGTAATGGCTTTGCCCTCGTTATATCCTAGGAATTCATGACTGCTCTGATACCAAATATAGATTTTTGATCAGACTTGCACAGGTAAATCACTCTCTGTATTATTATATTTACTGTCTTCAATATCTTGTGCAATACATTAGGCTAATATATAGCCAATACAATAGACAAACCTCTTCCTATAAAATAGGAAGTGTATCAAACAACTTACCCGTTTATAAATTTACGGGTACAACAAAACTCTATGAATAATATATTGTTGAAACAATATATTCTTTCAAACCTAATATTTATAATGTAAACATTAATAATTAATTTCCTAACACTTTATACCTACAAAGAAGACTCAACACTACCAAACACTAACATACATGCTCAAAAACAAAGAAATTTCAACAAATTGAAAGAACTTGCATGTAAAATGGAAAAATGAAGCTTTAAACTAAAAATAAATGAATGTGCATGAGACAAAGGAGTGTCCCACCAGGCATACCATATGTATGCATGTTAAACTTTAAAACTAATTTAATTAAAAGAACATAACACCAAGTATATCATAATTTAGTTAACTTCAAGCTAATACATCATGATAAAACATGAAAGGAAAGCTAATTTACTTGCATAAAACATGAATCTAAAATTAAATACAAACCTCCCTTTGATATTTAATATGTTCTTTGGATTATAGGTACTTCCTTAAATGAGTTGAATGTAGACCACACATGATCAAGGATTTCTCAAGCAAAAGGAAGAGATCTCATCAAGTATGGCTTAATTGCCATTTTTATTCTTCTCTTACTACTCTTTAGCAAGTAGAAAGGGGGATAGATTTAACAAGCCTTCCAATAACATGAAATGCTCTTCTCAAGTATAATGTATGTCAAGGACATGGTGTAAGTTTGGACAAGGTGTATTAGGCTTCTTATATATCTTTCCATTTTGGGAGAAGCTTGCAACCTAGTGAATGTGGGATAAAGGGAATGTAGAATTAGAAATGGATAAGTATGATTATAATAGATTAATTAGATATTAGTAACTCATGGGAGTTTGGGAAGGTTTAATTGATCAACTAGGATTAATTAATAGTCCAATTTAAGCTTATAGAATCCATTTGGAGATGATTTAGTAGGGTATTCATATAATTTGAAGGGTTTGAGAGGGGGATTTAATCAATAAGATGGTTTATTGATTATATATGAGATTGAAAAAGCTTAATTAACTAATAATGACTCATTATTTAAGTAAAAGAGGATTATAACTAATGAAGTTACGTTAATTGGCATCCGGATGGGGAAAGGTTAGTTAATTAACGAAGTGTCATTAATTCACCGGGACAAAGGGGATAGTTAGCTAATTAGCAAAATATTACTAATTATAATGAAATGATGGTAAAAAGATCGATAGTTTGATTTTAGTATTAAAATTGTGCAAGTTGAAATTAGGTGTCTACAAATGTTATAGTCAAAATCCAAAAATATTCAAATAATAACAAAATCCTTAAAAATTACAAAATTTAAAATCCCAACATAAAAATTCAACACAAATCAATGAAATCAAAATTTTAAATCCAATCATAGTGATCATTCCAACAATCATGTGATTATTAAAAACAAAACATCTTACCCCTCACATGTATCATTTATTTGGGGGAAATTCAAATCAATATTATTCCTTATGTTTATGCTTGCTACGAGAAATCTTAGATCTCATTTTCTTCCTTCGCATGCATTCTTTCTGGGGGAAATTACCCGCTTCAATCTCATATTACTCTTTAATGTGGATCCAACAAAGAGTGTCACTTGACCCCACTCTTTTAGTCGATCCAATCCCCTTGCATGTATCTTTCGCTTAGGGGCATCTAAATCAAATTAATCATCACTATGGAGCACATTAGGGGCATATTTAATTGTCTTTATTTATAGTTGTGTTACATTGTTACTATTCTTTCTTGACCAATTACAAGTATTTTTTATCATCTTGGTTCATTTATAACCATGGTGCATACTTTTACTATGTATATCGGGTGTTATTTACTAAGTGTATATTGATTTTGTTTTACATTTTATCTTTTGTTTGTTGTGTGTGTGTGTGTGTGTGTGTGTGTGTGTGTGTGTGTGTGTGTTTGTTTACGCACATGTAGTCATTTTTATGCCCATAGAATAACATTTTAACCCCACGTGTGACATTTTATCACCTGGGGTAGGCTTTGGATGCTCACTCGAGGTGTGCACAAGCACCGAGGCCCTCCTCTATGTGAGCCTTGTGAGAAGATGTTGTCATTGATGACAGATTAAGTGTAAAAAATTAAATGATCATGCATATATTCTAAAAGCATAGGATGAGTCATTACACCAACATACCCATTCAGATAACAAAATAAACATCACACAAATAGTAGATCTGATCCATAACATAAAGAAAAAGGCACTAGGGTTTACACCCATGAACAATATATTTAGAACAGAACCATATATTTATGTTGATCATAGTTCAATAACCATATTACATCCAAAAGGGTCATATCGATCGATATATCATGACTCATGCATCAGAAGCTCTAGCTATTCTTCCCTATTACAAAAATTGTCATAGACCCATCCCCTAGATATGCTAACATTCATATAGTCCTCTAATGAGAACCCCAACCCCTAAAACCTTCTATTATTTCTATAGAGCTTTGCCCTTCCATCCTTTCTATGATGTCCAAAGCATATACATCTGATGGTGTCCCTCTAAAGTTGTTCTTCTTCTTCTACCCGAGCATCTCTATATATAGGTTTATCACCCATCGTCACGCCTTCCTCAAGTAGTAGATTGGTTACCAAGTGTCCATGTGGACCTTCAATAGGGAATGCTTACTCTTATCCAAGCTCTCCACATTATATAATGATGTCTTTCTAGATCCTTCCATCACATGGAATATTCATTTCTTGACCACCAAGTCGCCAAGTTGGCACCTTATCCACTCTGCATGCTCATTCAAGTCACACTTTCCTCGTGTGCTTATTGGAATGCTAAATATGGAAAATTATTGAGATCCTTTGCTTCTACTTACGCATGCACCATGGTTTCTATTAAAACCTTCTAAAACCCCTGTCATGCGCACTTTACCCCGCACGCCCATCTTCTTCACCGGGTCTTGCACACGCACGTGCCCTTTGGGACTTAGTCAATATTCTGAGGCCCAACATCACCCCACACTAAGTATTTTTCTCCATCCTCAAAAACATCCTTCCTTCAAAGAATAAAGAATGGAGGGACTCGAATAGTTGGAATAAAAATGAAGGAATGAATAATGGAAGAATTAAAGAATGGAGGAAAGAAGAAGAATATGTTTATTGTTGAAGGAGTGGGAAATCCTTCCTTATATCTACCTCAATCTTCTCCCAAGCATCTACTTCACCTTGTGCCTATTGATAGAGGTCACCTACTAGGGCACTCACCTCTTCAAATTTTAGCTCATCCCCTTAGCACTCATCGTATCAACAATCCCTTCCAATTGTTTGCAAGGTCATCCAATGCATCCATCATGTGGGTGATCTAGGGATATAACTCCTTCAACCGATTTTTGATTGAGCCCCGCAAGGTCTCGATAGCTTCTAACTTCTTCTCCACCTTGGCTAGGATCTTATCCCACTCTTCTCTATTTCCCTTATTCTTCTCTTGAAACTCCTTGAGATCTGCTTCATGGGTGGTAACTAAAATGCTTGCCACTCTATCTTTATCCATGCAATTGTCATAAGCAGCTTCAGCTATCTGTGCAATGGCCTTTACATCGGCAAGGAGCTTAGTGTACTAAGTGACTATCTCCACAACCTTCAGCTTCTCCTCTTTCTCTTGGCGCACTAACAATTCTTTTGTTGATTCCAAAGTGAGAGGTTGCCTCTCCATGGTGAGGATGTGAGTTAGGTCTTCCAAGCATTGCAAGGTTGAATCATACTTCTGCTCAGGAAAAGTTAGGTCTAGATACCTTAAGATAATAGCATCTGTAATCATTTCTACCTTTTTATATACCTCATGCACCCTATCATTTTCCTCCTTCATCTCGTACCTTAACTATGCGTTGATTAGTTCCTCTTACTTCAGATCTTTTCTCTTTTCAACGAGCTCCTCCTTTTTCTTCTCCAATTCCCCTTCTAGGAATTTCACCCTATCATTCCTTCCAAAAATTCTTTCCTCAACTTCAACTGAAACCTTGTTGAGCACATTACAAACGTTCTCATCAAAAAATTGATGAGCATTCACCAACGGGTTTATACCTTTAGTCTCCGGCACTTTCATCAGCACTCCTTGGCTAACTTTGAACTCAGGCTCATTGACATGGGACTCAAATGCCCAAGATAGCATTTTCTTGGTTCGTGGGTACGCGCCTTCTTCCTCAAATGAAGACAATGTCGAGTTGTTTTATAGGCACTATGCTCTAGAAGCACACGCATAGAAATTTGTTTGGATCATTGATATAACTCATTCCCTTCCCTTGTGCTACTACCACATTCTTCCCTCTTGTGCACGTAGCCTTTGGAAATCTCACCGCTAAGTTGGGATCTCCACCCATGCTCCCATACTCCTTCCCTACGCTCTCTTCTTATATCTCCTTGAGTATCTCATATGTGCTCGCTCCACCTCTTTCCCCACTAACTTCTCAATTATGCCCTGACAACTTCTCTTTCTACAAACCTCTTCTATTTACTCCTTGGTGAGGTGGGGTTTCTTTGATCCTTAATGTTCACCTCCTCTCCAACACTTTTTCCTTGGGAATCCTCCTCATCTCCATTATTCTCTTCATTTCCTTCTTCTTAATCATCTACATCGTAAACAAGATGATTATGAACTTCGTCATCGTCATCATCTCTCTCATCCCTATAGGATTCCAAGCTCTATGTCTCCTTTGATTCTACCTTCTCCGCTACCTTCTGTTTCTTCCTAGTTGGGGACACTTCCTCTTCCTCAGCAGGTGATTCCCTTCTAGGAAACTCTTCTTGTCCTGGCACCTCTTCCTCAAGTGTCTTTTCCTTCTCTTTAATGGGATACTTCTTCCTGCATGTGTATGTGCTTGGCTAGGCACCGACTCGGCGCGCCCATCGATTGTGTTGTCTGCACACTTGGTGCTTTCTTTTTTTGTGCTTATTTCTCCAATGTCACTTCCCTTTCTTTCTTCTTTGGTGTGGCCTTCTTTTTACCAGTGGGATCCTTAGGGATGGAGACATCATTCTCCATGTAAGTGTCATTTTTGTACTTGGGCCTAATGTGCAACTATATTCTCACCGCATGCCCTTCCAACAATTCATTTACTAGTGCTGGAAATTGTTCGGTATCCTCCACTCAGGCCCGAATGCGTCGCGCATTCACTTGTACCATTTCTCCAAGCACACTTTGTGGGTGGCTGTCATGGTATCGCATGTTTATTTCTCAAACCTATTCGCGGGGGAGGGGTATTCATCTAGATAATCCCATACGAACTTCTTTGAGCCATCGGGCACTTTGATTTCGAGAAAACGATGGTGAGAAGAACATTGATGAACATTATCTTCTCTCCTTCTTGCATGGCATTGATGATCTCTTCTGCAATGTAGGTAGACAAGTTATAGATGGTCCCTTCTGAAATTTTTCGGCATACATTCAACCATGTCTTTTTTTTTTTTTTTTGTCCACCTCTCTTGACCATTCAGCTTGGTTACTAGGCGCATGGCCATTCTCATCACGAGGTCGGGGATATCTCGAGATATCAAACTAATGTGAACCCTTTTATAGGCATACCCCATGGTCTTCTTAATGGCATATTTATCATCCAGTCATCATCCAACGAATCCCCTTCGCAGATAAGGTCGATAAACTTAGAGATGAGTGGGAGTTATGCGCATTATGTGTCGTGGTAAAGTATAAGTGGTCCTAGTGCATGCGCAACATCAACCACTGGTATAAACAATCGGCTTGCCAAAATAGGGAAAGCTGGAAGAGTTACAATAGCCTGACCTTCTCCAATTTTAATTTCACTTCATCGTTGTAAATTGGCATCCCTTTTGGTATCCTTGTATCTCATTAGACACACTAGCACTAGCGCCATTTCCTTCTCTCGTGGTACTTGTGTGATGATTATAGTCGCTCACGGCCATCTTCCTAACATGGTATACACATTCTTTCCCAAGCAACACCCCATCTAAATACCGCATCTCCGCATACCATTCTACATTAAACCGTGTGTTGGCAATATGTTTTCCTTTTTTCCTTGCCCTTCTTAGGTGAAACAGACGCCTTCTTTGGTCCCATCTTCTTGTCGGGTTAAAAGAATAAAATCTTTTCTCTCCTTCTTCACTCTGCTCAAATAAATGGCTCAACTCAACAAAAGAATCCTTCTATTCCCATGCCCTAGCTGCAAAACCCTAACTTGGAAAACTCTTCCACAAGATAGCGTACTTCTAATGAAACCTCCCTATGCCTGTGTACTCCTTCCACTTTGGTTCGTAGATCACCCTAGTCACGCACTTCAGATTTTCACTCTTCTTTCTTCACACAAATATTTCTTCGTGGATGCCCTAGTTCGTAAGAGCTCTTCAATCTTGTAATAGCAAGGTAAATAATAATGTGCTTGACCCTTTACTTATAGCTTTTTTCCTATCTCCCGTGATAAATGCTATGCCACCTACCAACGTATTCAACATTAAATGTGGTTTTTTCCACTAAAGCCAATCTTAAGTACCTTTACCTATGCACCTAATCCGAGTGCAAAACCCTCTACAACCTTTAGGCGTGTAAAAATCCTTAATGAACAAAGACTCTTACACGCGCGTCTCGTAGTACCGAAGGCACTTCTTCGTCGACCTAATTTTTTCCCTCGCCTACCTCATGTTGTTCATGTGCTTCTTATCCTTTGTACGTGGTCTTTGTTAAAGCCTTCTTTACACGAAACATATTTGTCCACTTTGTTTCCCCACATGCTTTTCTATCTTATGTGCTTTTGATCTTCCAATCTAGGCCATCACAACTACTACCATCTTCTTTCTCTCTTCATTCTACTCCACCCCACACTAAAACAGATGTGTGGTCCTCTACGCATACACAACCTTAGAAAGTAATGTGGTTACTAGCACACAAGGTGTGTAAAACAACACAACAGAAAGGAATAAGCAATGAGAAGGGGAAACATAAGAAAAATAAAAAAATGCATTAAAGGAAAACCTAGGCTAACTGGAAATTTTTCCTTATTTACAAACACAAGGAAGACTTACTTATAGTAGGGCTTCAGCCTACTCCCATTGAAATGACTTGGTAGTCTCGTCCCATCCAACCGTGTAACTGGAAAACACCTTAATCAAGGATGTACGAGATGATGTAGGGTCCCAACCAATGGAATTTCAACTTCCCAGGATGGCGCAGAAACTTGGAATCATACAAAAAAATCATTTTCCCAACTGTAAACTATTTTTTCTTGATATGAAAATCATGCCATGCCTTTTGTCTGGCTTTTTCAGTTTTTTGACTCCATCTAGCAAGTGATCACCTCTGATCTAACTACATTAACTTATCAATTCTCTCTTCGAGTGCTTTCTCATCAACTAATCCTCTTACGTGCATTATATACGGTGATGGTAATATGAATTCAACTAGAAAAATAGATTATGTGCCAAACACCAATTAAAATGGTGTGACCTTGTTCAACCTCTTGTAGTTATCATGTATGCCCATAGAACGGTTGATACCTTGTCATCCTAATCATGTCTTCCAACGTTACAAATTGTGGTGAACATGTGACTTAGTATCTTGCTAAATGCTTCAGCAATCCCATTTGCTTGCATGTGATAAGGGTTGGTATTATGATGTTCCACCATGAACTCTACTAGCAAAATCCTAACCATTTCATTCGAAAATGTGTTCCCCTATCACTTGTTAAACACAATGGACATTCATATCTGTTGATTATGTTTTCCCATAAGAATATCATTGTTGTGTAATCATTTATAGGTGTTGCCTCTGCCCATCTTGTCAAGTAATCAGTTCAAGTGATGATGTAACATGAGTTTGTCCTTCGCGTTGTAGGTGAAATTGGTCCTACAAAGTCAATTGCCCATTTTTCAAATGGTTTAGCACTGGATATCGGTCGCAAGGGAATTTCATCCCTCCTCCTAGGTTTTCCAAGTCATTGGCAATGGTCACAGGCCTTACAAAACTCAATACAATCCTAATAGATACTTTCCCGCCAAAGCCCTGCAAGTAGAATCTTCTGCGTGGTTACATTTCCTGCATAGTGTCCTCTTGTAATCCCACCATGTGTTTCCTCCATGATTGCAATGATACGCATCGGCATAGAATATCATCATGGCCTAACTTGTACAAGTCTCCACAAATCAACATGTAAGGCGCGGTGCATATGGCCAACTTTTTTCTCTCTAAAGGCTTCATTCCTTCCGTGCCACACCTGTTTTAAAAACACTGCAATATCCTATAAGTCATAGGGTGTGCGCCACAACCTAAACAATTATATGTCTGGCATGGTATCCTCAATGCTTTGTGCATCCTCCCCTGAATCAATTCTTGATAGATGATCAAGTCCTGAATTACTCTTTCCTAGTTTTACCACAACTAAAAACTCAAATTCTTGAAATAATAGGACCCAACGGCATATGCACCCTTGCAAAATGGGCTTGTTCACCAAGTACTTCAGTGCCATGTGGTCCATGTAGAATATGAATGGTTTTTCCAATAGATATTTCCTAAATTTATGTAGTATGTAGATCATTGATAAGTGCCTCACACTTAGTAGTTGTGTAATTTTGTTTTGCTAGTGTCAACTTCCTACTAGCAAAACATTAGGGGTGATCAACAATCCCTCGCCAGTGAGTTGTGCTAGTACTGCTTGAATGGTTGTTCCTGAGGCATCAACATGCACATGGAAGGGCTTATCCCAAGAAGGAAAGTGTAATATGGGCACAGTGACAAGCCTATCTTTCAATGTGTCAAACGCCTTATGTTGCGCCTCTCCCCAGTGAAAGGCACTCTTGTGTTTAAGTAATTCCTCTAAGGGTGCGGTGATCTTAGCATATCCCTTAATAAATTTCATGTAGTACCTCATATACCCAAGGAATCCATGCACAACACTTTGACTGGTAGGCTCCCCAATCTCACAATAACTGCAACCTTGGTGGGATCCACCAACAAGCCTTCCTTACATATAATATGCCCAACAGGTTCCAAATGGAGTAGTAAAGACACATTTCTTAATGTTGAGGGATATCCTCAACTACCGACATCTCTCAAACATCAGCCTCAAATTGTCACAATGGTCTTTTACTAGCCCATACATAGTCCAGTCATCCAGGTAGACCTGAAGAAATTTATGGATGAAGTCCTGGAAGGCTTGTACCACGATGTGCGAGAACACAACAGGCGCATTCTTTAGCCCAAAAGCATGACTGTGTAGGCAAAAATTCCCCATTCAATGGAAAAATTTGTCTTCTCCTAGTCTTCCTTTGCAATTTTAACTTAGTGGTACCTGGTATTCTTAGTGGTACATTAAGAATAGACCTCGCACGTGGCTACTCCTTCCAAAAATTATTCAATGAATGGGTTGGAAAAGGATCAACGACACACGCTACATTCAAGTCCATGTAATCAACACAAATCCTTATCCTTTTGTCCTTCTTAATTCTTATGACCATTGGACTCACCCATTCTGATTCCTCCATAGCCTTAATGATTTCGATGTTATCATCTTGTCTATCTCCTCCTTGACCCATGCGTGTAAGTTTGGATTCATCTGATATGATCTCTTTCAAATCATGCGCACACCTTCCTTCAACTTGATCCGTATTTCCCCTAAGGAGTAGTGAATGCCTTTGAGCTCATGGTACCCATGTGGGAAAAATCTTGAAACTCATGCAAAAGGTCAATGATCTTAGAAACCTCTTTCTTCAACCAATAATCCCCAATGATAGCTTCCTTAGGTTTTGCCTCAGAACCAATGTTAACCTTCTTTGTCTTCAAGGGCTCATGGTAGGCACGTGCTCACTCATCCATGTTATCCCTAACTTCATGCGTACCTTTAGAATGGTTAACATCTAGACTCTCCATTTCTTCACCATCTATCATATAGACCATTTTTCCTTTTTCTTTTTCCATGCACGTGCGCTCAAGTTGTGTCTCTTATGATTCTTCCTCATCAAAATGCATCTCCAAACCAGGTTCACCTAATAGCTCAAGTATCCTATCTTCTTCCATAGCACTATCTCCCATTGTAAGGCATTTGACCACCTGCAACACCTTATCCACTGATGGATTTGTACTCCAATACTCAAAAGCTTGAATGAGATCAGCCACCAACTCCTTCCAATTCCCTGTCTGATGGTGCATCTCCAGTGAATGTACCATACACGCACACAGCCTTGTAAGGTGGAATATAACTTATGCACCCATAGCGAAGGTGGTAAAGCTTCTGCACCTTCCATCTAGGCCTTCAAACATGCTTGGATATGACTTGAGGTAGGTCCTTTGCCGTCAGGATTTCTTGTATGATAGTGGGTGCATTTCTTCTATAAAACCAAATAGAGAATGTAGTTCTCAACTCACGCCATTCTAGAAGGCTTTCACGATGTGTCACCCACAAAATTTTTTTCGGTCCCAAGCGAGGTTATAGCTGAGCATACCTCTTCATTCGTTATCATTTTTCCATTGAGCCTCCATTTCTTGTAAGAAATCATCAGGGTTAGCTCCTCCAAAGTAACTCGGTATCTTCTTCCCTCCTAGGTGCTTGACCGGGCACGCTTTTTGTTACCCTTGTCACCAATCCTCTCAATTGTCTCCTAATTGATTCATAAGTCTCATGCACCCAATTGTCACATGCTATGTTGGTTGTATCACTCATAGACTGAGCATCTTCAAACTAGATAATTCCTTCTATAGGATGAATTACCTCAGGGTCTCTAATAGAGCACACATAGATTCTATCAAGGACTTCTTCTCCCAAGGGATCAGTATAGGGCACTGACTTCCCATCGTTAAGGGGATGATGACTCGTTCCTCCTTGTTCTCAAAATTTATATACCCCTTGTTAAACCATAGGTCAGCATTGTTTTTGTAACACCAGGGGTGCCTATATAATGTTGGAAAGTTATCCACCTCAGCTAGCGCCAAGACTTCAAAGTCTCAAGTGAACTTGGCCACTTGATTATTCATAACCGCATATTTTAAGACACCAATGGGCATTACCTTTGTCTTGTTTTCCATATACATGACATTCGAAGATGGGTGTAATGTGGGCCTTCCCATTTGATGCCATACATCCAAAGTGAGAACATTGACCTCTACGCTCGTGTCGATCAAAATATTTCTCAAAATCCATCCATCTATAATAGCATTTAAGGTGATCTCTTTGTCATAGTCAAGGATGTGGGGAGGAAGGATAACATGTAGAACCTACCTCTTGCACTCTCTCTCGGCACGTGGTACCTTTTTCCATAACCATTCTCCTAGCAAGGGAATGATATTATCTTTCCTTAACATCTTGCATACTTCCCTAACCTCATCTAGATCCTTTTATAGGGTGTCAGCATTCTTCCTTTACTCTAACTCCCTTGATTGCTTCTTCAAACATTGGATCTCTCCTTGCAGACTCGAATCACATCCATAGTCTCTTGATACACCTCTTTTTGATGAGTAGGGTCTAGATACTTCCCATGTATCACTTATTCTCTTATAACTAGTGTTCTTTGTCTTGGTATCTCCCTAGCGCATGAGGCCTCTGCTTACATCATCACCAGTACATGTTCTATTCCCGACTCACGCGCCACTCTCAGCATCCATTATGAGTTATCCTTCTTTATGCTTACCATCCCAATGCCCTTGTCTTTTTGGTGTTGTTGGTTCATGTGCTCAAATAGTTTAGGGAACTCTTCATACTTATGTTTCTTTCCGCACCACGAGCATTGCAATAGATCAGGACACTCATGCTTATAATGCTTTGTAGACCCACAGTTATAATAGGTTCCTCGCGAGGAACTCACCTCTTCCTCCATGGTTACTATGACCACGAAATCCTCTGTGGAAACCTCTTCCACATGCTCCTCCATCTATGTGCCCTTCATGGTGATGGTCATCATCCTCTAGTGCACACCAAGATCAATGACATCATGTATATAGTCAATTATCCTAGAATATTTTGTTTCGTGGGTCGTAGAGTTATAGATCTTGTAATAACAAGACACATTCTTATGAATCGCATCTTTGTAAAATTGGGCATCTACTTGCATCATGATCCTCATGGAAAATTTTACATTCCACCATCATGGCATGTATCGATCTTGGAGGACAATTGTCCTTTTCATGCCCCTCTACCTCACACTCCATGTACCATAGACCACTGCAAGTCTCATGCACCGATTTCACAGATATCGTTTCCATTTGTTTTGCCATTGCAGCGATTTGAGCCTCAAGGAAAGGGCTAACACCGGTATCTACACTTCCAATAGCCTCAGTGCGCAGCGCAGCCTCCAAGGCCTCGTGTGGGTCTGTGAATGTCTTGTGTGAAAGTGCTCTTTTGAACGGTGTTATCAATCCTCCAACAAACCACCAAGCATGATGATAAGGATAAATATCGTAAGATAGCTTTGACAAGAGAACTTTGAACTATGCATCATATTCCCGCACATTCTCTACCATTCCTTGTTGGATCTCTTTCAAAGCGCTAATGCTCTTCTACTCAAATTCAGGGATATATAATTCATCCAAGAAGGCATTCCACAATGCGGTGTAATCCACCAATGTTTGATGGGGGTCATAATTCTACTACCAACCATGTGTGCACCCCCTGCAATGTTGTTTGCAAACTGACTTTCCTTTCATTTTAGGGTAGTGATCCCCTTTGCGCACCATAGCAATTCACATTTGTGCACATGCTTTGCAGCATTCTCAACACCCTTACAATCTGGTAGATGAAAAGACATCTCAAAATACTTGCAGAGGTGGTTGAGGCCCTTGTCCTTGATCCGAACCTTGATTTTCCTCCACAACTGGATCCACCACATCCTATGCCTCCTGATCCATCAGATCCACCTCTAGCTCCGCTAGATCCACCAGTCCTCCTCCTACAAGCGGTAATGGGCCCAAGTTTGTCATTCCTAGTGTTCCCAACGTCTCATTGAACTGTGCACCGACGGTTTGTGATGTTGCTCCACTACCAGACGTGTATCCCGCGTCACTCCCAAATGTGATACCCAAACTCGTGTACTTACACTTTGCCCAAAAATTCCTCCAAACACAGGAATTGTTTGTGTGGCCATAAATGTCCCAAATGAGAAGTTATACCTCCTAGGTGTAGATTGGTCACTTCCATCGATACCAATTGGATTAGTAATACTTGCCTCTTGATTTGGAATACTAAGCACCAGGGGTCGGTCACCAGGTGGGTTTAGATGTGTGTTGATGGCTCTCCTTTCTCCATGCGATGAACTCTCATCAGAAGCTAAAGGGGTTTCTCTCCCTGCACTTTCCAAGATGGGTAGCATAGACTGCTTAGGTTCCACATCCTCTGCGTGAACCTCAATTCCTTCCCGCAACGTCTGCCTCCATAGATCCATCACTCCCGCAACCTCGCGTTGTCTAGCCAACTCCCTTTCACACACTTCACTATACTTGAGTCACCTCTCTTCCCTCTCCTTTTCCACCATGCAATGTCTACCATCTTCCTCCACCCTATCTTCCTCACCCAGCGCTCAAGGAAGCTTAGCCGGCCATGGGGAATGCCTCCAAACTTAGCGTAATGATCAAGATCTTCATAGCCAATGGGATATCTCGCAAAAATGATCCTCTAGGTTCCCTTAGGAACTCAAACTCAGCAACCTATGGACAGGAATACATAGAAATGGTGTATTCCATGGTATAACTAGTTAGCACTCTTTTCCAACAATGATCAATAGCACGTGTCCAAGCCGAGATCTGTTTCTTGTAGCCTTTGGTAATCATCTTGGTTCCATATGTGCAATCTATAGTACCAGTTTGATCGGATGCATATGTTGAAAGCCATTCATACAATTCTACTAGAAAACAATAAAAGAAGGTTTCATATAACTCATGATATAGGTGTTCTTCTACCCATCTACGTGCATCAAACTCAGGTCCAGTACTAAATCTTTGAGAAAACTCATCCTCTATGCTCTTAAACCACGCTTCAACACTTTCCAGGGTCAAGTGCTCTATCATCACGCATCAAAGGAACCAAGATGTATTCATCTCTCACAATAAATTTGAAAAGAGGTCCCAAAAATGGAACCAATATGTAGTCATTTTTATGCCCATAGAATAACCTTCTAATCCCATGTGCATCGGCCTATCACCCGAGTGTTGGGCACTCACCTGAGGTGTGCGTGGGTGTTGAGTTCCTCCTTTATGTGAGAATAGTGAGAAGTTGTTGTCATTGATGACAAATTAAGTGCAGAAAAGTAAATGATCGTGCATATAATATGAAAGCATGTGATGAGTCATTACACCAACATACCCATTCAGATAACAAAATAAACATCACACGGATAGTAGATCTGATCCATAACATAAAGAAAAAGCCACGGGGTTTACACCCATGAATAATATATTTATAATGTAACCGTATAATTATGTTGATCATAGTTCAGTAACCATATTACATCCACAAGGGTCATATCAGACCGATATATCATGACTCACGCATCAGAATCTCTAGTTATTCTTCCCTATTACAAAAATTGTCACAGACCCATCCCCCTAGATATGCTAACATTCCTATAGTCCTCTAATGAGAACCCCAACCCCTAAAACCTTCTATTATTTTTGTAGAGCTTCACCCTTCCATCCTTTCTATGATGTCCAACATATACATCTGATGGTGTCCCTCTAAAGTTGTTTTTATTCTTCTACCCGAGCATCTCTATATATAGGTTTATCACCCACCGCCATGCCTTCCTAAAGTAGTAGATCAGTTTCCAAGTGTCCATGTGGTCCTCCAATGGAGCATGCTTACTCTAATCTAAGCTCTCCACTTTTTGTAATGATATCTTTCTGGATCCTTCCATCGCATGGAATATTCCTTTCTTAACCACCAAGTCGTCAGGCTGGCACCTTATCCACTCTGCATGCTCGGTCAGGTCACACTTTCCTCGTGTGCTTCTTGGAATGCCAAATATGGCACAGTCCTGAAATCCTTTTCTTTTCCTTATACGATCACCATGGTTTCTATTAAACCCTTCTAAAACCCATGTGTTGCGCACTTTGCCTCGTGTGCCCATCTTTTCACTATTCAAGCGTGCGCACGCACCCTTTAGGACTTAGTCAATATTTTGAGGCCCAAAAGCACATAATTAGTTACACATCATGAATATTTAACAACCATGGTGCTAACTCTATAATGTAACAACAAAATAAGGTTTCTTTAAAATATAAATATCTGAATGGAAGATCATACTACGAGAAAAATTAATCATCTCATCATCACTAACATGTTTATCATCTTCTTCTTCAAATAAAACAAAAATTGTGACCAATAAGCATCAATCCATGAATAATTACAAATGTGTAAAATAAGTCATCATCTATATACATCAATAAAATTTCTATGTACAATGTCTACAAAGAATGTCATATACATCGAAGTGCCATCAAGGGAAACTATACAAAAAATATTCCTTCATCACGAGGCGTATCCTAAAAATTATATTCATATGTATCATACATCAAGTCATCCCTAGCTCTCTCCTACTCATGGGATGCCCGGCTTATCATCTCGCCTCGGTTGTGACATTTGGAGTTATCTAGTTGGTCGAGATGGCCCATGTGATCTCATTGATCTCCCCAATCTACTAACTATCCTCGACTATATCCCCTGAATCTTTGTCCCTTATGAACAACCGCATCATTTAAAGCTTTGTAGTAGCCCACAACATGTGTTGTTGTCAATAACTCATGTAACATGTCTCCTATCTCGGTGGCCTTGGCTACACGTCGTGTCATATCACTCTCAACCATCATCTTCTACACCTATAATGTAAGTTGATCTCTCTCATTTATCCTCTGTTATAGCTTTGTGTGTCATCTATGAGCTATAATAAGTGAAGCATATCTCTATCAAATGGCTTTGTCTCTCTGGACATGTATCACTTGTAACTCTAACTGAAGGCCTTGGAGGTAGTAATAGTGGAATCTAACTCCACACATCTACCTCCCTTATATCCCCTCATCATTACCCCATCACTATCACCATTTCCATCTCCATTCTCATCTCCTAATCCTTCTCCTAAACTTAGTGGCCTTGGTGGTGAACCCTAAACACCCCCGTGCATGTACTCCCTACATCATTACCTATACATCATGTCTCAGTCCCTATGATTGTATTTGTGGTGCATGTCCCTAACCCTTTCAACCTTCCCTCATCTTATCTCTTTGTTGTAGAACATCCCTCATTGATGTTTCTATACCTACTATTATAACTACGAGCGATGGAATATGCGGGAGCACAATACCTACATATCATGCCACATAATTCACTATAACTCTAGGATCAGGGACATAATCTTGCACATCCCATACATGTGTCAATGCTCCCCCAAAGCGGCCCTTGCTATATAAGGCTGGATACATGGCCCAAAATCTATAGTCATTCATGTTACGCATCCATAGCACTACTCTCCACTAGGAATGTCATGTATCATTCCCGGTTTTGCATAAACATGTATGGTCTATACCTCTCCATAATTTATGACCAACTCCCAATAATATATTGCTCAATCTCCATTGACACTAACTCTACACCATTTTTATCCCTTATGTATCATTTTTACGGTCTCCATGTGATCATACACAACTGCAAATCATCCATGGCTTGTCTCTAGAATCCTATCTCCTCGGTGACCTTTGTATCGCCACCCACTATCTCTCATCCACAAGTTGATAGCTCCTCGGGTAATTTGTCTCTAAGCACACCCATCACCGACCAACTGCGATGTGGTCCCATTCCCAAATCTACAATAAGGTGGCTACACCCAAGTTCCTATGACTCCTATATACCACCATGTGCATATGTCATTATAGGTGTGCTAAAATTCATGGCCCACATGCAAACATTATGGATTTATCTAATGACTATGCTACCAGACTAATCAAACCCAGTTGAAACCACCTCCCAATCTTATCAAGCAACAAGCAACTGTTGATAAGATCCATTAAATAAATTGGAAGTTGAGCTATCTCATCATCTCTCGTGAACTCTCAAGGGTGCACCATCATACACTCTCTTTGAATTTCCTCTAACCCAAAGAGTCGATGTATGTGAGCATGTATTTGTGCTACACTCCTCTCCCACTAAATCATTTGTCCTGCATTGAAACCTGCAATATGTGGTATAAATCCTCTAAAGTAACCAACATCTCTCCAATAAGCAAGTATGAACATTTACGACTCACTATGTCATCGCTCTACTAATACATTCAAAAATAATGATGCAGTCTAATATTTAGCATCCATGTAATGTATGTTAATCCTGTCACTTCTAGTATCACCACTAGTCCCTTCCACTCCAACTCTGGTTATCCATTGCTCGAATGATCATAGTCGTCCATGTCACTCATGCAAATCTAGGGCACATAGTCTATGTTGCAAACATCACACAACTTTGTTAGTTCTTGAAAAATCACTTTCTTCTAATTTCATCTTTTCAATGTCATCTATTTCTTCTAGTTCACGCTAGCACACATAACTCAATGTTAGCACATCCACTAATACATTAATGTGATTTACACTAGTGTGTGCATTAGCATGAGAGTGCATCTATTACAATTCTAGTGCACTCAATACACTAGCACATCCGTGTTGACACTAACACAACCATATTTATGTTAGCACACATTGTGGACTACGCCAAAGCATAACTACTTGCATTCTCAACATTACTTTTCCATTTTCTATCACATGTAACAAGCAATAAATACACTCAATAACTTAATTTTTTATCCACTTATCGGATCATCATTTTTAGGACCCCAATCGAACTCTCAAATGTAATTTCCATGATGAAATTGTGGTGGACATTGTGCCATCTCTTCCAAAATGTAAAGTTCAAAAATCTCTCAAATGAATCAAAGGATCTAATAGCAAAAATGATCAATGATTTTTGCTAACCTCCCACCCTTCTATTTAAACCCCTTCTTCTAAACCCTAATTTCTCAAATCGGCCTTTGTGCCCTTTAACTAACATTCTAAGCCCTTTCTTCCTATGATTATCCATGGCTCTTTATCTCTCTCCTATCAAGCGATTTGTAAACCACTTTGTTACATCACCAATGCGCTTGGGGCTCTCCCTTAGTATAATATACATTCATTGGGGCATTCAAATGCTTCACTGAGGAAAATCAAGTAGGTCCACCACACTTCCCTATCATTCATTCATTGATCTACATGTGTCTACTATCTTTAAAATGCTATTACTTTGTAATAACACTTTAAAGAGGGAAAATTTAGACACCCTAAAAATACATACCTATTTCTAATCATCCCTATTCTTTGCATAATGTGTCAAATCAAGTTCTAGAATACATTCTAGACCACTATTCACCCACATCTCACTAGAATTAATTTAATTAATTCTATCATGCATAAATCATACACTTATACTCCTTAACTAATTTAATTAGCTATTTAAATAAAATAAAACTATTTATCCACTCACCTTCCACTCAACTCCACTTCACTAGCTCACTCCACTCAAGTTCTAGAACCCTACAAAGGAGGAAGCAAAATTACACGTACAAATTGAAGAATTCAAGAGCCAACTATTCAAATTCATTTCCCCTTTAATTCTTATTCAAACAAGCCAACTACACAGACCAAATCAACTTGTTAAATCAGGAAATTACATTCATTAACCTACAACTTGTTCAAAGCTTGATCCATAATCCATGGCCTCTCCTTCACTATAAATAAGAGGCTCTTTCCTTCACAATTCATCTCTTGGAAGCTTAAGGCATTTGCAACATTACTCTGTCAATTTTCCATTTGAATTTACATGTTATGAGGCTACCCATTTGATCAACAAATCCATCCATTGCTCATAATATATCTTTATTCCATTTGAAATTAATATTGAAGCATACACTGAACAAATCAACCAAGGAGATTCAACAAGTGTGGTACTTCATTCCACACTTTAGCCATCTCATCTGAGGTTGCAAGAGAATGTGAAGAAGGATTATATTTGTTTTTATTACTTTTTTCTTTCATTGTTTTAGTTTTTCCTTGTATAAAACCATTATGTTGTTAAAGTGACTACTCATAATATTTTGAGGGCAGACTATTGGTGGCCATCTCTATTTAAGGATGTTGCTCAAGTTGTAAGGAGGTGTGAAGGTTGTCAACATTTCTCAGGTAGGATAAAATCTTTAGGATCCCTGTCATTATAACCCATCTCAGTGGAGGCTCCTTTTAGACAATGGGGGATGGATTTTATTGGTGAAATAACATATGCATTTAGTGCAGGCCATAAGTGGATTTTGGTTGCTACAGATTACTTCACCAAGTGGGTTGAAACAATCCCTACCAAGAAGGCTACTCACAAAGTAGTCATGGACTTCCTTTTGAACAACATCATTTGTAGGTTTGGTGTCCCAACCAAGTTAGTTGTTGATAATGCCATGAGTTTTAGAGATAAACCTCTTGTGACAATGTGCAAAGAATATGGGACAAACCTAACTTATGCCTCCAACTATAACCCCCAAGGAAATGGGCAAGATGAGTCAAGTAACAAGAAATTTCTCAAGATACTTAAGAGGACCTTGGAGGTTAATAAGAAGAAATGGGGTGAGCAATTGAAATTTGTAGTATGGGATGATAGAATCACACCTAAAAGGTCAATTAGAAAGAGCCCATTTGAGATAGTCTATGACACCCAAGCAATTCTTCTTCATTTGAATTTATCATTGTATCAATTCATGCAATATCTTGGAGAGGAAGAAGGAATTGATCCTATATAATAAGGATCAACTAGATTATTGAACTTGATGATGTTAGGAGAGAATCTCACCAAAGACACATAAATTTTAAGAAAAATTTAAGAAGATATTTGATAAGAAGGTCTTTCCAAGAAGCTTCTAGATTGGAGACTTGGTGTTATTATGGGACAACATGCATGAAGATAAGGGCAAGCATGGAAATTTTGAAGCTCTTTGGATGGGATCTTAATCCATAGATGTCGAATTTCAGAGCATACATTTTTGTTGAGTGATTTGGAAGATGAAATAATTGAGTTGCCTAACAATGGTAAGCATCTCAAACACTTCTTGGATTAGGTATATCCCAAAGCATTCCCTTTTAAAATGCATAGTCCTTCCTTTATTTATTTTTCTATTCCTGAGTTTGTTTTGTGTTTCAACTATTCTTTTTTATCCTTGGAAGGTTTTTGTATCTCATGTGATTTGAAAATGCAAAAAACCAAGTGTTTACCCATTTGACTCTGTTGCCCAATGGATAGGTTCTGGTCTACTTCCATGATTTTTTCTAAGGTTATTTGGATACCCGCTAGGGGTGTCCATCCCCAAGCTAGAGCTAATGTTGGTGCCCATTTTGATCCCCATTTTTTTGGCACCATATTTAAAAAACCCTTCAAAACATATTGAAGTGGCCTTGCCATTTTCCCCATTTGTTTCCTTTATTATGCAAATTAATTGGTGGTTCCTTGATCCTTAAATTTATACTTGTGTCGTACTATGATCCTGTAATGTGGATTTGCACTTACATCTTGACTTTCCCTTTGGTTTTGATGATATCATAAATTTACAATGTTCCACATATTTTAAGGAGTAGTATTCCGTGGATTGAAGAAAATGTAGTATTTTTTGGGTTTTGAAGCAAAATAAAGAAACCACATAATTCAGAGGATAGTGTTTCATGGGCTAAAGGAAATTGCAAAGGAAAGCCACATAACAAAGGGGTGAATAAACTTAATGCTTCACAGACTTGGTAATTACACTAATCCTTGAAATTATTCATTTCGGAAAAAAATGGTGTCGTCCACTCGGAAGAAGCCATGATGCTCAAAGAGAGTGTCGTAAGGATCCGTAAAGTAGAAAGAAGGAAGTTAGAATGTGACAAAGTATGGATATTTTGAAATAAATAAATTAATGTTCCATGGATTTCTTGAGGTATAGTGTTATGTGGAGTTACAAAAGCTACGAAAAATTAAATATGGTCACGGGAAAGGATGTCGCACAAAAAAGGAATCGGATCTTCATGGCATAAACAAGGGGAACGAGCATTTGTGGCATAATGAAATAAGAATAATAAGTGTGGTAATATCAAATGGATGAGTATGAAAAACTAGAAAACCCATGGGATAATGAAATTTGGTGTTCGCGGACATCATACATTTAGTGTCCTGCAGAGTTAATGAAGTTAGATAACAAAATAAAAGCCACATATCAAAGGCACAAACCATGCAACACAAAGAATTCCGTGATACAAGGAACACCCAATGAGAATAAGAAAAATCCACAATAGACCTAAATAATCAAACCAACACCACAACATGAAATGAACACTTAGAGACTCCTAAAACAAAGGTGTGTTATCCTAAAATCTGTAGAATAAGGGAGTTTTGTGCATAATAGTTGGGTTTTCATTTTTTCCCATAACTTTCAACTCAAGCATCCATTTCACCTCAAACCAAGTGCATTGGGAATGTATTGGAGAAGGATTTCCAAAGAGATCAATTTTAAAGAAAATGGTGAATTAATTCATGATATTTTAATTACAAAAGTTTTGGTTGCACGTGGTTTTCAGGAATCAAAATGGTTCAAGATGCTTCATATTGATCCTCCTTCACCCATGGATGCTTCTAGAAGAAGGATAATACGCCTCTCATGCCCCAACCAAATGAATAACAAATGATTCGGGAATCAAAGGTCAAGCACTCGGAAATTTCACGTATATCCATCCTCCTAATTGAATGGTTTTCCATTGATTTACTCCCTAAGCTTACAAATCACCAATTAACATGATCGCGGTCCTCAAATTAGCATCTATGGGATATTCTTTTGGGATTAAGACATTTTGGTATAAAAATGAAGGCTTCTCTTCAAAAAAAAGGTTCTAGTTGGAAATTGTGAGGTTTCTACTTCAAAAGTGTAGGTTTTTGTATATGGAGCAACTTTGAGAGACTTGGTGATTTGTGCTTTTAATTTGTAGCTTTATGGTAAGGTAGTTGTTGTATAGCCATTATAATTATTTCAAACTCATTCTTACATTTTTCATTGTCACTTTTGCAGATTTACACAAAATCCTTGAGTCATGTACAATTTTGAAGTTCTTTCTTGTAAATAAATATGAAATCAATAAATTTCCATTTTCCTCTGTAATTATGTGTTGATCATGTCAAATAACTACAAGAAATAATTTTGCAATTGATTATTTGATTGGGCATTAAGGGTTTGTTACATTGTAGTGTTACCTTACATCATTGGATTTAATTATAAATCTCCTTTTTGTAATTTCTGAAAAATGCATACATGTTTGCCTTAGGGTGTCCTTTGGTGTTGGAAATTTGGTGTGATGAGTGCATGAGACTTCATTCTTAGGTGTTTGTGTTAGGGTTTCAAGAGTTATTTTACATTATTTACCTTACTTGGGTGTCCATGAGGGTAAATAACCTTTAGAGGGTGATTTTTCTTTGATTCCATGTTTGAATGCATGAAGAATTGTCAAAACAAAGTGGTTAATGTAACTAATTCCTCTCACTAGTCCCCTTTCCCACCATCTCCATCCCCTTTCATCTCATCTTACACTACCCATCACCCCACCCCCTGTAGATTTCATCACTTATTACTAATTCAACATGATATATTCCTACAAACTCAACATATTGTGCATATTTTGAGTGGGTTTGCTATGATTTATGAAGCTTAGCATCTCCAACACCATTTCATTTCTAGTTATCAAAAAATCATTCAGAATGATGCTTTTGATCACCCTAAATCTATCTTTAATGGCTTGTGTCTAATGTATCAAGTGTTTGCAATGCTTGTATGACCATTATTTTGAATGAGCATTGCATTTTTCAGTTAGATTTAATATTAGATTGAGATTTTAATAAGTGTGAGGATTTGAAACATAATATCTCCCTCCCCCTTTCGAGCCACGCCTCAAGTCCTCTCACCTTAGTTTAGCAAGAGCCATAAAGTTTTAGGTGAACAACCAAACACTTAGTCAGTGCTTCCATGTCATCTCCATAAACTAGGTCATGAAAGGAATATGGATCCATTCCCCGCTGCAAATGAAAAATTAACATATCCATCATTATTCCTTTATCCTTGTTTCATGCATATTTCTCTTCGAGTCTATGTGGGGTGTACAAATTGGGAACCAACACCTCTTCTCGGTGTCATTACCAAGGACTTGAAGTAATATTCATCATTTCCAGGGGTTTAATAAGTGTTTATCAATTCATCATCTATTTGTTGTTTTTTGAGTGATATTGAATGCATTTCAAAGTTGATCTGTCATGTCTAGAGTGCAATCTCTGGTGGCGACTCCATTACGAGGTCTAGGTTTTCCGAGTACTATATTATTTTCTATATTTTATTGGTGACTCTACATTTACAAAGCTAGAAGGATTGAGATCATCATTCATATCAGACCTCGCTAAAGAACTATTCCCTGAGTTGGGTACATTGCAGAAGAAAAGGAGACAAGTTTGGAAACCAGTTGTTGATCAAAATTCACAAGGTAAGAACATACAAACATATGATCTAGCTAGTTCTCATTTGATAGAATAATATTTGAGTTCTCTTGAGAGGTCATAGCCTAGTATACATGTTTTCCAAATCTATATTTGATTTGAACAAGCTTCTAGTCCTACAATTATTGGCGGTGTTCTTTTGAGAAATTTGCAAAATAAAATCCCTCATTTTGTTAATAGACATGTTGTTCACAATATTGTTGATCTTATTAATGAGAATATTATTAATAACAACATGGATCATCCTCCTCCATGTGCTCCTATTAGAGTTCAAGCATTCAAACCCATCAATTTTAGGGATATGCCTAGATATCCAAACAAGGTTCCTAATGAAATCGGGAATAGGTTGCCTAAATTTTAAGGAAATAATACTATTAGTGGTGATCATCATCCTGAGTTGTTCCAAAATATTATTAATGATTATGAAATAAAACATGAATATGTTTTCCTAAATTTATTTGTACACACATTAGAAAATGATGCAAGAAAATGGTTTAATTCCTTGCCTCATGGTTCAGTTGATTTTTGGGATGAAATGATGAATGCCTTTAGAATTCAATACGGTGATAGGAATGACCCAAGTTCATCCTATCTGAATTTGAAATCACAAAGAAAAATCCCAATGAATGTGTACAATATTTCAATATAAGGTTCAATAAGACCTTGATGAGATTACTAGCTAATTTGAGGTCGAGTGATTAATCTTATTTGATCATGTATGGTTATGTGCTCGAAAAGAAACTAGTTTATTACTTGAGAGACAAGAACCCCATGAATATAAGACAAACATTCAACATGGCCATTCAAATTGAAAACAACATCAAGGCAATTAGAAAACCACTAAAAGGGAATAAAACTTGTCAACCCCGAAAAATAAAAAGATAGAAAGTATATTGATATGGAATAAGTGGTTAAGACCTTGGCAGGGGTAGTTAAAGAAATATCCTATAAGATAGCAAGAGATGAGAAAAGGTTGCATTTGGCCCCTTGAGTACAAAATCAAAATCAAAATAAAAATAGGTTTAGAGGAGATCCTAGAGTAGATGATAGAGGAAATATACCTATGGGTCAAAATGATAGGCAACATCCACTTAGAGACAATAAGGCAGTTCTTGATCCATTGGATGCAAGATTTGTAGATGTTGGCATGAGGTCCTAATAGGTGTTGTCATTAATGAAAAACCTCATTAACGAAAAATTGGATGATGGATTAGGGTTATATGATGTTGTATGTGATTTTGGCATGATGTTTCAGATATGTACTTGATGATACAGTGAGACTATGTGAGGATTACTTTCTCTTGCAAGTCTATTCAAGTGCCCAGGTGATGTTGTATGGAGGTAGGAGCTTATTGGATGCTTGAGAAGCATGTTTTCATGATAGATATCAGGTTTGGAGAGTGTTTAGGCACTCACAATAGTGGTATGGTGCAGATACATGTGATTCACTACATTACATGTGCCCATTTGGAGTAGGTATGGATGTTAGGAGGTGTGAGATTGAGTTTTGGAGATATATAAGCTCCTAGATGCATGTATTCAGGTATTTCAAGGTGTACCAGGTATTTTTGGGTCATTTTGAGTGTTTTCATGATGTGTTACAGATGTTCTTTCAGTTGACCCTAGCTTCTACAGTTTGAAACCCTAAGGTGAAGCTATGCAAATGAGATAGGTTGGAGAGTTTGAGGTATGGTGATGAAATTATTATGATAGGAGATGTTTGTAGCATGTATCATGGTGATTTTGGCAAAATTTTAGGTTTTCGTGAAGTGTATTTTGCATATTAAGTCATTTTTTGTGAGATAGGGTCAAAATCTAGTGAAATTCTAGCTTGAGTTGGCATTTCTGATGCTCACCCTGAAGTGTGTGCTTTGAATGGGACCTTGTGGCTTTCATGGATGTTTCTATGATGATTCTATAAGGTTTCACAAAATAATAATTTCATTTCATTTTCAAGTTTTTATGAATGAATGTTAAAAAGAAAAAAGTGCTCTAAAACCCTAGTTAAACCCTAATTAAGAACAACTTGCGAAGAAGAGGTATAGTGAGGTAGGCTATTTTGATTGATTCATCAGAAGTGATGATTGAATGATGTATTGGAATCTCCTATATTTCCAAAAATGTATGATTGAGATCATAGTGATGAGTGGGCCCCACTCAAACAAGTCAGTTTCTGAAGAAAAATGTTTTGGGACAAGGTTGTCCAAATGAGGTATGAGTTAAATTGATGTTATAGAATGTGTATAAGTTGATATTGATGTATGAGTAGATTTAGAACATGTACATGCAGGTACATGGCCAAATGAGGTCCATTCGATTGACTAGTCAAGGGCGGAGTTTCGAGACCCTGTTGAGTAAAATGGTCATATTTAGAGCTACGGGTGGAATTTTGAGATGATTTAAAAAAATGGAAAGAAGATTCAAATATATTTCCATTGATATGATTTTTTTCTCATAATAATGTGTTTTCATATACTTTCTAGGTCAATCTTTGGACAATAATGTTATTGCTAGTGTAGTACAATATGTGTTTTTAAGAAAAAATTGAGTTGATTGAAGTATGAGATGGATTGGGTGATACTTTCTATCACCTAAAATGTGAAGAGGGATGAATTTGGAATCCAATTAATCCATTTATAAGTATTGAATGTTCATAGAAATGTTTTTATGAGATAATCTTTGGAAATAACGTTTTTGTAGGTTGATTTGATGAAGACAAAAGTGATTGTGGTTTGAGTAGGTGGTTGATTCAATGCTTCTAACTTGATTATAAGTGTTCTAAAAGTTATGTAATTTCCATAAAGTTGTTGCATTGCATGTTTTTTTTTAGTTCATGTGATTTGGTGGCATAATGAAGTTTCCAAGGTGTTGAAAGGTGTAGGAAACAACAATTTTGAGAAATACAAAGAGTATTGGGCCCATTAAATAAAATAATTTGATTGGTTGAGATAAATTGTGACAACCTCTGAATGTTAAATGATATTTATTTTAATCATGTGTAAGGGTTTATGGTTCATGAATAAGTATGGTTTTTATGTAAGGGCATTTTTATCTTTGTGTTCATGGGGTTTTGAGCCATTTTTGGCACATGTAATGAGGTTTTTAGCTAGGCCGACCTACTTGGGTCACTTGTGACTATTGTAATTAAAATTTGGGATGTTTCCTTGATGTATGGGTCAAGCCAAAGGAGGAAAAAAATTGTTTGAATTTGAAATCAAGAGGATCTTATAAAAGCATAGTTTTGGGTGTTTTTGCAAGCTAGTTGTGTGTGTGCAAGGTGTGCAACCTAGGTGTGAGATATTTTCAGGTTTTGAAGCATGAATTGAGGTTTAGTATAAGATTAGAAAGCATGTGTGCATGAGTATGAAGGCTTGAGAAGTGAAGATAGTGATTGTTTGTGAAGGATTGGACACCTAGGGTTTGAGTGAAGGATTGAAGAAGTGTGAGTTGAATACTTGGTCTCCATCAATTGTGCAGTAAAAAATCAGAGATTAGATCTTCATAATGTGGTTTATTGGGTACTTAATCACCTTGGGGGTTGTATCCTCCTTATGGAATTGGTGATTCACAAAATCAGGGGTTGGTGCTCATTGTAGGGTTGGTGATCTACTAAACTAGGGGTTGATGTCTCACTAAATTTGAAACATATCGTTAAAAGATTATGTTCCGGTGGGTTTTCTTCCCTTGAGGGTTTCTCACTTGTGTCTTATGCTCATTTTTGTTCTATGTTTCATGGTTGCTTGCATATTTGATATTTTATGGTGTGCACACATTAATCATTGGATAAGTGAATTTATGATTGTTTGAATAATCTGAAATATGGTTTACAATTTTATAAGGACTGATTCACCCCCCTCTTAGTCCATTCTCGCTTCTAATAGTAGTTTTGAAGAAGCACACATCATTTATTGGTGTTATATATGTTTATTGTCTCGTGTTCCTTCGAAAAATCTACCTTGAATGAAGATGTTGCTATATCGGACTTTGATGATGCATGTGTGCTTGATCATCAAGTAAACTTCAAATAAGGTGAAACCTCTACTGATATTCTATGTGCTAGAACTACTGATGATTTTTGGGAAAGTGTAAACAAGGTATGTTATCTTCCTCTTGAATTTGATGCTAAAGTTGATATGGCTCAATCCTTTGAATTACCCAATCATGATTTTGAGTACCTAAGAGCTTTGATGATCAAGAATTATGATGGATAAATCCCTTCTAAAGAAGATAAATATTTTTTGATCAATGAAGTTGTTTCAGGAGGAGTACAATATGAGAAGTAGGAAAGTGAAGAGCCTTGCCTAAGCCTCAAAGACTAAGATGTAAATCTTGACTAATGTTCCTAAATGTGCCCCTAAGAAGAATCTTTCATGCAAATCCCTTATTGTTGAGCCAAATCCAAGTGTTCCTTATGTTGTGTCTATTTTAAAAACTAATCCGCTCTTTGAAAAAGCAGTCACCCTTCCACCCAACACCCCCATGCCTAAGTACATTGTTTGTGATATGGCCCAAATCTTAAGCCAAATGAAGATAAATGTCCCTTTAGTAGAGTTGCTTAGGATTCCTAAACATAGAAACAAGACATTTGAGTACTTGGGATTTAATGAGGATATTGTTACAAACAAAGACATCTTTCCCCTTAATGTTGAGAGCGAGATTGAAGAATATCAAGAGACCATTAAACCATCCCTGAAGTATATTTGGGGACTTCCCTAGTTGAGATCCAATTGGATGTTGATCCTTTCTACACCACACTAATGGTTAATGGTTGGCTCCTACATAATTGCATGTTTTACATAGGTTCTTGTAATATCATGCCATTGGCGGTCATGAATGAACTTGGTATAAAGATAACAACTATATATGGAAGATGTTATGCCATGGATTCAAGAGAAGTACATGTTGTTGGTTGTGTAAAGGGATTTGTTGTACAATTGGTGGATCACCCTAGAAATTACTTGATAATGAATGTTTTTGTTGTTGATTGCACCTTTGCCAAATGGGGAATGCTATTGTCAAGAAAGTGGGAAACAAGTGTGGGAGGTAGTTTGTAGATGGACCTTTCTTATGCTACCATTCCTTTGGAAGGAAAATTTTTGAAGATACATAGAGAAGAGAAGTTGATGCATCTAATTGAAGACCTTATGAATGCATCATATAAGGTGTTGTATATATTTTTTTAGGCCTTCCATCCATAATAACATAAAAACATTAGCAAGTATTTGATGATGACTCTCACATCATGAAATTCCTAAGTTGCAAAGATGAGTTTGTTAATCAATTGATTGATCTCGAGCCTATGGTAGAGATGTGTGATGGAAAAGAGACCTTGTTTGGGAAGGAGATAATTCAGTTGAAGACTAACACAATCCCAAGAGGGTTGGTCAACCTTGAATTTACATTTAATTTTGCTGACAAAGTTTTGAATAAGTTCACCCATGGCCCAATAGGTGTAACTAAATGCAACTTAGGAACTTTCCAAGATCCAAGAAAAGTTTGGTTGGGAAACAATTTAGATGCAGATGAAAAGCATGCCTATATCAAATTGTTAAGAGAATAACAGATTGTTTGGCTTGGTCCTATTCTAAATGAAAGGCCTATAGGGAGGAATTATTTCAACATGTGATAAATTTGAAGCCTCACACCAAGAATTTTAGGTAGAAATAAAATCCAATCAACCCCATCCTTGCAACTAAAATGCAAGAGTTTAAAATACTTAAGAATGGAGGCGGTATTAAGCCTAAAAATACTCTTCATGGGTTTCCAATTTGGTTCTAGTAAGAAAGAAAATGGGGACATCAGATTGTGTTTTGACTTCAGAAACCTAAACAAAGCTTCATTAAAGAAAAACTACTCTTTTCCAAACATGGATAACCTTTTGCAAAAGGTAACAGGGTCATAAATGCTTTCAACATTGGATGGTTTCTCTAGTTACAATCAAGTGGTGGTTAAAGAAATTGATCGTTACAAGACCGCTTCACCACTCCATGGGGAACCTATGTATATGTCAAAATGTCATTTGGTCTAATGAATTCAAGAACTAATTTCCAAAGAGCAATGGATGTAGCATTTTTTGGATTCATCAATGAGTTTATTGTGGTTTACCAAGATGATATAACATAATCTTCTCCAAGAAGAGGGTGATCACTTAGAGCACCTTGAAAAGATCTTGATTAGGTGTAGAGAATTCATATCTCATTAAATCCTAGAAAATTTCATTTTGGTGTGTAAAAGGAAAATATGTTAGGGTACATTATGTCTCAAGATGGAGTTATGATTGACCTAGAGGGGGTGGAGGTAATTGATAAAATACCCATTCCCCAATCCAACAAAGGTATATAATCTTTCTTTGTTCAAATTAACTTTATGATAAGGTTTGTATCTAACTTTATCGATATCACTCTTCCTATCACAAGTATGTTGAAGAAAGATCATATTATCAAAGGGGAAGATAATGTAGTGCATGCATTCAAAGGAGTAAAAGATGCATTGAAGGTTGCCCCTATGTTGGCTAGTCCAGATTATAAGGAGTTTTAGATTTTCTCCTTTACATCTAAATTTACCATTGCCTCAGTTTTATTGCAAAAGGATGATGAAGGCCATGAGAAACCAATTGCATTCTTTAGCAAGGCCTTACAAGGATCTAAATTGAAGTACAAAATCATGGAAAAACAGGATTTTGCTTTGGTAAAGGCCACTAAAATTTTTAGACCTTACATCTTGAGCTCAAGGGTTATTGCCTATGTGCCACACACCATGGTCAAAGACATTCTGACACAAATGGAATATTCAATAAAAAGGTGCATATGGGTTAAAAAAATACAAGAACATGACATGGATATTTAAACCACCAAGTTGGTAAGAGACCTTGGTTTGGCAAGATTGATGGTGGAAGTAAATCTGCAAGTTATTGAAGTGAACAATGTTGTTTTTTATTTAGGTGATCCTCATGAAAAGGTATGTGCTTCTATTTGGTATAAGGACATTGTGTATTACTTGAAGAATTTGAATTTTCCTTTTGGCCTAGATAAGAATCAAAGAAGGACATTGAATTTGGTGTCCCAAAAATACATCTTGACTGAATTTGGTTTAGCTTGGAAGAATCCGGAAGGGGTCTTGTTAAGATGTATAACTAAAGATGAAGCTCTTATGTTGATTAATGAGTTTCATGGAGGAATTTGTGGTGGCCATTATGTTGTTAAAGTTATTGCTCATAAGATTTTAATGGTAGGCCATTGGTGGCCATCTCTATTTAGAGATGGTGTTCAAGTTGTAAGGATTTTTGAAGGTTGTAAACATTTCTCATGTAGGATAAAAGCTTCAAGATCCTTGTAATTGTAACCCATCTCAATGGAGTCTCCATTTAGATAATGGGAGATGGATTTATTAGTGAAATAAAATAGGCTTCTAGTACATGACACAAGTAGATTTTGGTTATTACAAATTACTTCACCAAGTGGGTTGAAGCAATCCCCACCAAGAAGGCTACTCACCAAGTGGTCATGGACTTCCTTTTGAATAACATCATTTGTATATTTGATATCCCAGCCAAGTTAGTTGTTGATAATGCTATGATTTTCAAAGCTAAACCTCTTGCGAGAAATGTGTAAAGAATATGGGACAAACCTAAATTACGCCTCCAACTATAACCCCCAAGGAAATGGGCAAGTTGAGTCAAGTAACAAGAACTTGCTCAAGATACTTAAGAGGACCTTGGAGGTTAACAAGAAGAAATGGGGTGAGCAATTGAAATTTGCAAAGTATGGGCTAATAGAATCACACCCAAAAGGTCAATTAGAAAGATCCCATTTGAGATAGTTTATGACACCCAAGCAATTATTCCTCTTCATTTGAAGTTATCAATGTATCAATTCATGTAACAACTTAGAGAGGAAGAAGGAATTGATCCTTATATAGCAAGGATCAACCAAATTATTGAACTTGATGAGGTTATGAGAGAATCTCACTAGAGACACATAAAGTTCAAGGAAAAATTAAAGAAGATATTTGACAAGAAGGTCTCTCCAAGAAGTTTCCAAATTGGATACTTGGTGTTATTATGGGACAACAGGCATGAAGATAAGGGAAAACATGGAAATTTTGAAGCTCTTTGGATGGGCCCTTACTCCATAGATGTCATAATTGGGGAGCATACCTTTTTCTTGAGAGATTTGGATGGTGAAATACTTGAGTTTCTTGTCAATGGTAGGCATATCAAACACTTCTTGGATTAGGTATATCCCAAAAATTCCCTTTGTATATTGTATAATTCTTCCTCTATTTATTTGTCTATTCCCATGTTTGTTTTGTGTTTCTAATGTTTCTTTTTGTTGTCTTTGGCAGACTTTTGTAACACGTGATCGAAAATGCAAAAGACCAAGTGTTTACCCATTTGACTTTATTTCCTATAGATAGGTGCTTGGTCTAATTCCATGAGTTTTTTCTGTTGTTATTTGGATACCCACTCGGGGTGTCCATCCCCAAGATAGAGGAAATTTTGGTGCTCATTTTGATCCCCATGTTTATTGGTACCATATTTGCAAAACCCTTCAAAACATGTTGAAGTGACCTTGCAATTTCCCCATTTATTCCCTTTGTTCGCAAATTTCTTGGTGGTTCCTTGATCCTCAAATTTACGTTTGTGTCATACTACGAGTCCGTAATGTAGATTTACACTTACATCTTCACTTTCTCGTAAACAATGAAAAACTCACATAACGGAAGACAAACAAAACAACTTGCAAACCTTCCTATAGCTCTTCCTTGCAAACCTCAATAAGATTGTAAAAGCTTTAAGCTTGTGGAATCTTGCAAATATTTGATTGTGGGTGCTCTTGAATGACCTCCAAATATGGATGCAAATTACTATGAACACAAATAGGAAAGCCTCCAATATGTGGATATTGGAGAGAAAAATTGGTAAAGTAATTGTGTCGTAAATCCAAGAGAGTCAAGAGGATTTTTAAAGGGATAAACAGCACTTTTATAGAGGCATAGTAGTGATCTAGAAGTAATTGCAAGTGGTTGAAAGTGGTTGAATATACATGATAAAAATAGCAGTTCGGGAGGTTGAGCAGTTCAAATAAATTAATTCTCATTTAAGGGGTAGTAATCATTCAGTTATAGAAGTTGCATCGGAAAGGTGGTTATACGTGCAATTCAATTGCCCCGCCTTTCTAGGATTCTAGAACCTGAGATGACTAGACTGGTGAAATGGAGTCCAAATGATTGTTGACTAGGAAAATAGGTTTACTTTCCTAATTAAATAACTAATTTAATTAGCTATAATGTGTAAACTAACTAATTAATCATTTATTTAATAAATGATAATTAAGCTAGCTAAAGGTGTACTAAAAATTAATTTAATTAATCCAAAGGGGTGTAATGTGCATGATTAATCAATTTAATCGATCAATCATAAAAGGATGAACAACAAGATGTACTGGGATAATACTGGGAAAGAGCGAGTGATTTTAGGGTGTCTACATTTTCCCCTCTTTAAATTGTTATTATGAAGCAATAACATTTTAAAGATAGTAGACGTGTGCAGATCAAAAGACAATGAAGAAATTAGGTGCCCCAGAAAGAAGGGTGGTAAGGGAATTCCCCTCAAGTGGGTGAGTGACGAAAAAGTGGTGGACAACACTTTGATAGGAAAAAGACAAGGTACTTAAACAAGGATGGGAAGGATTGTGCTCGTAGCATGAGCATCATTTGGAGAGTAAAAATTTAGAGCAACCTTTATTTTGTTGTTGCACAATAGATTTTTCACCATTCTTATGAAATAATCAAGATGGGTAACCCAAATGTGCATAAAAGCACACACGAGAATAAAGAAAAGTTAAAAAGGAAAACAAAATCAATATACATAGTAAGTGAACACATCAAGGTTATAAAGGAACGAGGATGTTATCACACTACTTACAATTGATCCAAAAAGGTAAACATGAACAATGCAACACAAATTTGAAAAAAGACAATCATTTATGCCCCTAATGCATGCCACAATGATGATTAAGCAGATGCAAATGCCCCCAAGCACTTAAACTTATGAAAGGCTTGGGAATAGGATCAGACTAGAAGAGCGAAGTATACTTAGATACTCCTTGTGACACTCTTGTTGGATCCATTTTACAAATGATCTGAAAGAAATTTCCCCATGTGAAGTTATATCACGAAGGAAAAACAATTTTGTGACTTTCCCAAGCAGAGTAATTAATCGTGTAAAGGGAAGAAAGTGATAGTCGTAATATTGGAATGATCACTAGGGTAGTAGATAAGAGTAGGACTTTATTAAGATTGTGTTGAAATGTTGAAATATTCACTTCAAGGGTTTTCTAATTGTAGGATTGTTATGATAAGTGAATGTTTGTTCGAAAAATTTATAATAATTTTTATTTTTAAAATATATGGATTTTTTTGTATTTTTGTGAGTTTTGAAAATTTTAAAATACAAATGCAAAGAAATGTAAACAAACATAAATACATAGAAAAAGGAAAACACTTCATGGCTTATTTAGTAAACCAAGAGGAAAACACAACACGTGTAAGTGATAAAAAGACACAATAAACATTGCAAACAAACCCAATATGAACAAGAAGGAATCACACCAAAGTTATATGTGAACTAAGATGTGAATAAATTTTCTACAATTGGTCTACAACAAAGGTAAACAAAGTACAACAAAATAACAAACTGAAAGAAGTAAAAACATCATCATAATGTTGACAAACTACAATAGTACAACACAATTTGCAATAACAACATCTAATGACACTCGAATGTGTTCCACATTGAAGAACTAGACAAAATATGAATGCCCCCAAGCAATAGCTTAGAACACGAGAGGATTGGATCGGGACAAAGAGTGGAGTGATACTTAGATACTCCAAAAGATACTCTTGTCGGATCCCATTGAAGTTTTATCTGTATTGGATTAAAATGTGAAATATAAGTGTGCCCCAAGAAAAGTTATATTGCAAAAGGGTAAATGATTGCCTCGAGCATAGATATACACCATAGGAAATAAAGATGATTATCGAAAGATGATCTAGAACAATCATGAGGAGCACCATCAAATGGAGAAATTGTTGAACTGTGTTATCCAGTTGCTAAAAGTTGGTCAAACATTACCTGAATGTTTTGATTTTGACATTTTTATACTACTTTTGGATTTTGGAAAAAAAAAAAATGTTTTTGTATTTTGTGAAACATATTAGGATGTTTTTAGGTTTTTTGAAACATTTTTAAATGTTTTTGGTAATTTTAGACTCGGTAAAGGGGTGCAATTGTTTTCAAAGCACATGTAAATAATTAGAAGCGTTTTATTCCATTAGCATAAATGTATATTATGTAATGATAGGATGTTTCACTTCATCTGTGACTCCACACAACTATGAAGATGTGGGGATCATCATTGAGAGCCAAGAAGGACGTGATAACAAGGTGAATAATGATATGAAAGTGAAGATGATGGATGTGAAGACACAAGGTGTAACAATGATCCATATGAGAAAAATGTAACTCATCTCCAATCAAGATTATCTAATTGATTCCAAGATGATTTCACTTTATAGGTTTTGACTAGACTTAGATCCATTGATGGCCTATTGATTGACAAGATCCGGTTGAAGGAATTGTTGTCTCTCTTTAACATAAGCAACTTCTTGGGATGTTTTTGATGAAGCACTTTTCATTAAGATTTATAAAGGCTTTATTGGTTAATTGTTTTTGTTTGTTTTTTTAAAAGGACCCCTACATGTTGCCCCATGCCACCAGTAAGAGACAAGGGTTCAACACCGAAGACAAAATGTAGGCGAGTAAGGATATATTCCTCTATTCCCAATCTCATACTACTAGTAAGAAGTATGGGCTCATCACCGAAGACTGTGAAGGATGAAAGGTGTAATGATTTTTTTATTTTTTTTGTATTTTAGATTGATTTTTCCTTATATATCGATAGTGTGCTTGTTGGGAAGGAACATTCCCCCCAAGTCTTAGTTGCATGTGACTAGTAGGACACAAGGGTTCAACACCGTAGATTGAGATGGATGGTCAAAAAGGTCCAGGTAAAGAAGTTTGAAATTTTTGTTAAAGAGAGAGCTTATTTGAAAGGAGGATTTGCCATCAGTAAGCTTCAAGACAAAACCATAGGTAAAAAGATCTGAAATAATAGAAACCATAACATGGATGAGACATACAGTTCCTAATTGGAACAAGGTTAGCCTATGTCGTGATAGGTGAAGAATGCAACTATATGATAATTATATGGTCAACATATCTGCTAATAGATGGAATTCTTAATATTATTTGTACTCATTTTTCCACTTCGATTTGCAAACAAGTGCTTTAAGGAACGATTTAATATCGACTTTTATTTTATTTTATAATTTTTTTAATTTTTCTGAATTTTGGCAAATGAGGGTTTGAAATGAACTCATCAAGAAAGAGGTCCATGTTTATTAAAGTTGAATGGTCTGAAATATGAGACTTGGGTGAACAAGATCTAAGTCAAGAGAGGGAATCAAAAGATTTGATAAGTCCTAAAATATGAGACTTGGGTGGACAAGGTCCAAGTCAAAGGAAGAAATCAAAAGATTTGAGAGGTCCTGAAGTACGAGACTTGGGCAGACGGGTTCCAAGTCAAAGGAGAGAATCAAAAGATTCAAGGAGTCCTGAGTTATGAGACTTGGGCAGACGGGTTCCAAGTCAAAGGATGTGTGATTAGATAATTCTTTGATGAGATTGAAAGACCTATGTGATGTTAGAGGAGGATTATCGATGTGGGGAATATGTTGAGATTCATATTCATCTGTGAGTGAAAGAGTGCGAGGAAAGAATGATTGATCTCTAGATGTATATTTAAGGTTCCTTATAGGCCATAGAGAGAAAATATTCAATAGTTCTCCTTCAAGGTTATGAATTAGTTGATTTGACGAAAGATTCGCAATTAAAGCGTGAAAAGTTTGTATAAGGATATTCTTGGGTATACGTACCTCATAGATTATACACATGTAGATGTCTTGATATGTAGGAATCATCTTGACGAGATGCCCTGCAAAATTGACCATTTTAGGTATAATAGACACGGAAGGCTGCATTTTTGCAAGTGTCCAAGCTTGTTGTGGTTGTGTTTCAATAGCGAGACTAGAGATGTCGGGCATAGAAGCGGCGGTGGAAGAATAGAGTCAAGATCAATGGTGCTTGATGACGGACCATATTTTGTAGTGTCTACAATTATATTAAGGGTTGAAAAGGAGTCTTGAAGCAAGGTCAAACTCTCATTTGGTTTTAGAAGGTTGTTGTCGAAATAGGTTCAATGTCTGTTTGGATGAATGGAATAAAATATGTAGAAGAAAGAGATTGGTTTGGAGGGAGAGATACTTGACCTTCATCGTGATCTCATTGAATTTTAGTATGTATAGAAGTGGGTACAACGTTCAAATCTTTGTTAGAAGTTTTGGAAGTTGACATGTCGTTGGTTGCGAGAGCTTCGTCATCGAGCTCTATGGAAATGACTTCGTCATCAATTAAGTCTTGAACATAATGACAAAGAGGTGTACAATTATCAGTAGAATGGCATTCCATGTGGTGGTATTCACAATATTTCGATGCATTATACCATGTAGGCTTGGGTTCCCCATTAAAAAAGGGTCTCGTAGTTGGGCATTCAATCATAATAGCCTTTTCTAATTGTTGAAAGGCACTAGAAAGACTCTCTCTGAGAAGTGTAAACTAACGTTCAATTATGCGCAGAGTATTGTCTACAATACATGATATGATGGATTCATAATCGATGTTGTTCGAGGATTCACCATGTTCGTGAGCTTTTCCCTTTGTATCATGGTTAGGAAATGGATTAGAAAACACCTTTAGATTATCGTTGGGTGTTTTGGTAGATGGTAGGTCTTTGGCCACTATGTCTTCGTTGTCAATGAGGTCTTGGATGTAGTTGCAAATTTGTTTGCATCTATTTGTTTGATGACCATCAATGCAATGAAAATCACAATATGTGTTAGGTCTATACCAATCTAGCTTAGGTTCTCCTTCAAGGAAGGGTTGCGTAATAGGGTAAGTGACCATATTGACAAGTGTCATTTGTTTTTAGATGCTTGAAAGAGATTCTCCCAAAGACATATATTGTCATCATTTGTAATCACGGGGAGGGGGAATTTCTCTTCTTGGAATGGTGACGGATGGTTTAGACTTAGTTTGTTTAGATTGGTTGTTTTGTAAGTTGTGCATGTTGCGATTATCCGTGACACCATCATTGACAACATTCTTTATTCTTGTCATGTCGATTGTGTGCATGTATAATTTGCTTAATGCTAAATCAAATGAAACAAGAACTACCACCTAAAATAGTTCTACAATTTAGCTAAAACAAAGCATAAACACCATCATGATAAGAATTAAACAAGGGTTAGATGCTTAGCATTCATCAATACAAACTTTGAAACTAACAATGCTAAATATCTAAACTCCTCTATTCTCTAACAACAAATAAATGAATGGACCTAAGTAAGCTCCATGGCTATCAAAATAGTTGTCCTTAATGTTCCAAGAACCAGGAATGGGGGCTAATCAAAGTTGAGCTACAAGACCCTTTTGACACCTCCCATATGACCCAAGCACTTTAAGAAAGAGGCTTAACTCTTCAAGATGATGAACTCAAAAGGGCAAGATGCAAGCTCTTCGTCTCTTTGTTATATGCTTTGCATTTGCTCTCTTAGGAGTTTAGGTGTAAGTAAAAAGGTAGGTGGATGGCTCTTTATATAACCCAAAGGATAATGATTCAACACATTCTCATGAATGTGGGATAAAGGTAAAACATGATTAGGAATGGATAAGGTTGTTTTATTAAAGGTAACCTTACTTTAGAAGGGTCTAATACATGTTTAGCAAGTCATGGGAGTTGGGGTATTTTAATTAATCAAAGGTGATTAATTAATAGGTAGGTGTAAGCTTATAGAAGCCAATTAGAAGAATATTAGTGTGATTTAGGCTATTATAAGGGGATTAAATCAATTAAATATTGATTTATTGGTTAAATGGAAGGAAAGCTAATTAATTAATAATAATTAATTAGTCTAGGTAGAAGGGTGATTTATTAATGGAAGGTGGTTAATTAGGTATTTGTTAGATATGTAACTTAATTAATTATTAGTGTAATTAATTAATGATGATATGAGGGAAAATGAGTGTTTTTGACGATATGTCGTTGATTTGCGAGAAAGGGGATAATTAGCACAATTTAAGTATTTAAATTGCTTGGGCATAATTATAGGTGTCTACATTTTCCCCTCTTTGGGGTGGCGTAAGTGATGCCACTTCAAAGATAGTAGACGAAAGAAAGAGATTTTGAAGGGATAGAAGAAAAATTAGTAGGAGGGAGAGATGCCCCCTCGAGTGTCGATGGGGTGATGAAGGAAGCCGATCGACGATCGAAAAATATGAGAAGTAGGTAGAAGAATGGGGACGAGGCAGGATGCCCCGAGGAGAGGGAGAATTAGGGGTGAAAGGGAAGTGGTGTAGAAGAAATATGGATGAGGGGAGAAAAGAGCTTAACCTCTAGCTGCGTATTTGTTTGAAACAAATTTGATGTCATCATATTGCCATAGGAACTACATCATTGGTCCTTATGAAAAATATAAGCATACGACAAAGGTAGAATGACATGAAAAGCCATACTACGAACAATTGTCCATTGCTGAAAGTACCAACTCCACGCAACATACAATAATGCAATGCAATACGAGAAGGAAACAAGCTCATATAATAGGGAAAACAAGTACAAACACACATATCTAACCCAACAACGGTCAAGACAGTTGTACAAATGTTTTGTTATCAGTGCTGAAGAGATCCACAAGTTCGTGATTAACGACAAGGGTTAAAAATGATGTCCCAAGCAAGGATACATACAAGGGGAATTGAAAATGGACACGGGGTCCATGAAAAGTATTTCAGTAAGCAACGAAACTTAAACAGACTGTGCAACCAAACGTGCCCCGTAGTACATGACGAAGCAAGAACTAGCTTTTGTGAATGGTTGTGAATCTAGTGATCCGCAAGTCATATTAATCAGGAAGATGTGAGACAAACTAACAGGATATGGAGAAAATACAATGCGCAAGACATAAGTTTCAGCCGTAAGAAGCAAATTACCATTTTGTAGGGTGTTTTACTTCTTAGGAATTTTTGAAAAATTTTGCCTTGTTTTTAGATTTTTTTGATATATATATATATATATAATATTGTTTTTGTTGTTTTCTCGAAACAATGTTCTATTGTTTTTGTGTTGTTCTCGAAACAATTTTCTATTGTTTTTGTGTTTTGTGAAACAATTTTCTATTATTTTTGTGTTTTGTGAAAACAATGTTTCTATTGTTTTTGTGTTTTGTGAAACAATTTTCTATTGTTTTTGTGTTTTGTGAAACAATTTTCTATTGTTTTTGTGTTTTCTCAAAACAATGTTTCTATTGTTTTTGTGTTTTGTGAAACAATTTTCTATTGTTTTTATGTTTTCTCAAAACAATGTTCTATTGTTTTTGTGTTTTCTGAAACAATTTTCTATTGTTTTTGTGTTTTGTGAAACAATTTTCTATTGTTTTTGTGTTTTGTGAAACAATTTTCTATTTTTTTGTGTTTTTAATCAGCTTTTCCACAACTATGTGCAGGTAACCAAGAAAGCATGGATGCCCCCAGCGTTAGGTGGGGAATATACAAGGGCAGAAGCCACGCGCTTATGAACAAGAAGGTGAAGTCGTTGAGTTGCCCCCAGCGTAAGATGGGAAATAACGAAAGACCATGTACCTTACAGATTTAATAGAAAAAGGCAAAGCCGGATCAAGGTGGACTAGATGGTGTGCACAAGGAAATTCAAAGGTAGAACCAGGTCCAGACAAAGACAACTACCCTTCTAATACGTAATGCTTGTGAACAACAAATCCTCCCGAGGCGCCGAAACCGGTTTTCACCCAAGGACTTGTCCAAAGTACCACAATGCGTGGTTTTCACTAAAGTGGACAATTGTTTTCTTTTTCTTTTCTGCTTTTTTTTTTATGTTTTTATATTTTTGTGATTTTTATGACTTTCTTGTGCCATGTTTAGGCATAAAACCTCTTAAGATGCATGGCATTCATGGGCTCCGGAGCTCATCACCATTGGGGTGAGCCAACTTGTATGCCCCCGTGCCATACTGCAACTATGACATAGGGTCCTAACCGGTGTGGTTCAAACTTCCCTTTCTTTTCTCGCTCTACCTCGGTGTTGAATCGGTTCTCCTTCATAACTAAATCACCCACCTCAAACCGGTGAGGGATGATTCTCTTGTTGTAGTTCATGGGAGATTCTCGTGTTGATATACCTTTAATTGATTAAGAGCGTGAATGTGCCTCTCATCCAGAGCTCTAATTCAGCCAATCTTGCCACTCGGTAATCTTCATCCTTATCCAAATAGTCCCGAAAAGAAATTTGCGGCAGGATGGGAGTTCAATCTCTAAAGGGATGATAGATTTTGTCCCGAACACTAAGGAATATGGCGTCGCACCCGTAGGAGTGCGAATTGATGTTCGATAGGCCGAGGGAAATTTGGGTGGATTTGAAAGGTGCCGGCCTTGACCGGTTTTGCTAACTATCTTCTCCATTATCCTTACCAAAGTCTTGTTTGTTGCCTCGCCTTATCCATTACCCCGAGGGTAATATGGCGTGGACCATTTCAATCTGATTTGGAACCGTTGGCAAAGACCTTTCACAGTTTTGTTCTTAAATGACTTCCCATTATCTGTGACAATGGCTGTAGGGATACCATATCGGTAAATAATGTGATTCATGATGAATTTAGAAATCTGTGCTCCTGTGACATAGGTTAAAGGGACAGCCTCCACCCATTTTGTAAAGTATTCTGTAGCTGTGATGATATGTGTATGACCATCAGATGAGGTAGGAGTAAGCTTTCCTATTAGATCAAGTCCCCACTTGGAGAATGGCCACGGGGTAGTGATTGGTTGCAATGGTTGCGATGGAGCATGGATGAAATTTCCATACTTTTGGCAAAGCACACATTTTCTAACATAATTACAACAATCAGTTTCCATGGTAGGCCAATAGTAACCTACTCTCAGCAATTTCTTAGCCAAGACCATTCCGTTTGTATGCGCTCCGCATACTCCTTCGTGTACTTCCTTGATTGCCTGGATTGACTCTGTCACATCCAGACAACGTAACAGATTCCCGTCGTAGCCACGACGATAAAGTGTACCTCCTAAAAGGGTGTAACGGGCTATCTGGCGAATTAGGCTCTGCTTTTCAGAGCAGGAGATATCGGGAGGGAATGTACTATCCTTAAGATAGGTGAAAATGGGTTCATACCATGGTGAATGGGGACCAACAACCTCACAAGCCAGGAAAGATTCTGGCATGTCATATGTGGGCTGGCATAGATTTTCTACGAAGAATGGCATATCATTGTTCCCTGGCGGAATATGAAGCATAGATCCCACCATTGCCATGGCATCCGCCGATCTGTTCTGTGCTCTTGGAATCTGCTCAAAGGTGATGCGCACAAAATACTCCTTTAGAGTTTCCACTAACTTTTTGTAAGGTATGAGCTTATCATCCTTAACTTTATACTCATCATTAACCTGTTTGATGATTAGCTGTGAATCACCTACAACCTTAACATGTTGAATATTCCACTTGATGGCTAGCTTCATCCCGCAATGAGTGCTTCATATTCCATGAATGTTGTTTGTGCAAGGGAAGGCCAAAGGAAAGCTTGTGGTATAGGATCACCGAAGGAGTAATAAGGACCACTCCGCACTCGAACCATGAAACGTAAAAGATCCATCAAAATGTATCTGCCATATGACAGATTCTTCAATGTAGAGCAAAGATGCATCCGCAGATCCAGACTCAAAGGTTTTGTGCTTTGCAAAAGGTGCTTCCGCTTAGTCGGCAAGTACTTGTCCTTTAACCGATTTTTGATGGACAAATTCTATATCAAACTCACTTGAGTAGAATGATCCAACTAGCCATTCTACACCGTGAGGCGAGTTTGGACAACAAATACTTGAGTGGGTCGACCTTGGATATGAGCTTGGTCTTAGTATTTAGCAGGTAATGGCGAAGTTTCTGAAAGGTAAAAATGACGGCCAAGCAAGCCTTTTCAATCTAAGGATAATTAAGTTCATAGGTGATGAGGGTGCGACTCAGATAGTACACCACTTTCTCTTTATGGCTAAGGTCATATTGGGCGAGCAGCGCACCAATAGCGTATTGCGTAGTAGAAATATAGAGCAAAAGTGGTTCTCCTGGAGTAGGAGGCATGAGGACAGGTGGATTAGCCAGGTATTGTTTAAGCAAAGCAAAGGCTTGTTGTTGCTGGGTCCCCAAAGGAAAGTGACGTCCCTTTTAAGAAAATGGGTGAATGAGTGACATTTATTTCGTTTGGGAGATAAAGTGGCGAATGGCTTGAATTTTCCTTGCGAAGCTACGCATTGCTTGATATTCTCAGTGGAGGCATTTACGTGATGGCGGACACTTTAAGCAGGTCTACCTCAATACCTTCTCTTGACACGATGAAGCCTAATAGTTTCCCGAGATAGCACAGAAGACACGCTTCTTTGGATTTAACCCGACTTTTTATTTACGCAGCGTTCAAAGATACGCATGCAAAATGATAAGATGATCCTCTCTTGTTTTGGACTTTCCCGAGGGATGTCGTCTACGTCGTCTTCCATGATGTCATGAATCATATCATGAAATATTCTCTGTCATGGCCGATAAGTTGCTCCCGCATTCTTAAGACCAAACGGCATCCCCGATAACAAAAGGTGCCCTGCCATTGTGAAAGTTGTTTTTTGTTGGTCTTCTTCACGATCTTAATTTGATTATAACCCGAAAAGCCATCCATAAGTGATAGCATTTCATACCCTGCGGTTGAGTCAACAATCATGTCAATGTTGGGCAACGAAAAGTCATCTTTAGGGAAAGCTTTATTGATGTCCCTAAAATCAGGCAAATTCGGATACCGATAGGTTTCTTTCGGGACAGAACAATGTTCGATATCCATTCAGAATAATCAATTGGCTTGATGAATCCTGCTGCAAGCAACCTTTCCAACTCTTCTTTAACTAACAATGCCACTCTTGGGTGCATCTTTCTAAGCTTCGCTGACACGCTTAGCGTCTGCGTACAACAACCAGTTATGCACGACCAAAGTTGGATCTAAGCCGGGCATGTCTTTGTAAGACCATGAGAACACATCAATAAACTCTTGCAAAGTAGCATAGTGAACGTCTTTTGTTCTCTCTAGCCGAGAGTGATGCTCCCAATTTTACTATCTTGGGATCTTCTTCGGTACCAATATTGACATCAATGGTTTCTTCGACTAACAATTTTGATAAATCCTCCATACGCGTAGGATCGGGAGGTAGGTTGAGATCTTCATCCAAGGATGTCTCTACAAGATTTTCATCCTTGGCGTGGTCACTTTGTTTGTCCTTTGATTTTCTTATTTGTTTGTCAGCCAATGCCTCAAAGAGGTTTTCACTGTGTGACTTGGACTTCGATTTTTGCGAGGCTTTTCTTTAGAACTCTTGCCCTTGCTTTTCTTTAAATTTTGCTGACCATGAAGTTCAGCGTCCTCGCCGAAGTAGGCGCAGGTGTCTAAGTCGATAAAGAAACCCTTCTTGTGATCTCCAATGGGAATTGTATCCCTTATGCCCATGAACTCTGCAATAGCCTCATCGTTCTCGAATAAATCTAGTGGCACGTGACGTTGTTGGTCCCATTCAACAAGGGAGGGGTATACAAGGTCAAGGGTTGGTTCAGTGGGGGTGATGGTTAGGACAGCGTTATTCATGAAAAGGTTCGTGGAGGCCAGATCCTCATATTGGCTACAACAAGAATCCGTATCGCTATCTAGATAATCAGAGCTATCCTCATGCTCAGAACAAGTCGCATCTTGATCGTTAGGGTGTGCTCCATAAGGGCGAATCCCAATGCCATATCTTTCTGTTTTGAAATGTGGAAGAGGGACTGGTTCTCTTTGTCCTTGTTCATTCCTCCCACATCCTAGGCCTTTGTAGCCCATGGAGTACATCATTCTTGCTAGATTTTTCATATTCGGGGTTTGATAACAAGATGGTGAGTGTCCTCGGGGACCCAGTAGTAGGTGGATCAAGTAATTTTCCTCGCCTAACAAGCCTCCGTGTAGGAACGACCCAATAGTGTGTTCCTCTCTAGGTCTCCCAAGCGGTAGTTGGGTCGACCTCTAGTCTTGGGTGATAAGGAGAGGTCGGAAACCAAGAGCGCTTGTTGTACATTATACTCCCCACACCATATTCGAATTTTCATCTCCCATGAATTAAATGGAGATGTTGAAGTAGATGCCCCATGAGTGCAAGAACTAAGAGAATTTGAATCTACTCGAGATTCCATGGCCTAATGAAGAAGAGGACAGCTATATTTGTGGAGGGACATGCGTATGTACCCTTTCGTGCAAAGCTATTAAGAGCTCTACAATGAGCAAAGGGCTCGAGTCTCCTGGTATTGTTATTATATGTCCCTCATGCTTCACTGATGATCATTGATGAAATGTTGATGGCTAACCGCTACATGGCATGGATCCATGGTCGGTCTGAAGCATATTATATGGAAGTTCCAAGTCTAAGACATGAAACTTTGTCGATGGCAAGTGGGGCCCACCTCCATTGGCGGCGTAATGGTGCTGCGGAATCTCTTTCTGCGTTGTCGTATGCGGTGATAATGATGATATGGGACTCAATATCTTCTTCCGTATGTCCCAATTGTTTGACAAATTTAAGCGTGCGAGATGTACAATCCAGATCCGTTATCCACAAAGACCCGTTTGATTTTCTGCGGGTAACAACTACCTCAATGTATAAGGGAAGATTATGTGTAGGATTCTCGGTAGGGACCTCCCTATGGTTGAAAGTGAGATGCTCACTTGGTGCAATATTTGCCACCGTGGTTTGAAGGTACACCGGATCGACTTCTAAAGGCACTCCCGACCCCTGAAGAGTTTGATACAGGATGTCCTTATGTACATTGGAAATCTTGAGAAGGTCTAAGATCGAAATCTTAGCAGACGTCTTCTCAAGTTGTTCTAAAAGGTTATACTTACCAGTATGCGGGGTCGACGGAGAGGGGTCCGGAATTACGAGGCGGGCGCGCCTTGTTACCGCAGCACAGTCCTTTCCCTTAATCCGGATGGTGTTGACGCGGTCAGCAGGGGAGTGAATACATCCGATAAGCGAATCGTAATGATTGTTATCTCTCTTGGTATACAAGTAATTCGCGGCTTTATAGGTTTGGGATGACTCTCCCCGATCCGGTTTTTCCTTTTTCGACTTATCATGCTTGGGGAATGGTTCCTTATAAATCCCCATCTTCTCGTTAGGTGTTTGCATGTGGCTAGGGTTATCCACCTCTATCTCCCCGTTGTCAATGAGGTCTTGAATATAGTGGCGAAGTCGCAAACATTTATCTGTTTTATGACCTTTAACGCGATGCATTTCGCAGTATTCATGCTCCTTATACCATGAAGGTTTAGGAGCGTTGTCATCAAATGGTTGCATTGTAGGATAGGTCATCATGTGGGCCGCATCCAACTGTTTTAGTATGACGGACAACGGCTCATTGAGGGAGGTGAATGTTCGTCGCTTTGGTGGTGGTTGAATTGGGCCCTTGGTTAGTTTAAAAGGTTGACTGGTTTGGACTGTTTGAACACGTTTGGAATCAGTGATTCCGTCTCCCACCATGTTTTTGTTTTTGTTAAAGATCTTCGGCTTGTCAGTGGGTTTGACACTTTGGTTGTCTTTAGATTGGGTTTTGAGGGTGCCTTTGGCAATGAGAGCCTTTTCTATTTGAATCCCTTTCTCGATAACTTCTTCAAAGGTTTGGACACAATGCATTTAGAGGTGGAAAGCTATATCCGGGTTGACATTAGGGACGAAAATACTGACCAACTGCTTCTCGGGAAAGCGCGAGGAAGCGACTAGTTATCCCTCTCCATCGTTGGAGGAAGCTAGTGAAGGTCTCATTTGGGCGTTGTTTTGTGCCGCACAAGTCTCGCCATGGTGATGTCACTCTACATGTTATACGAGAAATGACGCACGAATCTTTCGCCAATTCTAGCCAGGTGAAAATTGATCCTCGTGGTAAAGCGCGTAAACCATTCCAATGCTTGACCTCCGAGACTCTTAGGAAAAAGTTCGATGAGGTAATTATCACTATAAGACACCTCTTGACATGCCATGTAGAAATCTTTAACATGATCCTTCGGGTCTCCCTTTCCTTTGTATTTGTCAAACTTTGGCATATCAAATTTCTTTGGAAAGGGTTGAAGGGTCATTGTCTTGTCAAAAAGGATAGGGGCATATTTCTTCATATTGGTATTTCCTAATACTCCCTATATTGCTTTTTTGTATGCTTTGCAAGTGTTGCTTTCATAGATTGCACTTCAGTGCGAGCAATTGTTCTTTAGTGGGAGAAGCGGGGATGTGTACACGATGATACCCTCGTGTCTTCTTCTCCTTGGTTTTCTCGATGGAGCTCGTGGATCCTAAACTTAGGCTTTGACTTTTGAATGTTCTTGTTTGTGTCTTTCTGCACTGGAAAGTAAGAAAAACTAGTTGTCGGCTTAGGTTCTTGAGTTGTTGTTGGATTGTGACTTGGTTTGTGTCTTCTTCTTCTAAAGGTTCTTCCTCTTCGTATTGTGGAGGTTCTTCCCTGTCTCATGTTCTATCTTGTTTCTTCGTGGCACTTTAATGAGGGGTATTCTATGCCCTACCACTTTATCATTTTTGTGTAAGAAGTGGAAGCATGCCCACCTATTAAAATATCTTCCATATTGATAAAGGGCGTTCTTCCTTAGTAGTATCATTTGTAGGTAATATTGGTTCATTCTCGGTGGGCAATTTGGCCCCTAATTCCATGACCCGTGCAAAACTCTATCTTTATTTCTAAGGAGACACTCATCAGTAGAGTGGGGTCAAAATCAAAGTCTGCGTGTGGTGATTCTAATTCATTTCCACTATGGTCAACCATTTCTTCTATTTCCTTTTCTGTAGAAAATAGTGGTCCTAGATCGTGTCCGATAAATGGGTTTGACCCTTGTTTGTTAGAGTTTCCCAAGCTCGCGCTGTTGTTCCTCATATGTTTGTTTCTTTAAACCTAGACGCGTCTTGGGAGCCATGTTTTCGTGATAAGTTTCACTAAGGTAAGTTGTATATTTGTTCAAAATTCAATGACTACCCCTAAGTGAAACACAAGATGTACGTGTTAAGAGTAAATTAACAAAGTGAGAATATCAATGTGATAAAAAGATAAAGTCACCAATAAAACAATCGTTTGGTATCAAAACTTAATCAAATTAAGTACTTCCTGATCACGTTTCAAAGTAATTTTGATGCTTGAGGATGATTAACAAGATGTCTCCACTTATGCCAAGTTCAAATGAATGAACAAGACGTAAGTAAATACATGAAGTTAAATGTGATCTCTCAATCAAGATATACGATGAGCAAGCCTCAAGTCTAATTAAGACCTATATCTCAAAAAAGTGTCAATTACGATTTATGAATGACACAACAATATCACCAAGATATGTTAACCCACTTTGCAAAGAAAGTGAAGTATTGATATCGAGTTGTTATTGATATAAAATGCACAAATGGTAAAGTGTTTAAGACCTTTTAAAATCGAGGTAATAATAAAACCGAACAAAAAAATGCTCAAAGTATAGGTAGGAATAGTTAAGAATGTGCAAAGATAATCTGATAATAGGTATGTATGTCGAGTTTCTGAGAAACAAGACATAAATATCGAAATTGTAATGATACGAGACAAACAAGCTAACTCCTCTATAGAAGTCCGCAGTGATGAACCACGCCTAACTACAATGATGATCTTGACGTGGGTATCAAGATCACAATGGCTACCAAATGACGTGAAAAACGCTCCACTCACTTTAGATGTTTAACTAACCCACCAGAAAACATGGATGGGCGTAGAAACGGACATAAAAGTGAGAGAAATAAATCGAATGGCAACACAAAGGTAATCACACCTCTTTCGATCAACAAAGTGTCAAAAGAATATGAAGGAAATAAATCAAGAAAAATGACAAAAATGCTAGCCTCACTTGGCAGAGTTTCACCTCGCCCTAAGGCAAGTAAAAACTAAGCGAAAGTAATACGTCACACGTTCTCAAAAAGAAGGTTCACAACTCAAACCTTTGTTTTAAAATGGTCAAAGTGGGCTCTAGCCAAAGGATATTCTCCTAGGTGGTTCTCTCGCCCAGGTGTTACAAAGTTGCCACGAGCAAAGCGCGATTTACCCAAAAAGTTCAGACCGACTAGTTTGGGAGTATCTCGACTTTACTTTAACCCTTCAAGAATAGTAGCAACTAGTGTGTCTACGTGTACTATCACCTGGGTCACCTCAACCAGACAACCTATAACGCTATCTCACAAAGGAATCACTAGTCAAGTAGGTAGTGCGGAGCACTTCCCGTTTCGTCCTCAAGGTTCCCTCTTTGCATGGACTACTTTGGGGTTCCTAGAACCACCCCCATTGTTGAAAGGCTTAAGGCGTTATGCCAAAGGGTTATGTTCCAAATTGAGCGGAGAGGACGTACCTTTTCCGAAACCCTAATCTGAGTGTTTTGAATATGTTGTTCTTTTTATCTTGTTTACTTAGGTGTGGTTTGATTGAACACCTTTTGGCAACCCGTATAACAACCGTATTAATAGTTTTGATTTCGTTTTGATTCCTCCTTTCTTTGTAAAGCATTTTTAGGTCATGCACTTAAGCGTTAGTAATTTCCAAGAAAATCATATTATTTAAAAGAGGATTAAAAGTTACTTTTGATTCTCAAGATCATCCAAGGATGCAAAGAGAAAAGCATACACAACAAATAATTCAACTAAAAAGTAAAGAAAATATTTTCAATCAATGAACCATACAAAATTCTTGATAAATGTTCATTCATTTAAACCAAAAGTGAAAGATGAAGTTTCCAATTTACCAAATGTTATAAAATGAAGACTAAAGTTACTTTTGATTCTCAAGATCACCCTAAGGTGCAAGAGAAGAGCATACACAAACTTTATCCCAACTATATATAGAAATGGAAAACTTAAAATCAAAAGCACTATTGAAAAATGTTTTGTAAAAAGGTTCATTCCCAAGAAATGAATAATCAAGTTTTCTGAGTTTAATCCCAATGTTAACAAGATAGAGATCAAAGTTACTTTTAATTCTCAAGATCACCAAAAAGTGCAAGAAGAAGAGCATACACACGCTTTGGCCTAAATCGAGTAAGCATGGAAATACAACATTCATCAAAACATTAGACATGTTAAAAATGATCGGCTTTTAAAATAACAGAAAAAACTCAGTAACTTCGTAAGTATAAATCCCGAATTTATGTTTTTATTCATGATAGTTAACTTCAATACCTTTCCAACGCAAAAAAATGGAGTCATTTTGAGTTCGGGAGTAAAAGTTATGGCCTTGAGAAGATGAGTTAGCGCATATGCTCTTATGCTTCGTAGGTGTGCACTTGACACACACTCAAAAAAATGTCAAAAACAACGCCCCTTAATCTATAAAATGGGAAAAATTTTCCAACCAAGATTCAATTTTGACAACCTATCACATTAATATATGAATATAAGACTAACGCTATCAAACATTAACATACATGCCAAGAATTTAAGATTTTCAAGAAATTGACAAAACTAGCATGTAGAATAATGAAAAAGTAAGTTAAAAATGAAAACATGATGAAATCTTAAAATTTTATCACCAAGATTTAAATTTTGACAAAGAACCCACCACATTAATATGTAAATAGAAAAGACTTAAGACTATCAAACACTAACTTATATGCTTCAAGAATTGAAAAAATTTAAGAAATCGACAAAACTAAAGCATGTAAAATGATGAAAAAGTAAGCTCTAAAAATAAAAACATGATGAAATCTTGAAATTTTCTCACCAAGATTAAATTTGGATGAAAGAACCCACCACATTAATATGTAAATAGAAGACTCAGCAGACTATCAAACACTAACCTATACGCTCAAGAATTGAAAATTTTCAAGAAATTGACAAAACTAGTATGTAAAATGTTAAAAAAGTAAACTCTAAAAATGAAAACATGGAGAAATCTTGAAATATTTCCCTCGATTCCAATTTTGATGCAAGACTTCACCTCCTTCATACCTACAAGGAATACCCAACACATGCAAACTCAACAAAACATGTTAAGAAAAACAAGTTAGATCAACATGTGTAAAAGAGGGTTAATGGCAAAAATAAAACTTAACTACAAAAACTTGAAATTAAGTGCACGAAGGCGATGGAGTATGTCCCAGCGTGCAAGCAAATGTGTATACGTATACTTTGTCTAATGCTTAAATCAAATGAAACAAGAACTACCACCTAAAATAGTTCTACAATTTAGCTAAAACAAAGCATAAAAACCATCATGATAAGAATTAAACAAGGGTTAGATCAAGATTCATCAATACAAACTTTGAACCTAACAATACTAAATATCTAAACTCCTCTATTCTCTAACAACAAATAAATGAATGGACCTAAATAAGCTCCATGGCATTTATCAAAATAGTTGACTTTAATGTTAAAGAACCAGGAATGAAATTTAATCAAAGTTGAAATTTCTGAAGACCCTTTTGACACCTCCCATATGATCCCAAAGCACTTTAAGAAAAAGGCTCAACTCTTCAAGATGATGAACTCTCAAAAAGGCAAAGTGCAAGCTCTTAGTCTCTTTACTATATGTTTTCAGATTTGCTTTCTCTTAGGAGTTTAGGTGTAAGTAAAAAGATAGGTGGAGGGCTCTTTATATAACCCAAAGGATAAATGATTCAACACATTCTCATGAATGTGGGATAAAGATAAAACATGATTATGAATGGATAAGGTTGTTTTATTAAATGTAACCTTACTTTAGAAGGGTTTAATACATGTTTAAGCAAGTCATGGGAGTTGGGGGTATTTTAATTAATCAAAGGTGATTAATTAATAGGTAGGTGTAAACTTATAGAAGCCATTTAGAAGAATATTAGTGTGATTCAAAGTTATTAAAGGGGATTAAATCAATTAAATATTGATTTATTGGTTAAATGGAAGGAAAGCTAATTAATTAATAATAATTAATTATACAGGTAGAAGGGTGATTTATTAATGGAAGGTGGTTAATTAGGGTATTTGTTAGATATGCGAAACTTAATTAATTAGGCTTAGTGTAATTAATTAATGATGATATGAGGAAAAATGAGTACTTTTGATGATATGTCGTTGATTTGCGAGAAAGAGGATAATTAACACAATTTAAGTATTTAAATTGCTTGGGCGTAATTATAGGTGTCTACATCGATATACCTAGATTTATCATGAGAAGTGTTAGGGTTGTTATGGTGATTGTTATGATTGTGTCCATTGTCTTTATAATGAGACTTGATCGAAGCCTTTAGAAATGAGGATTTTTTTATTTTAGTTCCCTTTTCGATAAATTCCTCAAAGCGTGGAGGCGGTGCATCTCGCATGTGAAAGGAAAACTTGTCATTAAGGTTTGGGATGAAGATGTTAACCATCTATTTTTCAAGGATTGAACATGGGAATCGGCTTGCGATTCCTCGCCATCGTTGTAAAAACTATGCAAAGCTCTCATTTGGTTGTTGTTTGGCATTGCACAAATCCATCATCATGACCTCAAAGTCAATATTAAAAGAAAAATGTTTAACGAACTTCTCTGAGAGGTCCGAAGGTAGTGATAGATCCTTTGGAAGGTGTAGGAACCATTCCAAATCTTTTCCTCCTAGACTTTTAGGAAAGAGGCGCAAGAGAAAGATATCGTTATAAGCCACTTCTTGGCATGCCATGAAGAATTCTTTGACATGCTCTCTAGGATCATTTTTTCCCTTTTATTTGTCAAATTTGGGCGTCTTGAAAGAGTGTGGGAAGGGTATGCGTAAGATGTCCATGTCGAAAGGGTATGGACACAATTCATCAAAATTGAATTGTTTTTGTTGTTTTTGCATACGAAATAGTGTCTTTCATCATTTTTCACTCTTGAGAAAATGGTGAATTAGTTTGTGGGATAAATGATGAACTATCATTCTTATGATTGTTGTTCTCTTTATCAATCTCAAAATGAGTTTTGAAGGTGTCGTCACTTTTCTTCATGTGTTCGGTACCTTTGGTATCATTGTTAGTGATTATAGAGGATAGGAGAGCCAATTGTTTCATCATTGCATTGATTTGATCGAGCAAGGCTTGGTTGGGATTAGGGGATGAAGCACTAGTTTTTCCTTTATTATCGGTATTTGTTTTACTTGGTCCTACATCATCATGTTTGTTTGACTCAAGTGGTGGACCCTTATGGGATTTAGGTTGTCCTCGTAAGGTTTTCAAATCATCCTCATCAAATTCTAAGGGAAATCTTGCTCCCATTGCAAGGAGACAAAGTAGAAATTGATCTTTGTTTTGTTGTAAAGTGGTGTCTATAGAAAGGTTTTCAATTTGGTCTTCGTCCTCTTCATCCAAACTAAAGCAGAAAGGATTTTTTTCTTTCTGTTGAAAGGGACTATAGTCGCGATGTCATGTTCCCACCATTTTTGAAATAGGGGAGGAACAAGAAGAGGCATGATATAAAACTCAACCCTTAACAAAGTGAATGCTAAGATGGAAGAGGGAAAAGATGAGAGAGTTCGACCCTAGCAAAGTGAATGCTAATATGGAAGAGGCGAAAAAGGTTTGAAAGCTCAACCCTTAGCAAAGTGAATGCCAAGATGGAAGAGGAAAAAAAAAAGGTTTAAAAGCTCGACCCTTAGAAAAGTGAATGCTAAGATGGAAGAGGCGAAAAGGGTTAGTTGATTGCTCAACTCTTAACAAAATGAGAGTTAAGAGAAAAGGGACTAAAAGGGGTTATATATGCTCTACTCTTTTAAAAGAAAAGAGACGTAACAAGGTTAGTGATCAAATCTTAACAACATGAATGTGAAGAGAGACCAAAAGGTGTGAAAAGGTTAACTCTTAACAAGATGAGTGTTAAGAGGAACGAAAAGGGGGTGAAAGGTTAAATGTGCTTGACGCTTAAAAATGAATGTTAAGGGAGAAGAGACTTAACAAGGTGAACACGATCAACTCTTAACAAAATGAGTGATAAGAGTGACAAAAAGATGTGAAAAGGTTAACTCTTAACAAGATGAGTGTTAAGAGGAACGAAAAAGGGTGACTTCTCAATTCTTTATAAAATGAATAGTGTTAAGGTAGAAGAGGACTCTTAGAAAAATGAGTGCTAAGAAAGATGAAAAGGTTTGAAAGGGGTTCACGACCCTTTATAAAGTGAATGTAAAGAGGAAGAGGCGAAAGAAGATTAGTTTGATCAACTTGCGACAAAATGAATGCTATAAGAGGAGACTTAGATACACGATGAAATATGCTCAACGCCTAACAAAAGGAGTGTTAAAGGAAGAGACTTATAAAGACGATGATTTTGCTCGAATTTTAACAAGATGGGTGTTAAAAGAGGAGACTTAGGAAGATGATGAAGGATGCCAACTCTTAACAAAAGTGTGTTAAAAGAGGAGACACAACAAAGAAATGGGAGCACTTAAAGAACAAAAAAGTGAATGTCGTCATAAGAAGTGAAGAAATGACGATGAGAAGGTCCAAATCTCACAAAAGTGGAGATAAGAGACGAAGGGAATGTGATTGATGAAGGTCCTTAAGTTAGAGCAAAGTGAATGCTTTAAAAGAGAGGAATGAAGGAATGTGAAAATGTCGAGAATGCAACAGTGAATGTGAAGTATGATGATGTAAGAGTATGGAATGCTTAAAGTTCAACAAGGTAATGTTAAACTTAAGACTTATGAAAATGAAAGATCAAGGTGATCACAAGGGTGCTTGATTGTGATAAAGCAAGTATCACGATGTCAAGACTTAGATGAAGAAGGATGAAAGTGCTCAAGTGTGGATATGGATGTCTGCAACCCAAGAATTAGACTTGTTTACAAAGTGACAAGGTGGATGAGAGAGAAAATGTGAATGACAAGAGTGAAACACAAGTGTGTAACACATAAGAAAAATAAAAAATGATGTAGTGAAAGTTGGCCTCTACCTTAAATTGGCTTGGTCAAGGTGTGGCTTCCTAGGTGGTTCTCTCAACTAGGTGTTAGCAATATACCTGAGCAAGCGTGGTGTTATTGCTAGTTGTCGGCTTTACTTTACCCCATTTGAAACAATGAACAAAGATCTTGCTCAAATGAATCACACTGGGGTCACCACTAAGGATATCCATGACTCTAATCTCACAAGGTGTACTAATCAGTTGGAACAAAAGGTACCGTTTCGTGGTCAATTTCCTCGATTTGTTGACTACTTTGGGTTTCATGTGGTACTCTTCAAATGTGTTTTATGGCTTAAGCCAAAGCACTTCCCACAGTTATAGCAATTGGGCAATAGCCTTTTCAATTGCACCTGCAAATACAATGTGAATTGTTCATTTTATCTTGATTAAAGAGGTTCCCTGCACACAAAGAATTAGTAGTTTTCTTAGCACGATCATAGTAGTTTTGATGTGGTCTTCGTAATACGGTCCTGCAAACAAGTGTTAGTAGTTTTTCCCGAGGTAGACAAAGAGAAAACAATGAAAAAGCACAATCACGTTTTTGATTCTCAAAATCGCTTGTAACAAGTGCGAGAGAAGAGAAAACACATGAAATGTTGTGACTGGCTTCACAAAAACAACAAGGAACTACACGCAAAAACTACTAACACTTAGTCACGGTGTAGATCACGCAACTTCCATGTGGCTTTAGTCATTGGTACTATGTTGAAAACCCATTGTGGATAGTCAATGTGGAGGATAAAGTTAGCAAAAAGAAGACGTAATTCTTTTTTTATGAGGAGAGCGATGTGAGGATGCATCTTACTCAGTTTTTGTTTGACTGGTTTAGCATTGGGGATGGTGACAATATTGTGGATGATAACATTAAGATCAACGCCAGGCATATCGCTATAAGACTATGTGAAAGCCTTACTGTGTTTAGATAAGAAAGCGGTGAATTCTTTTAATTCGTGGGGATCGAGGATTGGCCCACTTTGAGTATGTGCGGGTCCTGAGAGGTCCCTATGTTGATATCAATAGTGGGTTCATTAAGAAGCGTAGATGTGTCTAGTGGTAGAGTATTTTGAAGGTAATGATCCTCTGCCCCCATATAGGATAAGATGGATTGATCATCATGACATTAAAGGACATCGATAGTAAGAAAGTCTCCCTCTATCATATCAAGGAATATTAATGGAAGGGTTGCGGTTGTGTAGTTAGTTTGATAGGTCAGTGATCCTAATGTAATGGTGTTGACTAAAAAAAGTCAGACTGGATGGAGAAATCATCGTCTACATCCATAGAGTGATCTTACAAAGGTGAAGAAGGTGAATCGGACTTTTATAGGTCCAAATGTGGTGTTTGTGTATGTATCTCGAAGAAGGTTTATCAAAACTTAGCTCATACTTCCCCTGAGGTTTATGGGACTGATCAAAGACCAAGTCATGTGTTCTTTATTCATAACACATTGAGCCGAAACCCTTCCAAGCACAGTGATGAAGATACATTGTGTAAAGGATTGGTTATATAGAAATGGGAAATCGGATACATATGGTTTAGTATGATGTTGATTGTCATGATGTGGGGAAGGATGATTGATCCCTCCATAGACAAAATTAGTTTTAAGATGAGGGAGAACAAAGGAGATGATACTTCCAACATTGGGTTCATACATTGGTTGTTTATCAAGCCTCTCATACGTTTTTGGTGTAGGCAATGAATTAAGAGCTAAGAGACGATATTCCCCAATGAAAGACGTTGCATGACATTTTCGAGGGAGGTTTCATCTGGTAACTTGGATGCAGAGATGGAAAAACTAGTGGAAGCCTTGTGACATGGGTATTTATGATGGATGAACACATTTGTTGTCCGATACATCATGTGGCATGTTTTGAATGGATGAGAATCGGAAGGGGGGTGAAAATTTTCCCTTCGCATGTTTATATTTGAGCATCGATGTAAGGTAAAAGGGCGGAGCGCATTGCGCGGATCCAAGGACGTCCAAGCAATATATTATATTGGAACTCTCCATCTAAGATATAGAAAAGTTTGTGCAGAATCTTAGGACCTACACGGGTAGTAATATAATGTACCTACTACAGGGAGACAATGTCAATAAATGCACACATGAGGGCTAGTGATTGAGCCACGATATTTTCAAGTAGCTTAAGTTGTTTAAATGTATAAGATGAAATGATATTGATACTGGCACCATTGTCAATCATAGCTATTTTAACATGGGTGTCATTAATTTGGATGGTGATGAAGAGAGGAAGGTCATGTTCCTCTGACTGTAGTGAAGGGATTTCTAAATTATCAAAGGTGATGGAAGTATAGGCTTGCAATGCACAAAAAATGAGCTAATGGAAGGGGGTCATGTCTTCTTGGAATGTAATATTTTTAAGGGCCTCAATCATAGCTTGATGGTGTTGATGAATTTTGGATAAGCTCGTAAAGGGACATCTTTACGGGCTGCGTGTGTAATTTCTTAAGGACAATGTCTTGTATCTTATTAGCAATATTTGGGTACGAGGGGATGCAAGGATAGAAACTTTGGTTTTAGGAGTTGGTGGATTAAAGACTCATAAAGAACGGATGTGGTGGGTTCTATGGAGGGTCATTGGATGGAGCTCTAGTGATAGTGACTTTGGGTTTTTCTTGATTTGAGTCATACACACGAGCTCTTGTGGTGAGACGAACAACATCAATTTGAAGGGGTGGTTTTCTAGAAGGAGCAAGATCTTGTTGGGAAGAAGAACCTGCAAGGGATTCAGATGTGTTGGATTTAGGAGCTTATAGGCTTGGAGTTTTGACTTGATGTTTCATTTTTTCTTTTGGATGACTAGATAAAGGAGTGGGATAATCTAGAAGGTCATCTTTTTGTATCCACTTTTGAAGTACAACTTGAAGAGATTTATAATGCTTTGTATCATGTCTGGCATTTTCTAATAAGCACATACGACATTATAATTGTACCAAGAAGGATTCCATCCGTAAGGATCGAAGGGTTTGATAGGGGTAATGTTATGGATGAAGATTGAATAAGTTTTTGAAGAAGTGTGGTATAAGATCCTTCGAGAACTAGCGAGTGTAGGGGTATAGTCGAATGAATTTCATGACTATTTTAAGAGGACGGGATGTGAAAGACATGTCGTGAGTGATAGATTTAGATGCAATTTTAGGAGCAGGCTTAGATTTCATGATGATAGGGCCTGTTTAGATGAGGGACGAGGTCCCATAATAGAAGGTGAAACAACAAGCTTTTTAGGTGGTTCGGTTTTAATAAGCACGAACTCAATTTTCTTTTAGGGATGAAACATTGATTTTTGTATGGGGCTACCAAGATTTTTATTGGCGTTGAAGGGATTTACCCTTGGCGGGAATAAAATGATCTCTAAAGGGGAGACTCCTTTTTTCGTGCTTGACGACATAGTAGCATCATGGATTTTAGGAGAGGGTTCATTGCGGGTGTATTTGTTATAATAGATGACTCAGTTGGTAATTCTATCTTAGGGCTATCATCTATGCAATTTTGGAGATGTTTGGATGTTTGATTAATTGGTTAGAAGTAGATGTGGATGTGGAAGTTTTAGGAGGTTTGTGATTGATAACATTAATGACATGGGCTCCAGGATTTTGAGATCCAAAAGCTTGGTTTTGAATTGTGTTATTGGTAGGGGATGATTAGGAAATGGTTGTTTAAAGATATCTAAGGATTGATTTGGAGGTGCATTGGGATTGTCAAGTTGTAAATCACCTTGATCAATGAGTTTTTGAATGACCTCTTTGAAGGTGTGACACCTTTCGATGTCGTGGCCTTGGACTTGATGGTATTTACAATACTCATGTTCTCAATACCAAGTGGGCTTGGGGCGAGAATCATCGATAGGTCGAATAGGAGGGAGTTTTATCATATAGGCAACATAAGCTTATCAAAGATAGAACTATAAGATTCTCTCAAGGGAGTATAGTTGTGAGGGGGTCTAGGTGCCCTTTGAGCTATTGATATTGGATGTATTGTGGGATGAAGTTTTGATAACAACATGTGTTATGCCCTTGGATTTGTCGTTGTTGGTAAAGGTTTTAGAGAGCTCGGGCTTGTGATTTTTAGAACCTAATTTAACTTTGTCATCCTCAAGAGCTCGGGTTTCTAACTTACAGGCCATGGTGAAGGCTTCTTCAAAGGTCTAAAAGGATTGAATTTGAAGTGTTAATGAAATATGTTTAGCATAAGACCGAGAAAATAATTCAATTAACTCGGTTTGGGGGAGAGTGAATGATAACTGATTAATCACTCCACGCCATCTAGAAATGATATGATAGAATAGTCTTCAAAATGTTTTATAACGTAGATGTTAGTGATGGATATCTTACGAGAGATGTTGATGGAAAAATGTTCTAAGAACATTTGAGCAAGTTTTGTGAAGGTAAAAGTGAATGTTGTGGAATGTTCCCGTACCAATCAAGAGTAGGTCCTGCTAATGACATCGGGAAGGTACAAAGAAGGAGAGCATCATTATGAGCTATAAGATAGCATGTGTGACGATAAGCTCTTAGATGTTGTTGAGGATTTTCATTACTATTAAACTTGGCAAAATTTTGGAAGTTCACAATGAACAGGATAGAGATGAATGGGAACAAATGGATGAATGGGTTCACTACATATCTATTTGTAGGATAATTGATTTTTAAGTGAAGATGAGGAGGCTTCAAGTTAGCCATCCTATTCATGAGTGCTTGTAAGAGGTCAGACGAGGGTTGTGTGTTGGTTTGAGTAGATTGAGTGGGCATGGGAGCTGGAACATAATAATAAGGGGGTTGTGAAGAAGGAATGTGTTGAAATTGTGGGACATTGATGGGAATGGGATTGGTAGCTTGAGGTGTAACAGAATAAATTGAGAAGGATTATATTGATAATATTGAGGTACTGAGGTAGCAACAGAGGATTGAGGTGGGATTGAAATTTGGGGTTATTGAAGAGGTTGAGGTGGGATTAAAGGTTGAGGTTGTTGAAGAGGTTGAGGTGGGATTGAAGGTTGGGGTTGTTGAAAAGAGCACTACCAACATATTGAATAGATGTAGTGGGTAGTGTTCGAGGGGGAACCTGAAAAATTGTAATTGGATTAGTGTTAATAGGTGATAAGGATGGGGAATGGATACAACCAGATTATAAAGATAAGTAAGATGTGATTGAGAAGTAGAGGATAAGTTAACTTGAGGAGGTGATGCAGATTAAGATTAAGACCTACAAATGGTGGTGGTGGAGGAGGAATAGACATGGAAGTAGTAGAATAGGGAATTACTTGGACTGACTATAGGTTGATAACCTGGAGGAGAAGTTGATCGATATGTGGTTATTGAACCGGTGATGAAGGAGGAGGCCTACTAGAATAAATTGATTGACCTTTTGCGAGAAAATGTTATTGGTTGTTAGGAAGCATATGGTTGATTAATATTGAAAGGAACCATTTGTGTGTTGGGGTCAGATTGAAAGCTTATGAAGAGGAACTACTAAGAAGGAGGGGGTGGTGGCCCCATGTTGCATTATGGGTCAAAGGATTTGGAACATATACAACTCTAGTGGCTAGATATTGTTGTAATAGGATGGGATTTTGATCTAGGAGTTCCTCAAAACTCATGGGAAGGCTTGGATGATTTTCAAGTCTAGAGATAAATGCTCATACAAAAGGGGTGTATGAGGTAGGTTGACTTGTTATTTAGATAATTAAGATGAGGTGAATCTTGGATGTTCACCATTGTGTCAGATGGAGGTACCATCGCAACAGAGATGAAGTGTGGATGAGTTAAGATTTGAGATTGTTGATGAGTTAAAACCATGTAGGAAGGAAAAGAAAAAACAACAAAAAAAAAAAGATGGTTATTTAAACAAACACACTTAACAAACATATTTTAATTATCTTGATTAAATTTAAGATGTGTTTGAAGGACAAAGTTGGATAACAAAGGTACCTAAAAGCAAGCTAAGGTTGGTTTTAGGTAGTTTTGGATGGAGTCCTCGATATCCCCGAAGGTATGTGTGGCCCGAATATGTGATGGTTACCATTACATGGCGTGATATAGGGGCCTACCCCCACACTTCACGATCCCACAACGATAAGGGTGTCGAGCACTTGGCCAATATATCGATAACCAAAAAAATTGTTATACTCAGCTAGAACACCGAGTCGGTTTCCTTATTGGGTGATGAAATCCCAATAATTCCACCTAGGAAGAAGATGTTTAAAATGTTTGAATTGTGTAAGTGGTTTGGTTGTGTGTGGAAAAGAAGATGTGGATGAAAAATGTTAACCACCTAATTAAACTAAATTGTCAATCAAACTATGAAAGTTCAATTTTAAGCCCAAAACGAAATGTTTTTGAATGAAGACAAACAGACAATAATGCAGAACTAGAAAGAAAAGGAAGGAAATGAAAATCACAAGAAGAATACCTGGAGATTTGCTTTTCCTTTTTCCAATTTTTAGATTTTTAGCTTATTTATGAATCCAAAAGAAATAAAACCTATAAAAGAGAGCTCAGAGGATTAGATAAAAATAGAAAAAAAAAATAAAGAAGCAAAAACAAATTGATAAAAATGGAAACTAAGCGAGTAATCAAAAGTAATCCACAGAGATTGTCGGCGATTGAGGAAATCGTAGGTGATTCACCAAAATCATCGGCAATTTGTTATAATCGTTAGCGATTACGAGAAGAAGAACCAAATAAATGAAAACTTAAAGGAAACAAAGGGGATGATTCCCTTTGTGTGTGTCGAATGTAATAGTGTAGTCTTAACCCAAATTATCTTAATGTAAAAACAGACCACTTATACCTCATTTATGGCGAGGTTTAAGGAAACCTACAAAACACAATTGATGTGTTGATCTTCGATCCATGTACAGGCGCTTCAAACTCCGAGGGGGGTCCAGATCCTACAAAGCAAAGACATTAAACCAAAAATATGTTAGATAAGCATATGGTGAGCTGCCTGACAAAGATCAGTCCTAGGAGTCAATGGACTTTCTTGCATGGGTGTCACCTCACGTTAAGACAACAAGATTTAGAATAAAATTGGATTGGATGTGATTAAATAAACAAGATAATCAAGATAGAGATAAGATAAGATAATATTAAAATTGATTAGATCAAGATTAGATTGGATCAAAATGAGATGGTGGGATCTCGCTTTTTCTCCGTTGGTGGAGCTTGAATATGTGTGCTACTCCACAAGATGTGCCTGCAAGGAAGACTCTACAGGGGACAAACTTGGCAGACAAATGATTAGATAGGATAAAAGATAGGATTAATTAGAAATATGATGGATATAATCAAATACGGTGATCGTTGGCGATTCGGGTAATTGCTTAGCGATTCTTGTAGATATTAACTAAGAGTGCTAAAATGATAATGTGGATCAATAATTTGTTTTAATGACTTGATTGTGACATGGTGACGATAAATAAAATCAAGAAGGGGAGACTATCTAACCTGATTATGGAAGCACACACATAATTAAGCTGAATGAATGTCGACACTAATGATCAAGAGATGCAAAGAGATCCTAAATGTGTATGTAACTTCTCAAGATATTAGGATGTGGCCAAGAATGTCATATGATTGTTGCTCCAAGTTGCAGAGGAATAGAGCTTCGTTACCATGGATTTTCTTCCCCAAACCATAGGGGTCGAACTATGTTTATAGGGTCGCTAGCGATTAAGGAGAATCGCTAGAGATTCAACATATTTAGTCAAGGGAGAGGTTTCAACCACCTCCAAAATGGGTTGATTCAGGTTTATTCATGTGTGGTAAGTGATAAGACTTGACTTTGAGGATAGGAGAGTACAACTTAGCTAATTTAGGATTTTAGGATAGGATAGAGGTAAGTAGGAGGTTGAGAAAGATTTTACAAAGATGAACCCAAGAGTAACGAGGGATAGAAAATGATAAGGGATTTAAAACTTAGGATAGGGATTAAATGTTAAATTAACATTATAGAGAAGGATAGGCCACCAAAGGGTACGACACAAGGGGTGTGTGGCGGGTGTCTACAACTACGGTTGCTTTATGTGTGGGTAAGTTCTGTACGAGGTCTCCATGGATTTCCTAGTATTGTGAAGTCTTACCGAGCATTAAAGGAGGGTTTCATATGTATGAGTTGTTATCAGTTCATTCCCCGAAGAGAATTGTTTGTCATTTTTCCCTAAAACAATGAAGATCCAATTAATTGGTGTCCCAACCTCGTCCCATCTTACTTTTGACATGGAAAAGATCACGGATACAAATTTAGGTAATGCAGACTTGGATGACTTCCTCCAGAGGTTATATGCAACTAAGCGAAATGAAGTCATGGAGAAAATTGACAGGAGTACCATTGCCCTAGCATCTACATTTCGCCCATCACTCAATATCTAGAATTAGTACAGAGACATGTGCACAAAACTACGACCTTGAAAAAGAGAAGTTAGAGATGGGAGTGGTGCTCTGGTTTTATCTTTGACCTCAGACACTTTTGATGATATGTTAAGGCTCCCAGATGTTGACCAAGTGGTGGACATTTCAGTTGAAAAAGCAAAAAACTTTTGGAATGCCAACAATGCAAAGTATTCCAAAGTATTGAATAACCAGTGGCTTGAGAAGCCAAGGATCTCTGCTACTAGAATCCCCAAGAAGTTGAGCAGGGTTGACTTCATTGAAGAAATTGGGGACATTATCACCTTGTTGAATAGGATTGTGGGGAATGAGTCTGCTTATCCTTACCATGATTGGATGTTTAGATTCATCCAAATCATTATGAGTGGAAAGGCACCTATCCACGGGGGAGATTATAAGTGACTCCATCCATCAACAACTCATCAAGATGGTAGTACAGATTGAAGGAGATTCTAAAACCAAATGTGAATTCTACATGACCTCCTATCTAGTGTATAACATTGCATGCCACAAATCATTCCCAAGATTGGTGAAATCCAAGGAGTTTTCTCAATTCAAGGTATATGATGTATACCCATAGCTCAACTTGGAGAACCAGAAAATAATTTCATGTTGGTCCATGATTCATTCTTTGCTCCTATTCTTTGTTTATTCATGCCTAAATAGGAGTCCTATAGGATTTCGTCTAGGGTAAGGAAGTGATAACTAAATGTGAATGTTATTTCATCCAATTCAGATTTTTCACTTACATTAGAGTAAGTGGCTTCAAGGCACACCCTACATGTTGCCTAGGTACTTAGATGACAAATGGGCACTTATGGAATTGTCAAGAAAGAGGCTCACAAGCTCGTTGCAGGGAAACAAAAACTAATTTCAAGTTCCCAATCACTATTGGGAGATACACATGCCCTACTGATGGTTAAGGCTAGACTCTTGGAGGCTGAAATGAATAAGGTTATCATGCATAAATTTCAAGCTAGGCACAATTATGACATCAAGTGGATAGTGCAGGGAGCCCTTGGAAATACATATGAATATGAGCCTCATTATAAGGACTATTGGATGGACTGCATAGATGAGGAGATAAGAATTAGAGACTACTCTAGAATGACCCACACCTAAGTCATTGACTACAAAATTGCAGTTGTTCCTAAGGGCTTAGTGGATGAAAGAGATTTGGTGAGCAAATACTACCTGAGATAATAGCATTGCAGAACAACCAGTGCCACCTCTTGAATGGACTACACAGAATACTACATCCTTACATGAAAGGGCCACTCATATCATCAAGCAAGACCCTATTTTGGTTGACAAGAAAGGGAGTTGATATATCCCTACAAATACTACAATAAAGTCACTTCTGCATAAAACTTTTGGGAGTTTTGAAGGTCCTTTCTTCTTTATTTTAAACCAAGCCTTCGCAATCATTGTCTAGTATTTGTTTGGAGTTAAATCAAACTCCTTTGTGCTTCAACCAAACTAAAAACTTTGGATTTTTCAAAGGTGGGAATACCAAGGGCTAGGTTAATATGGTGTGCATCTAATTGGGAAATTAATTGACCTAGGGGATCCTTCAATTCCTTAGTTTGAGGGTCAAAGCATGAGGCATAAGATAGGATAGTGCCAATGCATTGTACATAAGTGGGAAAACCTCCAAAGCATGGGCAAGACCATTGCCAATGATTCTTTGGGCCAATGGGGTTGGGTTTTTGTCCCTCATCCTTCTCCAAAACTCTGTTAAATCCATGTGTTTGACATCGTTGTCACCATTTTATGGCATTAAAAGTCTCAAGGAAGAAATTGGTTCATATCCAGCATATTGGAACTTCATTTTGGTTGGATTGGAAGCACTAACAAGAGTAAAAATGTTCTCACAAGAAAAAATTGGGCAAAACCAAGGCAGGAGGGCACCACAACAAGAAAATATTTGAAAACAGGGAAAACAATGATGGAAAAACTTACTTGTTGGATGAAAAAGAAGGTGCTTCCTCAACAATCCAGATGCACTTGGAATTTTGAAAAATGGTTGAAAATGGGAGAGTACTATCAAGAAAACGGTTGGGGTGGGAAGATTTTGACAATGCACACCTCAAAACTTTGAAGTGCAATGTGAAATGAACAAGGTGAGGGGAGGGACTTTATTTATATGCCCACAATGTCCACACATAAATGCCCCATAATGCAATTAAATCGGCAAATCGAAATTTGGAAGGAGAGAAAAATTCCAAAGGTGACATTGGGAACCGATTTGTCCGATTTTAAGGCTTTAAGGAGGAAAAAGTGGGTTTAAGGAACTAGTGGAACGTAAGAACTATTCCAAAGGTTACGTCTTGGGGCCAATTTTTCGACTCCACATTTACTTGCTTCTATGTTTTGAGCGATGCATTGAGACATGCAAGGAAATGGGAATCTTGTTGGAACAACGAAATTGTTCCCGTGTTTTCAGAGGAGTGATTTTGCCAACTTCAATATTAGGGATCAAGTATGGCGATCGTTCGGGAACTCAAGGAACATATGAACTATTCCAAAGGTTTCGTTAACCACCGACTAATCTAATTCAAAAAGTTAAGTGTGGGGAAGGCGGTGATTAGAGAACGAGGTGAACAGAGGAATTGTTCCAAGGGTGTCATGAAAATCCGACTTTGCCAATTCCAACAAGCAATGCGGTTATAGCAAATTTTCAAGGAACATGTGGAACAAAGGAATTGTTCCACATGTTCCTCAGAAGACCATTTTTTCCAATTTGATCCAATTTTCCCAAAATTGACTAACTCTTTTTTCAACGTTGATCCAACAAAAGGGAAAATATAACCAAAATATAAGGGATTTGTCCATGGCTCTAAAAGTTTCAAATTTTATTGATCCATGACAACATTATTGAATGAATATTGTGTTATAGTGTTACTTTGTAATATTTGTTTAGTTATAAAAGTCTTTTCTGCAATATTACTTTGGAGGTGACTACTTACAACCCTTGAGTGTATTTTGGGTGTTATGGAGTTGAAGTTTTATGCACAAGTGTTTGTGTTAAAGATTCAGAGATTATGTGGTAGTGTTTACATGAATTTGGTATCAATGAATGCAAATGCCCCTTTGAAGGTTATATTATTTTGATCTTTGTTTTTACGTATGCACGGAAGCAATTGGCTGAAATGGCAAGCACCGATACTTTTCTCCCATTAGATCCACATCCCCCTCATTTAACTAATTACCATCTTATTCTACTCCTGAAAATCACATTACCCTTGTTTATTTCACATGTGTTTTCCTACAAATCACACATATACCACATATCTCAAGTGTATTTTCTATGATATGCAAAGTTAAGCATTTCAACATCATCATATCCCAAGTTGTTAACAATTTCTTCAGAGATGGTGTTCATGATCATGTTTAATTTGTCTTCATTGGCCTATGTCTAATGTATCGAGTGTTTGCAATGCCTGTGTGACCATTATTTTGAAGGAGCATTGCATTTTGTGGTTGTATTTGATCTCATATTGATGTTCCAACAAGTCCGAGGGTTTGAAATATAATATCTACATCTTTCTTTCAAGCCACCCTTAGGTCATGTCACCTTGGTTCAGGCATAGCCATAAAGTAGCAGGACAACAACCACATCCTTAGTTACGTGCCTCCCTATCATTCCTACAGGGCATGGTCAAGAGAGATAGATAGATCCACCCCTGGCTACAAAATGACACATCATGTTTATCTTTTCTCCTTTCTCCCTTTCACATCATTGCCTTGCTTGGGGTGTTAGATTGGGGACCAACACATTGTACCTTGATGAGGTATAGAGGTTGATACAAAAAGGTTCAAGACATTATGGAAATGTCTCCACCACATAATCTCAAGCAACTAAGAAGTCTATAGGGTAAAATTCAAGCTATCCTTTGATTTATTTCTCAACTAGCTGAAAATTTTCAACCATTCACTTGTCTACTTAAGAAGGGAAGCATCTTTCACTAGAATCGGGGTTGTCAACAAACCTTTAAAGCTCTAAAGCAATATCTTCTACATCCACCAGTTCATGTTCTACCTACACCAAGGGAACCACTAATTCTATATATCAACAACTCGGTGCACATTAGGATCTCTTATGGTACAACATGAAGAACACAAAAAGAATGAGTTATCTATTATCTTAGTTGCAACTTGGTATCCTTTTAATTCAACTATACGCTAATTGAACGAGCATGTTTAACAGTTATGTTCTCTTCCCAAATGTTATAGCACTACATGGTAAACAAAAAAACTAAATTAATTGCCAAGGTTGATCCACTCAAATATCTCTTATCCAAATCAGCCCTAACTAGATGAATGGCCAAGTGGATCATGTTGTTGAGTCAATTTGATATAAAAATAAATAAATCAAAAGGCTATCAAAGGAAAAATGCTTGCAGATCAAATAGTTGAAGCTCCTATCTAAGATAATCAACCATTGACTATTGCTTTCCCCGATGAAGAAATCCTAAACATTGACAAATCACCTGTATGGAAGCTCTATTTTGATGGGTCTTTTACTCATCATGGCTTAGGGGCATGGATTCTTTTCATCGCACCATAAGGAGTTTAATCTCAAAGGCCTTCCAACTCATCTTCCCATGCACCAACAACATCGAGTTAATATAATGCTCTCTTATCAGTCTTTGGATCACCATCCAATGGAACATCCAACATCTCAAGTCTATGGTGATTCCCATTTGGTCATCAAGCAAGTCAACAATGAATATCAAGCGAGAGGATGATAAGTTGATTCCTTACAAAAGAATGGGTGATAGATTCAAGCGGTACTTTTAGGAAATTCAATTTTAACTAGTCCCTCAAGGAAGCAATAAGTCAACAAACACTTGGATACAATCTGGATCCTTGTTTGAGATGCCTCAGAAATACAAAAACATCAATTCTTGGTCGGGTAACTAATGGTCCCTGCATGCGTAGTCCCTAAGTTAGAGATGGTATATGAAATTTTTGGTCCTAATTCCCCTTGATATCAAGACATAAACAACTACATCCATGACACCAATTTACCGCTTGACCTCACTAGATCCCAATGAATGTCATTCATTCAAAAATCCTCCCATTTCATTATCCTTGGTAGAACATTTCATCATATAGGATACGATGGAACCCCGTTGAGATGCCCGAGATTGGATGAGGCTAACCTAGTAATCAAGGAAGTCCATGATGGAGCTTGTGGTGCAAACACTAGTGGAATGCCCCTAGCTAAGAAGATCTTACACATGGAATACTATTGTCCAACCATGAAACATGATTCTTGCTAGTATGTAAAGAAGTGTGTACCCTGTTAAAAACATGTTGACCTCATCCCTACTCCATCACAAGCCTTGCAAGTATTACTTCGCCACAGCGCTTCTCTATATAAGAATTCAATATCATCTGAAAGTTAAACTCTACATCATCTAATGGTCACTAACACATTATCATTGCTGCCGAATACTTCACTAAGTGAGCAGAAGCCATGACACTTACTTACATCACTAGAATGCAAATATCAAAATTCATTCTCAATCACATCATCTGTCATAAAATCATCCCAAACACAGCTAATGTAGCTACTACGCTATTGATTTGGAAATTTCGAGAAGCCTAACATTGACTAGTTCAAATGGAAAATATGTTCGAATTTTGCATGGTAGGAAAGTATCAAATCATTGAGCATAACAACAAAGCACAAAAGAACTAAAGAAAACGATTTTCGACGGTACAATGACAGCCTTACTAGTTTGTTCAACGTCGATTAAATAGGTAACTAACTCTTTAAACACAAATTGTTCACCTAAGTATTGAAAAAAATAGAAACCCATAGATAAATGGTTCATTGAAATCTGGATGGCAAGCAGTCGAAAAAACCACAAGCAATATCGTGTTGGGAACTAAAATATGTAGACACTAATCAAGATAATCTGTCTTGGAAGGAACACTTGCATTCTTTGAAGGAATGAAAGCGTGTCACTATAATTTAGGAATAAACAACTTTCTAATCCCCGTGAGGATAGGATTTGCAGGTTATGTTCATTCAATGAGGTTCGGTCTGAAGAGAATTTTATTTTTCGGTGCCTTATCTACAACAAGATTAAAGATAGATGTTGGAGGTAACCTGTCTTATTTTCATTTTCCTCACCCAACCAGACTCTTCAAGGACCCTCTAGGTCAATCCACTTGATTATTTCCTTCTTGGTACCCCTCTTTAATGCTAATGTTATAAAGCCTCCAACAATTCTATAATTGATGGTATAGATGTTACTAAGAAAGTCGGGAAAGTACAACTTATCATATGGCTGCAAGCTCAACCAACACCATTCAAGCCAACCATCGGCATAGAGAGGCAACGTTTTGCGCGCACAGAAGTTCATCAGCACCACTAGTGGTTTGACAGCTTTGGGTGTTAAGAGGACAACGCGACAATGCTTCTGTTTATATTTTATTCGGCAAAAAGGTTTGGCCCTCTTTCAAAAGATGACACTCTTAGACACTAGACTCTTCGAGGACTATTTAGGCAATTTTTTGCACACAAAAGATCATCAGCACCACCAGTGGTTCGACAGTTATGGATGTTAAGAAGACAACACAACAATGTTTGTCGTTTTCATTTTCTTCAACAAAGAGGTTTGGCTCTCCTTCGAAGAAAATGACAGCTCTTGAAGGACTATCCAAGCAAATCCATTTGATTGCTTCCTTATTTGTACCTATTCAATGCTAATGGTACAAAACATTGAACAAATTCTATACTAAATGCTGGAGACATTACTAGGAATGTGGAGGGATGCACTAGTTACCTTGTGGCTACAAGCATAACCAACACCATTCAAGCCGACCATCAGTATAAAGTGGAAACTGCTCGCACACACAAGATCATCAACTCCACTAGTTGTTGAACAGCTTCCGCTGTTGGAAATTACAGAGAAATATCTAACCCACAAATGTAATGTCATCAACTCTCACTAGCCTATAGATGACATTCTTAAGACTGTTTTAGGGACATTTTAGACTGTCTAGGTACATTCATCAGATTAAAAGTCTGGCTGATACCTTTGATGCTACGGCAGGATGAACAACAGTATGCTGTACTCTTTCAGCTAGCTATTTTGGCATGTTCTCCCATGCTGCAGGTCTTTCTAATTTTTTTAATGCATGTTGACTACTATTTTCTATATTCTAGGCTAGCTGTCCTTTTACAGTCTCATTGACCCATTTTGGTGATTTGTGAGCATTAATATTCTTTCTTTTCTTACTTCCGTGTTTCTCCATCTTGCATCATCGGTCCTAGCTACAAAAGGACAGTTTCATGAGAAAAACACAGCAGTTGCAAGACAAATTGTTCATCATTCCTCTTATGTATGTTTGTATATTTTTTCATCTCATCCATAACTATACCAACTTGAACAGTTTAACCCTAAGAAAATTCATAGTGTATATCACAATTGCAAGTGTTTATCATAATTGAAAAAAGGGAACAGAAAATGGAATACCCGACTAATTAGAATTTTAAGCACCTGAACTCATCTCCCAACGGGAACACATCGGCATTCCAGCATCAATCTCCATGACAACAAAAGATCACGAAAAGCAGGAAGTTCCTGGTTACAGAAGGTGCAAGATCAGCAGCTCAAGTCCGCAACCTGGGTTACACTTCCCCTACTGTCTCACCTGCGTGAGCAATCAATGAAATGTATTGGTTCTTATTAATTCTATTAGTTCCGTTACGGTAGTGATAAATAAAAGCAACATGATTAGGAAATAGCTTGATGAATGTTCAAGCTTTCCAAAGGACCTACTTGGTGATACATTTCAAGAAAACCAATCATGTCTACTTTGGATGCCTAATTGCGAAAAACATAGTGTCTTACCAAATGACCAGAATGCCACTGGAAAACTTAAAACTACTTTAAGGATATAACATTTTAAATAAAGCCTGTGCCAAGTAAAATACTATTCATATCTTCAAATATTGCATGGTTACTTGGGAGACAGGTTGCATGCACCAAAAACTAGGAAGGACAGTAAACTTTGTTCGACTTTATTTTACGAGCAAGGTCATGTCAAAATGCATCAACTGTCGTGAAAACATTATTTGTTTTCAAATGAAATTCCAACCTGAAATTTTGGATCCCTATAAACTTTCCGACATAGCAGCCTGTCAATTCAGATGGTATAAAACCCAAGAATTCTGGCCTGATTGAACCAAAGATCACGTTTAGCTACAATTGTGAATAACATATCACTGATGATAAAGAGAACTATATACACCTTAAAACATTGATACATTTATTCAGGAAGTACAGTGATTCTTGCAGAAACCCTCTCTTTTGACTCAACAACATGAATATTTACAAGGCCAAAAGACCGGGCAAAGGAAGATCAAGAAAAGTTAAATTCCATTATTTTGTTTATTCTGGATGACCTCCTGCTTCCTCCCCTCTTACAGAAATAAATTATTTATCCGACGTGGATGCTACTTGCTGATCTCATCATGGTACACCTCAGGAACAAATACCTGCAAGCCAAGCTTGTTCAGCTACAATCTTATTACCATGGGAACAATAATCATATTGCTAATGGCCATAGCCAGAAACCTTAAGATGCAATAAACAAGTAATATCTGCTTGGGTTCCTAACAATCCAGTGGCCTGCCATTATTTGCATTATTTTGTCCCTAATGAGATGCCAACCAGATATGGATACATGTTGCCATATTTTCATGTTAGTTTTCCGAATATCCTGATGGATGTGTACCATTTTGGAGATGATCTTAACACTAAAGAAAACATGGATGTTAATGAAACTACGATTTCTTTGACACAAAACTGTTGATAAGACACTAATGAAACTATCATTTCTTTGACACAAAACTGTTAAAAAGGCATGATAAATAAAAATTGGTGGCAAAAACGAAACTCACAGTGCTACTGATCAAGCAATGATGAAGCTGCTTTTCTCATCTGCTGAAGAGCACATTGTTCACCTTGAGTCTTTTTGATGTAATTCTAATACAGAAGAAAGCTTTTGGCTCCCGTCTCTGGCAGAACTTGCCTTACCATCATGGAATTTTGCACAATGATTTATTGATATCCATGGAAATTGATTCCTAGCCTTTTCAGTTCTGATGGACTCTCCTTTGCATTTAGAACATTAGACCCATAAGTCAATGTTCTCATGTTCTCGGTTGAAAAATGGTTTAGATTGTTAGAAGCCTCCAATGATGTAAGTCCCGACCTAGCCTTTGAGTTTGACTTCAACTGTGTTGACATCAAATGGCCCCCTGCGATTGACAAGATCTTCCCTGTAGAAAGATGGGTGCAACGGATGCCTCAATAGAAGTTGCTTCCGTGTCAATGTTATCATCTATAATGATTACCTCAGGATCAGAGTGGGGAACAGAAGAATCTGGAGATTTCCATTTCACTTGATGACACATATCTGCAGAACCATGTGATACACCATTACTCATTGAATCAGGTAAAACACATGAAGAGGACATCTTGGTGCTTAACCATGGATGTTGACCTCTATTAATAACAGCTAAAGACTGCCAAGCTGGGGCTGCTAAATTCCAGGCATAGACCTGAGAAAGGTTCTCCAAATCTGTAGGCTTTTGTTTCCTGTAATCAGTGGCATGTGAAAAATTTACCAAATCTTTTGCTTCGGCTTCAAAAAGGTTGAAGGACATATGAATCTTTTCCTATTCTGCCTTCAAAACATTGAAGCATATCTGGATCAGAAGCTTGAGACCTCTCCAAAGCTTGAGAAATATGACCGTGTCCATTCCACCCCAACCTGGCTTCCGGTCTGGACTCCAATGACTGAAGGTAATTTCGGTTGGCAAGTAAATCACTGCTCTCGGTGCAACTGTCTTCGACTTGCTTTGATTGTGAACTATCTTTACTTGACAACATCACATTTTTTCCCATTAGCCGCAAAATAGGATTTCCAAATATATGCACTATACTAGGTTCACGTGAATAATTTGCATTCTCAAAAGATGACAGCCTCTCTGGAAAATATGTTTGCTCTGCAACCATGTCAGAGCCTAAAGAAGACACTGTATTGGAATCGGATGATAGATTTCCACATATTATTGGGTGTGATCTTGAACCAGAGTGAACCCCAGTATTGTGACAAGGGAGAGTAGGTATTTGACCAGGGAAATTTGATGCTTGAGGTGAAAGCCTACATGCACTATTTCCAGTACAGCCTCCATTTCTTTCATCCACGACCCCAAACAATGATCTACTCAAGGAGCCAGTTAAGTTTTGCTTCAAACCATTTTCTTTCTCTGAGAGTGAGGCGGAAGTATTATTTGATGACTTCCAAACCCTGTCGAGAATGCTCAGGTGTTTAGGAGAACTTTGGTTCAAGACAGAGCCATGTAAAATATTAGATGTTGTGCTTATCTCCCTGATTTTGAAGATAGATGAGAATCCGAGACAAATTGAGGCATTGACACTGAAGGCAATATGCTACTCGCTGCAAAAGATTTAGAATCATCAAGTAAAATAGAATTCCCATGAAATGAGTTTGCTTCTGAAATAGGTAGGAGACCTGAGGAGGTAATTATAGAGGAAGATGTATGGATGGACAGATCAAATGCAGGTTTTGCCGAATTTATCAAACTTTGAGGGTTGCAGGAGACACCTCGTCTATGCTTCGCAAACCCGTTCTTGTATTTCCTAGTTTTTCAATAGTGAGTCCATATGATATTTGAGGTTTGTCAGCAGAATTAGTACCATCTGATACTGGAGCCACTTCAATACTGTCTGATCTCAAAACTATAGTATCATTTGAAACCGCAAGTTCCTCCTGTGATTTCAACTGTTGAGTAGAAACTGAAAGTCTCTCAAAAGATTTATTTGCCACTGAAGTGATATTTGCTGGTTTGGTTTCAATATAGCTTGTTGAATCTGAACTATGAAATGTATTTGATGGATTTAGAATTTCAGTAGCAACTTCCACAGACTTGTGACAGAATGAAGCACTTTGAGTTAATAGCTTGTGACTCGGTGTCTGATTTTCCAAAGATACGGGAGATAATTTCTCCTTCAGTTCATCCCTTAGACAAAGGAACTGACCATCCAAATTCATTAGTAAGTCATCTTTCTTTCCCATATAGTCATCTAAATATAAATCTGCAAGTTCCTCCACTGAACATGAATTTAATTGGCTTTGAAACGAGACACAAGATTCACTCGAATCTCTTCCTTTGGTTGGTGATAGGTTTCCTATAACATTTTTGCCAATAGCTTGTGCCGAAGCATTCTGTGTATATGAAGGTTGGTTACCGCAAGCCTCTAACAAACCTGAAGTAAAATCCATCTTCTCAGAAATTGCATATGTAAGCATGCAATTTTTCAGATCCTCATTAATTGCAACTGCTTCATCTTGGGAAGATATCTTCGGAGCTTCATAAATGGTGGAAAATGTGGAATCGAGCAGTGCTTGGTTTTCACCTGGAATCTCATGACCAATGTTCCCAGAGGTTTCCAAAGGCTTTGCTGAGTGTTCACCTGGTGACATTGCTCCTGCCTGTAAGTCGGGACTTGTTCTGTGCTGCCAATTCATAGAATAGGTATCCACTGCACACAACGATCTTGCTTTAGTACTCATGCAATCCTTAGTACTTATACCATAAGCTTGATTACTAGTGGAACCCGCGTCATAAATCAACTCTCGAGATTCTCTGTTGAATTCGGTGCCATGGGCTGTGTGTTGAGAGTCAATCTTGGTGACATATTTCATGTTCATTAGATCATGCACAATATGTGAAACCTTTTTCATTTTTGGTGAACCAAGACTAAATTTAAAATGCCTTGGCCGCTTCTGATCCACATTGGAACACTCCAAGCCAGACTTCTTCAAAGATGATCGTGCAGCTGGCTGAAAAGACTTTGGTCGTTTTAAGGTCTTTGAATTCAAGATTTTTGGCTTCATTCAAATGCTCTCTGGATTGAGCCCTTTTCAAATGACAAGACATAGATAATTGTGTTCCACGCGCCAGTGTTCCTGTCTCATTCTGCAATGTCTTGGACGCTGCAATACTCTCAGACTTTTGAGAATTGAATGTGTCACTTGCATATATTTCAGCTGTGTCATGTGAACTGTGTCGCTTATCTTCATTCGAAGGAGAATAAGAGAAGCTTACCTCTTGCTCAAGTTGTGTCCTTCCCGAATGAGGTGTCTTTGTCTCAAAGGTTGATGAATCCACTCTTGTCACGGAGGGCATTGTTGTGTTCTGGAAGTTCAGGCTTGACAAGTTCTTCATCCTCTTAGAAGTAAAAACTCTTCAATCTCCCCAGATGAATTAGAGTTATTATCTGCATCTTTCCGTGAATGCTTTGCTTTGTTTCGTTTTGATGGCAAAACTATAGGCAGGCTATGTCCCTTATCAGATGAATGCGATACAAATCCTCCAGTATATTCCTTTGATCCCACCGGGTTTTCTTCAGACAATCTTGAGCCCTCCAGATGATTCTGTGACTTGGGTTCCAATACATTCTTTGGCACCCCGTTACCTGGATTACAACACTGTTGACCAAGCCCTGCTAAGTTCAAGCTTACTAGTTTGTGCTTTATCTTCTTTCTTCTTGAAGTTCCTTGTTTGTTGAAGCAAGCCCATGAAGTAACAGAACTGGGGAGTTTCTTCTCTCTTACAATTTCTTCCGATATATGTTGAGATTTGTTCTGGAATATGCCTTCATTTGAAAAATGTTTAGCTCCAGAAGTTCTTGGAGCCTGAAATAACAACTACTCATTAAATCTCATTTCTCATTTACGATGAGCTAAGATCAGCAAATATGACGAGTGGAAATATATTAGCATTTGATATCCAGAAGTAAATAAATAACCAGAAAGATAGTCTTTCATAGCGGTAGGTGGGTGTGTGGGTGGAGTTCAACACAATACAGAAATCTTGAAATATAGAATTGTTCAATAAGAAAATAAACTGTAAGAAAAATGTTAAAGAACACCTAATGTTATAATGATTTTGATTTTTCTTATTTCTTTTGAATCTTTTACACAAACTTTATAATGGTATGTAGCATTCGTCTTCCATTTCCATTGCCTGTTCAAATATCCATTTTCCCGACAATTGAGAATACAAGTTTGTTTAGTTGTCATTATTAGTGGTCAGTTTACTATTGAGTTATGAATTGCTCTAATTTATTCTTTCTTCTTAAATTCATATTTTACAATCAAGATCAATTGTTGATAAAAAGAAATCATGAACATGGCCAATATCAATGTTTTTGTTGACTTTGGGTTCAGCCTCTAAAACCAATAGTAATTGTTTGTTGATAGAAGAAAGTATGAATATCAAGATAGTAAATGAAATCAGAAACATCATCAATATTATTAATTTTTTTCCCTTTTAAAATGATTTTGGGTGGGTAAGAGACTGCTTAAACATAGAAGCTATTGATTTCAAATAGTTTCGGAAAACATGATTGACTTTTTCGCCAGCGTGTTATACCCACAAAAATAAATTAAAAAAATATTAGATAAAACAATCTTGTAGCAAATTTGGCAGTGTAAATGAGTGAAATCAAACAATATACCTTATCAAGAGACTTATCAAAATCTAGTGAATTCAGACTTTTGCCGCCTCTGATAAAATTACTGAAAACTGATCGTTTGCTTTTTCTTGTGCGCCCTGATTCCTTCTCTTTACCCTCAGGAACAGAAAGCTCCTTCTGTAACTTAGTCAGAGACTCCATTTTCAAACTTGAGGAACTGCGAAGCTTCTTAGCATTGAGGTCTGCATAATCAAAATGTCTCTTAGGTACTTGGCAAAAAGGGGTCCTGGGCGCCCTCCTTATATTACTGTCATTCCATTTAAGGACGTCCAAACATAAGGGATGATGCTGTTCTTGACTATAAGTGTATACCAGATCCTCTAGTGTACGACTGGGAGCCACAGCACATATATCCGCCATTGAACGCTTCTTTCTCACCTTAGTTTTATGTTTGGTGAAGCTGGTTTCAGTTATCTCAGTATTTGGCTCAGCATCAAGACAGTGATCTATGTGAGCGTTTAATGCTGTGTTAGATGTGGAGGAAAACGTTCTACAAACAGGGCACACCTTCACCATCATACCATCTGAAATGCTGCTGCTACCTGAATTCACTAAGTTTTCAGTTCTTCCTGGATCTGACTTGCTTTGTTCGATAAGGTGTCCTTGCTTTCTTCTTTCTTTTTGAAAACTGTCCATATGAACTTGAGATTTCATTTCAAATGTAACCATTCTTTTTGATTGTTTATTGCGCTTGAGGAATCTATTTTTAATATCTGCTAAAATCTCCGGCCTATCCGTTCTCTTTCTACGGGTTTTTGATGATATTTCAGAATTGGGTTTTGATGTTATTTCTGAATTGGACAACTTATACCCATTTGAAAACTGTGGAGTTATGGTTACACAATCCTTCTCCTTGTATTCACTTTTGCATGGAATACCCAGTTCCGTATCTCCTGTACTTGCAATTGGATTTGACCCTTCACTGTGTTCTGATGTGCCTGCAATTGGCTTTAACCCCTCACTGTGTTCTGATATGTCTGCAATTGCCTTTGGCGTTTGATTTTTTTCTCTTAGTTGTCCTTTGAAATCTTCAATCTCTTCTTCTGTTTTGGTTTTGACGCCATCACAACCATTTCTGTTTTGGTTTCCATCTTCCCCGCATGTTGTAATACCATCTTGATCTCCTAATGTCACACATACAGACTGTCTTGATTTTCGACGGGCAATCTTTCTACTACTTTTCTGGTCTGTTTGTGTCCTTTTAGCGGCTACCCTTATAAAAACCTATTGCCGGAATGTTTACAATCGTTAGCTGTAGTATATCCACAGATAACATTATTTCTAGGAGAATCGCTCCCATGGAAAGCAGCCTCCAACTTGACCTTCTCCTGAATCAGATCTCTTACAGAATGAGGATGTTCAAAAGGTGGCAAGACTGGTTTTATACCACTGTCCAAACATATTTGCAAATATTTCTGAGAGAAAGGCCAGTTCTTTGTGATATCATTTGATCGAACCATAGACACATAGTCTCTGCAGCAAACAAACAAACAAACAAGACTGTTAGTTTCGGAAACATAAAAGACGCCCTATTACAATCCACTTCATTATCTATCACATGCAGATAATTCAACTACAAGATCTCATCTTTAGACTTCTTGTACCACATACTTGTAAGTTCAGGTGGTGAAATGATTAAGTTCCACAAAATCTCCACAAACTCCTCAGTTTTTAAACATTGGTCATCTGTATCTGTGCTGCATATTTGTTGCTCCAAGCCTATAAGCGTGTGAAAGGTGTACAGCCAACAGGTTTGCAAGGCTGCTATTTCTCTTAGATAGTACAGAAGGTGGAGGGTTGGAAGCAAAATAAATGCTCAGTCCATACCCATTGAAAACTCATGTTCGTCATGTGATCATAGGTAACAACACGAACGACTAATTAATTTCGCCCAACTATACCCCCAAGGTATACATTTGGCTTTTACCTTGGCCTAAGATAGCAGCTACCTTAAAGATATGAGAAACGAAACTAGCTTATGGTATTGCAAGAAGGTGTTCTTATGTTCTACATAGACGGTACTGGGATAACATTATATAACTTATCGTCTAAGTATTTAGCTTTTCCTCTTGATAGTCTGTGTAGAAGCTCTTGAAGCTTTTACGTTTGCAGTGAGTTATGTCATTTCGTTTGCCTGAAGAGGAGTGAGATGGTTCACTTCAAGAGCTTCTACAATTTATTGAAAACACTTGTGACAATATGTCTTCGATCTGGAAATATATGAGTTTATTCCTGAACGAGCACAAAGTATTTAATTTAGGATAACTGTACATGAGCCATGGCTGTGAATGAAGAACGAAACTGTGGTGTGTTAATGGCGCATAAGCTTTCTCTTTGGAAAAACAGCTGCTTATTCTGCTAGTTTATATGAGCACTCGTTTCTCAAAGCGTTGTTCTCAAAGAATGAATTATATCCATCATTGATAACTGCTTCAACTGCAGCCAGATCTATTGCAAGGATAATCTAACATTACTGGATTGACTTGGATAGATATACAATGAATATCCATTACGTAAGAATCGTAAGGACTTGCGTAAGTATACCTTATCGAAAAGTTTTGCCGGCATGAAATATCCTCGTCGGAGTTAAATTCCGGTTTGTCAGAAGTAGCAGAAGGAGCGCCTCCTAGATTCATTTGACCCGCCATTACAAGATCACTATCGTCTACCACATTCTCATGCCATGAAGTATTGCCTCCGCTGCATCGCGGGTTCAATCCACGCTACGCTAATCTTTATCTCTCTCCTCGATCAGATGGGTTGCCTTTCCGATTCCTTGCGCTGGCAAAAACTGAATTGGATTACCATTATCGACATCCGCAACTTGGGCTGAAAAACAGCCGATAAAGCTTCCTCGACTTTCGGACCCCAAACGGCCTGCACATGAACGATGGTTCGCTATCAGATAAAAACGCCACCAGCACAGACAAAAAGGAAAAAACACAAACCACAAACCAAAACTTCTCTCGGATACTGTTACTTAGCAACAACAGATCGAATCCCGGTAATGACTCAACGACTACACAATTACGCCCATGGAACCAAGATACACAGAAACGATACTGTGCATGAAGATAACTGGAAACGGAACTAACATTAACAGTTTTATCTAGTCTTGTTTCAGCTTCTGCGCAGCAACCAAAGCAAGGGTTTTCCGTTTCAAACGGCTTAACCTGCGGTACGAAACGCAGCCAAGCCAAACGTGTCTAAAACAAGCTCCGCTAAACTAAAACTGAAAAACCCCAGCAAGATGCTGTAAAACCAAGTTTCTGAACGCCGTTCCGTATTCTCCTGAATGACAACCACCCCTCCCTTCCCCTACCCCAAAAAAGGAAAAAGGAAAAAAAAACTTGTGGAGATTCCGAGTCAATCGTTAGGTAACGTATTCGATTCTGGTCCTCCCTCATCTTTTACGCTCAAATCCCACGCTGTGAAATCGGCTGTTCCAGATCTGCGCCCGGGGACTCGAACCTGAAAATGCCACACAAGTTTTCAAAAAGAGAAAACAACTGTTGCTGCTACTTACGGTGCAAGATGTGTCTACAGTCGGCGCCTCCATTCGTGCAGAAAACCTACAAAAGAAATCCTCTTTAAGGCTGGCAATCTCCAAATCGCTGAAACAAAACTATCCTGACCTCCATTGGAATCTCGGCACAGATAGGTACATAGGCCTCCTATTTTTTCTCTTCTTGTTCTTCTACTTCTGCCTGTCTCGCTTTGCATTTGTCTACTCCTCATTATTCGCTGGTGTGCCCTATTTATTTGAGCCCACCACTTTATTCAACGCACCGTAACGTACCATTAAAAAAAAATATCAACCTTCACACGGTGTGGATTACACGAAGCAAAGCAGCAGTTGAGTGAGAATTACGCCCACTTGTTTTTCTCTTTTACTGCGCTGATTCCCTCATTTGCGTTATTATTTTTAAAATGCTATCTACCTGGGTTGGAAAATAGAAAATGGCCTCCCCACTCGCTCCAACGTCACGCCCTGAATTTTTTTCCTATTTCCTCTCGTTGGTATTGGGAAAGTAGAACCCCACCAAAAATGCCATAGTCGCCCTCGCCCACCATTACTCATGTGCATGATGCATGTATAATAATACATGTTTTTCCATTTTCAACTCGCATGTACATACAAACACATCCCTGTCCCGCTCTTTCTTTAACCCAACCCCAACCCTACGGAACCACTGCATATGCGGTCCACCGCATTTGGAAACACGTTTCTCCATGTTTTTCTTAACCAAGGTTAGGGTGAATGTGGACCGTGGTAGTGTTTCTCTCTGGTCCATTGAATTTGGAAATATGTGTTAGTCTCACCCCTCATAATTTTTAAAATTTACCTATTCTTTTTATTTTGGTGTTTTTAATCGGTTAATGCCATTCCAACCCCTTTTAACGGTTGTAACGAGCCATTCTCCTAGATAGATTAAGTATGTGTCCCTTTAAATATAGTTCGGTGCTCTCATATACTATTAAATAACCTTTCCTTACTGTTCCCAATGTTTACTATTGATGGCATTTACGTGTCCAACATATTCCAATGTTTAAAATTGACACTTTATAAAGTTTTTGAAAACTTCAAATTTCTTAAATCGATCGTTTATTATAATATGCAAGTAAAGGTATCATTTACATTGAAATGATAAATTTCTAGAGAAAATTGTGCATGATAAAAAAATGGGTGTGTACATAATTTTCTTTGGAAGCATTTTCTCTTCAACAATATAGATTGCGTAAGTTTGCAGTATATTGTAACCTATAAAAACAATTGTTGGATCCTCACAAAAATGTTGTTTAATAGTTATAGCTGTAATGTAAACATTTAAATATGGTAATTAGGTGTTTGATAATTACTGATTTGACTTATATCTCTTAATTATGACTTGCACACACAAAAAGAGCATAAATGTATAATCATTCCCCCTCCGAAGACTTGTAAATAATCCTCATTATCTCACCTAGTTGCTCAAAACCTACATGATTGACCTAAATGATTTTAAACGTCTCTTACCTCCAGTCAAGCCTCCCCCAAACCTCTCATTATAACTTTTATCCTCTTAACACTACCCTTCGGTAGCACATTAGCACTAAACACTAGTGTCTAGAGTTGGGTTCTAGTGTCCTCTACTTCTCAACAATCAAATTTCTTAATTTTATCCTAATTTCTCTTTTAAGGTTGGCCTTAATACAAAATTATATCCCCTGAAAAGGTATAAAAACGAATCAAACACTCTCATTTACTCACTTCTCATCTTAGCAATCACATGACTTCTACTATGAAATAGCAAGGCACGCTTGATCTTCATCTCCAAATCTCTACCAAAGCTACCTTAAACTTCCCTAAATCAAGATTTGATTAAGCAAATATTAAAGGAATAAATAGATGTCTAATACTAATTGCAATGTAGCAGTAAAATGAATATGCAATAAGAATAAATCGACCCAAGCAAATTAAGCTAGTAAGTATGAAACCCTAGTTACAAAGGAGGGATAAGAAGACTTAGTTGTTTCACAATTAATCCTAGATTATGCCAAAGTGACGGGGTGATTAGCAGAGAGGGAGAAGTGTCACACAAAGACTCGAAAAAATGTGTGAGCTTACGATCTACCTAGACTAGGGCATCTAGAAAGGGGCAGAGGCACCTGCGAGTGCCAAAAACCGGTATTGTGCGCCCGTGATCGCAAAATGCTCGAAAACCATCTTTGAATGTCATTGCATTTACTTCGCCTTGGCCGCTAGTATGTCACACAATTATCGTCGATGTCGTTAATAACCTGCAATAAAATATTGACATGTAAAACCCTCAAAAGTGCATCAAATCCCAAAAAGAAAAGAATACAAATGAGGGGTTGGACTATCCTCATTTGTCAAACATGTGAACTTACGACTGAGCGTTGCACTACATTTCAAACCCAATGTAGTTCTAGGTGTGTGTGTTCATAATCGTGCCCTAGGTGGCTCTTGTGTGTGTCACACTTGATAGCGAGCAAAATAGCTAGATGTAAAAGATGTAAGTAGATGTGTGCATGGAATAAAATAAACTTCCCCTCTTATGAAGTGTATGCAGAATAATGTAGTCCCTTTCCCTTGAATGGATGTTAGAATGGATGTTTGAATGCTCTTGAATAGCCTTTGGATGCAACCTTAGGTGGTGATAGCTAATGCTTAGTGTTTGGTCCTTTATTATGATCACATAACTTTATATTTATATGATTCCCTTGCTTGAATTTCGTAATTAACCTCGAAAAGGCCGACTACCAAAAAGATAAGATGTTCAAACAGTTAGAAAGGACCCAAAAGATGTGAGTAAAGTACAAAGAGGTCGTGGGAATGTCTAGAGGGGACAGGGGTGCGATTGACGCAAGGCCGTCTGGCCTAGGAGCCGGTGTCTAGACTCAGAGAAATTGAAGGGTTGGAGGTCATACTAAGCAAGAAGGTGTGCAAGACCAAAAGTGGCAACATAAAGAAAGAAAAGATGGCTAAAGACATGGGTTGATTAGTATTTTTCTTACTTAGGAATCATATGAATAATAGTATGTAATCAAGACTAGATAATTACCCAAAGTGCGTGATTTTGTGTCTACATTTTCCCCACTTTATGTTGTTGAGTGAAATCTTGATAACATAAAGTAGATAAGAGATGCGTACTTGATAACCATGTAGATCGATGGTGAAAGCATGTTGAGAGACAAGGAAAAGCATGGAGTGATAAAAATGTGAAGCGTGGAAACTAGAGAGGAGAAAGTGTAAAAAGTGATGATGATGATGACCCTAGGGAGGAAACACATGTGTAGAGGTCATCGTTGTACTTGTTGTTGATGTTGATTGTTGTCGATGTGTTGTTGTGATTGATGTTGTTGATGTTGTTGATGTAGGATGATGTTGACTATTGCTTCCCATAAGGACGGACTTGCAAAAGAGAAGAACAATCAAGTAGTCAAATACGTATGTATATGATCAAAATGTGTAAAATGTATGTAAGAAAGCATATAAAATGCAAAGATGTGAAAAGGAACATGTGCACCTGATCCGTGATGAAGAAAATAGTGTATAAATGATCTTGAAGATAATGTAGAAGACCGAGTTTTTTGGGCGAGCTCATGCCAGTTGTGTCGATCATGCGAGTTTTTTTAGCGATCTCATGCCAAGAATTGGAAGAAGTGTAGGGAGAAAATTCTAGTGTCATCCTCAACCTTTAATTGTTTCCTAATGTATGGAACACCATTGTAGATGGTGTGTAAAAATCTGATCTAGTTTAACCAATTCCGATCCAATGCCGAAAAAGAAAATGCTATATGTTGTGTGTTAAGGACTGTATTCCCTGTAAAATCCATTGTGTGAAGTGTTGTAGACTTTGTTGCACTGAAGAATGTTGTGTAACTATCCCCTGGTCACAAGTGTCCAAGAAGGGTCGGGGCGCCTAAGCGCTTATCTTGCCTTGTCAGGCAAACCTTGGTGTTTGTGTTGTAATAAGGACCAAGTCGATTCTTAGCCATGTCTCGATGCCAATGACTATGTTGTACAGAGCAAGTGCAATTGTGTTGTGTGATGACTGTGAACTGTTGTATGGGGTGATTGATTCACCCAAATTATTTCCCCCTCATTTGGGGTACATGCAACGTCACTAAGGAGTATGCGGCCCAAAGGAGGACCGACAATCATTGTGTTGAAATTATGTCCTCAGACGGGGGAGTGTGCTTGGTAGATACCAATGCACACAAAAACAAAGTGGCTAGGAAACAAGTGTTAGTACAAGTAAGACAAATAAACATATAAAATTTAAGCTATGAAATAAGAAGACGACGTGTAAGCTAAGACGCAAGAAGACAACATGCAAGAAGACAATGTAGACTACGAAGAGAAAGTTTTAAACATGGGACATCATTCATGATGTCGCAAGACAATCAAGGCTGACCAAGTTAAAAGCATACAAGTGTGCACACAAGACAAAGGAAAAAGCCCGTAAATAGTGGCAAATAATGACAAGTAATGAAAAACAATGTAACAAACATTTATGGAAGCAAATAGACCTACATTACAAATGTTGTACATGAAGCACCCATTAACATGTTATAATGATACAAATTATGTCAAGGCGTGTATAATCCAATAAAGTAATGTGCTTATGAAAAAATGAAACAATAAGACTTTGTAGTGTACGAAAGTGGATGCCTCGGGAGCCATTGTGGGACTAGTAATAGTGCTGCGCCTAACATCCATGTTACGTGTATAGAACTATAGAATCTATGATCATAACTAAAAAGCAAGTGAACACGCATGTGTGTATGGAAAAATAATGACATACAAGATATATATCTAGCATGTGTAATAAAGTGTACATGTAAGCATAAGAAAGAAAGAGTAAATGCGACCAAGATATGCGGTATGATGTGGGTGAGATGGAATGGAATGCAATGTGAATGTGATAGGAGCCATGTGCACTGAGTGGATGTGTGTGTATGAGATGAGGTTCATTTACATATGCCCCCTCAGTAGTTGAGAATGAACCGTAGAACAAGAGTGCATCTTCAGGAAAAGGTTTGAATTATGTGTACCGAAAGATGTGATCATCAATGTGCAAAGTGTAGAGTGTGGGAGTGAGTGAGTGAGTGAGTGTGGTGAGGTCTGTTTTAAGATGTAAACCCTCATAAGTTTAGTATGGACCATGGGACTAGAGTGTTTCATAGGGTAATGACCACGGTGTGTAGAAGTAGATGCCAAAAAGATATGTTGCAAATGTGTCTAATAGATGTTGTGTGTAGAAAGAGATGAATGCGCAATGTGTGTGTTTTATCTGGCAAGTTGCATACGTATGAGCCAAAAAGATAGGGTAAGGGAGAGGAGGAATACATGTGAATGAAGGTGGAAGGTAGAGTGCGTGTGTTCTGATTTCCCGATCCAATGTTGATTGCGAGAACTTCCTTTTTGCTAGGAGGAACTACCTACGAATACAAAACAAGACCACAAGAAGAATATTAAGCAATATATGTTAGTGGACTGCCTAACATATGCTAGATCCGAGAAGTGTGATACTTCCTATATGGTTGTCAATCCACTGTTTAAAACAACTTAATGCAAGAAATGATGTAAACCAATAATGTCCTACTTGTAGTTGATATGATTTAGGTGTCTCATTCAAGTACAATAAGAAAATCTAATCTAACATGCTAGGTTATGGTCATATTTGGAAGTCAGACAGGTGGATAAGGTGGTTAGGATAGGTCAGAGTCAAGTTTTGGGTGATTTGGTTTATTTGGGTGAATGTTATGAGGTCATTGTTATAGACAAATTTACAGTGCATGAGACCGACGTCGGTCTAGTATGACTAATGTCGGTTGAGAGGAGACGACGATGGTTTAGGTTAACCAGCATCGGTAGGGTCGGGCTAATAGAAACTCAATAAAGTTTGGTTTTGATGATTCTCTGTGATTGCACAGAGAATGGACAGAGAATGGTGAGGTTGATGACAGTGTTGGGAATACTCAGAGATGTTTGGAGTTAGGTATGGAAGGGTTGAGAGGTTGTAAGTGGTTAGGTGGAGGGATTGATAGGAAGATGAGAGGTGATGAGATGCAAAGGAGACTAGGACTCCCAAACAGAGATAAAGAAACTGATCTAACTAAATATGGAAAGACACATATCTAAATATACTTACTTGTACTTACAGACCTGGTGGTTGGATGGAGGTGATGGTTGATCCATGGAACTGATGGTCAATGTCGCGGTTGTGCTTCCTGGAATGTTACCATGAATGCTTACCCTTTAATCAATGCTTGGTGTTGGTTCAGATGTTTGGATGTGCAAGAGTGCTTTGGTGCATGCTTGCATGTAGATCTCTCTTCTCCAAAACTCAAATAATTCTTCCAACCTCTCAAACAAGGTTACCAAAGTGAATATATGGTAACCGACGACGGTTTAGGGTGACCGGTGTCGGTTTTGGGTTGACCAGCGTCGGTTAAGGTGGGATATCCTAGGTTGCCAAAATAGCATATCTTGGCTATCTTTTGGCCAATTTTGCTTGTTGTTGTGGATCCAAAATGGATTTTTCCGCATAAGTAAGTGTGCATGTGGTTAGAGGAAGAATAGGCATTTAGTGTTAGGGTTAGACTAAGTCTTAGTTAGTTATGGTAAGTGGAGATTGAGTCCTAGTTAAAAGGAAACATGCTAAGAATAGGTTTGTGATGAGGTGTCTAGGTGAGGTGGAAATTAGTTCAATTAAGGTAATTAAATAATGAATATTGTGAGCATGGGCATTAATTTAATTGTAGGTAATTAAATTAATATACATGTGGGGTGAAGGGGGAGTGTGACCCAAATTTGGTGTCTACATTTTTCCCCTTTTTCGTGTAGCTTGTATTGGTAAGCGATGGTGACAAAAACAGGAAGTGGTTGCCCCATATGTGGGTGAAGGTGATCCCCCTCAAACCAGGCACTAATGAGGTGTAATACAAAATCAATGAGTGGTTTGACAAATGTGTAGTTAGTAGAAGTGGAGGTAGGTGGGCATGGGTATGAGTACTATGGGAAAGGATGATGGTCCACTCAGGTAATAGGTAATATGTCGAGGTCAAAATCAGGTAATGGATAATGACAATCAAATGCATGCACATGTATAGATTGCAACATGGTATCGGGTTGAAGAGCTTACAAAATCTAGATCGTCCAAGGTTGATAGGTTTATCTAAACAAGGGTGAAGTGATTCAAGTATCCAAGGTATAGGATATGGTCCGGAAACACAATGTAGGTCAAGTGCAGGAATGTGTGGGTATGTTCCAGTACACCAAGGTTTGGTTGGGATAAACAACACGACAATAGGAAAAGCATGGTTCTTTAGGCTAAAACAACATAGGTAACATCATCGCAAGGTACAATGAGTACATAAGGTCAATGATCACACCAAGTAGGTTTGGTTTAGGAAAATAGGTCATGGCACAGGTAAGGCCAAGGTATAAGTAAAATGACAAGTCCCTAAACGCAATTAAGGAAATGTGCAAGTAGTGTAGGCTGGTGGGTAAGGTTCAATAGGTGTTCGTAATGATAAAAGGTGTTTGAGCACTAATGGTTACAGGAAAAAGAAGCCTAGCATTAACAAACAACTATAAGGGTTGACCGATGTCGGTTATATGGTGACCGACGTCGGTTGGCTAGGGCACAAATATGACCGACATTGGTCATGTCGAATTGGGGCTAAAAAAGGAAAATTCTTCTTTTATGAAATCATTTGTCATTTGCCAATTGTAGAAAATGACAGAGGAGAGGTGGAAAGTTGGAAAGTGACAGAACAAGACAGAGAGTTGAGTTGGTGAGCCTCATAGCGGGTGATTAACATTCGGTAGGCGGGTCTACGAGATCGGGTCGAGTGATTTGATTGGTTTACGAGGTGGGGAGTTGATTTGGTGATGACATAGGTAAGAGAGGGATCGGGTGGGCCACCAGCGTAGAGGTCAGACGTACCACCATGCCGACGGCACCAAGATGAGGTAGGATTCTATCTAATCTACGCATTTGGTTAAAAAGATTGTTGTTGAAATTGTTTTGTTAAAAAGTTTGGGTGCAAAGTTAATTGTTGAAATTATGGGTAAAAATGAAGGAAATGAGGGGTGGGAAGGTCCAATGTAGGTTAAATAGGGTTAAGAATGAAGCTAGGATAGGGTTGGGTGGGTTAGAGTAGGTTATTAGGTCAAATTTGTGAATTTTTGAAAAATAGGGTAGGGGTTTGCAGATTTTGACGCTGCGACAGTGACCAATGATGGTCAAGGGTTGGCCGACGTCGGTTGGTCTTGGCCGACATTGGTCAAGTATCAGGTGACCGATGTCATTTATTATGGACCGATGTTGGTCAATAGTGACCGATGTCGGTCGACGCTAGAGGAAAATAGGGTAATAAATGAGATAGGGTGGGAGGGAATAATAGGAAATGAGATATAAAGGTGGGTATATTAAGAATGGGTAGGGAAATAGGTAAAAATAGTACGAGTGGAGGGATGTGAAATTGGGATGGGGGGAAAAGGGGTAGTTTTTAGTGAGATTCTTGGGAATAGGTTGGTTGGTTAAGAGTTATGTTGGGTATGGTCAAGGTTTAACAATGTTGTGGTTTGTTGGATGCAGGCTAGGGACCAGTTGCAGATGAGAGACAAAGTATCACCTCTGTTACTAGCGGTACGGTCGAGCGTGACCATAGAGGAGTGGAGGCATGTGACATACATCAACCTAATTGGAGTCTAATGTTACGGGCATATAGTTCGTGAGCTGAGCTTGATGCTCGCACTCATCGATATATGGGATTCAACTACTAATACATTCCACCTACCAACAGGTGAGATGACTGTCACCCTGGAGGATGTATACAAGATCTTGCGGCTACCCATAGTGGGAAAGTAGGTGTATTTAATTTCCTCAGAGGCATTAGAGGAGTTGACAGAGATGAGGTTCCATAACGTGAGCCTAAGCTATGGAGACATATACGCGGCCCATCCTCAAGAGATGAGGTTGGTTGTCCTGATCATGGAGGCAGTGTGTTGCTTTACATTGCCAAATGTGGAGGGTGGGAGATTCCCATGAGTGCTAATGGGGGTTCTCCATGACATGATGGAGGATAGGACTCGTTTTTCTTGAGCACCAACATTCCTGGTGCAATTATACATGGAACCGTGGGCTATGGGAGGCTACAGAGGTTCGGTTTATGTTATACCTTTCTTCTTCACCTGCTTAGCACGAGCACATCATATGTGTACCAACTGTTGGTATGCTTTGGCACGATGTATTTGATGTGGGCTTGGTTAGAGTTAGATACAAGCATTGGGTGCCCTTTAGTGGAGAGCGCAGGATTGCTAGGGCTACACATGATGTAGCATACTACAAGTGTGCACTAGAGGGGTTGTCGGAGTGGACATCATTTGGAGGTCATATGTTGGCTTCCCATCATACAGAAAATGGCAGTAGATTTAGATGAGCTACAACTACTCAGATGGATAGAGGGATGTCGTGCTGGTGAGCATGAGATGATACCCATAGATAGGGTCAGATGACAATTTGGGATACCTCAGGATGTGCCTCCACCATTCCCACAGTACAGGAGAGACGATGTGGAGAGGCCTATGCCTCTACCACCACAGCCGACAATGTCGAAAAGGTAGGAGGAGCGAGGCGGTGGGACCGGCAGATTGATGACACCGGAGTGCGGACGGACAGAGCAGCAGGTGGTGGGCCGCGTAATTATGGGAAACACCACCGAGGCAGGAAGCCTCGACTAGCCATGATTATAGTTCAGAGGGACACATTATAGGGGTAGGTGGCTACCCTTTATACATACTGATTGGGAGTAGTGCGAGGGTAGTGACAAGATCATAAGCACAGTTGCCACGTTATAGGCACAGTGTTAGCCCTGCGCAGCATAGTAGGTAGCACATGGACGGGCACCCACATAGGGTGGATGGATATGGGGGATAGGTAGCCACCTTACATGCACATGTAGTAGGTTTACAGGGCGATTGGCCACCTGTATAGGCTCAAATTGTGGGCCCTACACGCCTAGGTCACAACAAAGGCACCCTCACACACCCAGTGGACGGGGTCCCATTTTACAGCAAGTAGAAGGACAATGTCCCATGGTACAAGGAGGAGGGTAGGGGTCATAGATATAGGGGTCGATGCCACCAGTAGTAGGAAAAATCGCGGAGGTTACTTGTGAGACCTATGACACCCCCACAGACAGTGTCGATGGCTAGATTTAGGATGCCCTGAATGAGGCCAGATACTATCAGGATCATTTGACTATTGTCGAGATAGATGTCCCTTCCTATATAGAGTATAGGGTACAACATGCCTCAAGTGAGAGGATGAGATCTCGCATGCATAGTGCAAAGAGTACAGGGGGCCGGTGAGCCCAGAGATAGGGTCAGGGTGAGGCCACTAGTTCACGGAGGCCTAACCTAGTGCCTGCAGCCGAGTGGAGGCGGGACCTAGGCCTATAGTGGGTGGAGAGATGATGGCGGCACCGAGTTAGAGGAGAAAAATGAGGCGGCCTGGATATCGATGGGCCGATGATTGATATCCTTGTACATCGTCATTTTGATTATTATTATTTTTGATATATAGTGGCTTACGTCTTTGATGATAGTGAGGTTATACACATGACGCTTTTGAGATTTTGATTATCGTATCACCTGCGTGCAAAGATTTTGAGGTTGTACCTGAGAGATACTTGTATTATGTTGTATCAGTGTATATTTGATGGATACATAGACTGTTATTTATAGATGGTGAGATCGATGGTTATGGAGGATGTACTTGTGTTTAAAAAGTTCTTTTGTTATTTGTATATGGATGGAAACTAGGTGGATTAGGCATGGTGGAGTCAGGTCGGTTAGGCATGGTTGAGTTAGGTCAGTTAGGCATGTTTGAGTTAGGTCATTTAGGCATGGTGGAGCCAGTCGGTTAGGCATGGTTGAGTTAGGTTATTTACGCATGATGGAGTGAGGTCAGTTAGGCATGGTGGAGTCGAGCCGGATAGGCATGGTTGAGTCTTGTTTTTAATTTTGATTTAATTTCCAAGTTATTGGTAACATGGGAAATAAATGATGAGTTATATGTATGTTATGGTGTAAATTTCTGAAATCTTTGATATTATGGAAATGTGAAATGATTGATTAGATGTTTTGATGGTGTGATAAAATGGTAGATATGTATGTGTAGTAAGTTTCCAAGTGTTATATAAAAAAATGGAAATTAATTACAATAGAATGTTAATAGAAAATATGTGGGGAAAATGGTTTAGGGTAAGAGTGGCCGAGCTAACCTCCAAGGGCCCCATGCCCTCGAAGTGTTACCTACATAGCCTTGACAAAAAGGGGCCTTAAGTCGATGTAGTTCTCCCATAAGCTAGGGAAGAATATGGTAAGGTAGAGGAATGGGTTAGTATATTTCAAGCATGATTGAGTCTAGGTCATAGGCATGGTTAAATGAGGTTACTTAGGCATAGTTGAGTTAAGTCACTTAGGCATGGTTGAGTTTAGGTGAAAGAGGAAGTATTTTAAAATGTAGGTGTTAATGGTCTAGTCCAGTATAGGAGAATCAACAAGTAATGAAGAAGGTGTATGGTAAGAGGTGGTAAAAAGAACCACCTAATTGATAAGAACCCTAATGAGTCTATCATACCAAAGATTGGCTTATGAACATGAGACCCTAAAGGCATTACATAATGGACTATTCTAAGGGTGAAGAAAGTCACATGATCATGAATTCTCATAGTTATAAGTAAGTCCCTTGAGAAGATAAAAAATTAGGGTGAAAAGGAAATGAGGTGAAAATGGGTGGTTTAACGTAACTTAGTGTACGACAACATGTTTACCTGGCAAGAAACCCATGATCCAAAAATAGGCAAGTCCATGACAAAAAAGTTATCATTTTTTTCTTTTGTTTTTATTTTTGATAGACTAATCGATCTTTGGAAGTCTATATGGAATGAGTATATTATCTCCTTGAGGTCTTTGTGAATCTGATCAATGTGGGAAGCTTCTAAATATTTTATTTTATTGTTGTAATGACTTTATATAGCTGTCCTTTGAGGGAACAATCTATTTATAGCGGCGAGATAGAGAGAAGAGATGTCCCTTTTGAGGGATTCATCTCATTATTGGAAGTTTGACTCAAGGAGTTGCATCCCATTTTACTTTTAGATTTTTAATTCATGGACTAGATTATAGAAGATGATTAGGTTCTTGTTTAGAATACAAAGTGTAACACACATAGGTTAACTATGAAAGTGATGGTTTCAAGTTATGAATGGCCATAGGATTCCATCTTTGAAAAAGATGAAAATTATCCATGAGTAGAGCCATGGTACTCATATTGAACATAAGGTGAAAGGTGATGGGTAATCACATGATTCTTGTTTAGTCATTGATCCTCAAAGCAGTAACATAGAAGATGAATGGTGCTTAAAGGACAAACAGTCAAATAGACAAAAGGTGATACAGGACTTGATTTCAACAATAAAATGGTCTAAGATGCAAGGCATTACGAGGATCAGGTTCAGGTTTACCTATGAGTGAAGACAAATGATAAGCACCTAATCCATAGGTATGAGTAACAATATAGGGTCCGAGCCAATTAGGAGCAAATTTACCCCGTTTACTTTTCTCTTCTTTGGTTACATGTTGATTTTCCTTCAGGATGAGGTGAACGACCTGTAAGGTTCATTCGTGGGGACGCTTATCATAGGCACATTTGATACGTTTTTGGTAGATTTGAAGATGATCAAGAGCATTGAGACGACATTCATCTAATAACTCAAGTTGTGCCAAATGTTCTGGTGAAAGTCATCGTTGTTGAGCATGTCTTGTAGTGAGATGTAGAGAGATGGAATCTGGACTTCAAGAGGTAAGAAAACCTCGGTACCGTAGACCAGAGAGAAAGGTGTGGCTAAATTTGAAGTGTGAATACTAGTGCGGTAATCCCACAAGGTGAAAGGAATGTGTGTATGCCAATCCTTCCCAGTATTGTCAACTACTTTCATAAGAATTTTATTCAAGGTTTTATTGGTTGATTCTACTTGGCCATTTGTTTGTGGGTAGTACGGTGAAGAGAAAGCGAGTTGAATGCTAAAAGTGTCGCAAAGATTTTGTAGGGTTTTGTTTTTGAATTGCTTTCCGTTATCAGTGATGAGGCGGTGAGGGATGCCAAAGCGACAAATGATGTGATGGTTGATGAATTCACAAATTTTCTCAACTTTTGTAGAAATGAGGGGAATGGATTCTACCCATTTAGTGTAGTATTGATGTGATTATAATCCATTAGTGGCATTGTGAATAATGACGATTGATCTCTCCAACAATATCCAAACCCCATTGAGAGAAAGGCCAAAGGTCTCATGTGACCTATAATGCATGACTATGTGTGTGATGAAGATTAGCATGTTGTTGACATTTCACACAACATTTGACGTAGTCACAATAGTCATGGTTTAGGGTTGGCCAATAATAGCCTAGGTGAAGAATGTGCTTAGCGACAGCTAAGTCACTAAAGTGACCTCCACAAATGTCGTTGTGAACTTCCTTAATGGTGTATGGAATTTCAAAACTTAGAAGGCATCGTAAGAGAATACGCGTCAAAGCCGCATTTATAAAGGAGACCACCCGGGATGACATAGCGAGAGACACCTTTAAGAAAGGTGCGTTGTCCATTACGAGTGAGATCGAGAGGTAGAATAGAAAGGGAAAGGTAGTTTGCAAACTGCTTATACCAAAGGTCACGTGGGTCGGGCACCATAGTTTCGATGGAGTTGACCTCTTAAGATAAGATAAATAAGAGGGTGATTGCAACCTTGGTATTGTGAAAATATTTTAGAGGTTACGGTTGAAGCAAGGTATATGAGAATCTAAGAAGTCCATGGTATCCACAAATTTATTAGTAGAACGTGGAGTGGTTTTAAGTTCGTAACGGTTAAAGGTAGTCAAAAGTATGTCGACATAACATTTGTACCTTTGGAGTATTTCATTACGAACCGGTATAACAATTGATGTAGTGCCCACTCTCCTTTGACACTGTTTAGATAACGATCCTGACACTATTGATCATATTTTGGATATTATTATGTTTTGATGTAGTATGATGTATCAGGGATTATTATGGACATCATTATGTTTTGCTTAGTATGATGGTTAGATGTTAGACTATGGATTAATATTGACCTAGATTCAGTTATTATACTTGATGATTATTGAGACATTATTATTATTATGAGGATGATGACATACTGAGGACATGGATGTCATATTGCTTTTGATTTTAGACATGTGACATTGATATTATGAATAGCTATAGTATAGAGATCTATTGGATGATGATACAGTTGCAATTGAATTTAAATAATAAATGTTAAATTCTTGATATTGTTGTGATTTGGATTTAATAATTATATGTTGATTTTATATCTCTTGGATGTTCTGATATGGCCATGAGGCCGAAGGAGGTATTGTTATTTTGCAGGTTAAAAATCACAACAATGTCGAGGACTGGAGACTAACCATATTGGAATTCAGTGTGAAATCAACAAGGTCACCATGGCAACTATGTTTGAGTTGTATGTTGTGTTTTGTTAGGATTTCCCATGGGGGTTTCCATTATTGTGACCATGGGACATGTATGTGTTTTGATTATGTGTTCCCTTTTAATTATTGTTGTGTGTATTTTATTTGTAATGTGCTCTTTATTTTAATTATTTAAATGTGATAGTATAATGTGAGAGTTATATAGTTAAAATTTAATTAAATTAAATGGGATGTGGGATGTAAAAGTAAATGTTATTGTCTTGATTAATAATTTGACTTGATTTATATTATGTGTAACCATGTGATAAATAAATAAATGTTGTGTCTAAAGTTTGTAATAAATAAATGTCATAGAAATTAATGCATTTTAAAAGAGTGTGTAAGTTACCATGTAAGGTTGTGTAAGTGAAGTGATAGATTGTGTAAGATTTTGTAGGAGTTGTAAGGCTGATTTTGGAAGGTTAGACACTCCATCTCTCTTGAAATTCGAATTTGAGCTTGGAGGACAAATTTGGAGGCTTGTGGGACAAGTTAAACTTGTCCCACACCTCTCAAATTCCTCCACCAACCATGATTATTATTTAGGAGTCAAAATCAATCTATTTTATTGTATTTTGACATAAATTTGTGTAAGTATGGATTGCACTTGTCTTACAAATTTTAAATGCATTCCTTTTGGGGTATGGGCTACATTGTGTATGTAAGTAATTTTGTCATATTTCTTTTATGGTGATTTGTTGTTGATGTGGATTGCACTCTTGGGATGAGGAAAAATGATGTGGCATCCCACTTGGAATCCACATCATCCTCTTCCACCTTCTCCTTTAAAAATTGGATTTGCCTCCTCATTTGAGGTTGTTGAAAGTTTGTGATTTCACTCTTGAGGTAGAATTTCCTCTTGCATTGGGAGCTTGCTTTATGGAAGGAGCTTGGATTGTTTTGCATGTTCTTCATTTGCTATTTTGGAACTGGTTTTTGTACAACAAAGAACTTTTTTTTTGGAAACAAGTCTCCATTATGGAGAGGTAGGCTCTCATTCTTTTTATTTGTTGTTTTTCCCTCTTTCTTACATGCTTTGTTGAATGGTGTTGTGTTTGCATCTTTAGATGGATGGGTAGAATGCTTAGGGCATGGTGTAGAGAGAGAAGACTATGAGGTTTTATCAGAGGAGGGATAAGGGATTTTCCATTGGCACTTGTTCTTGTGGAGGGTGTTTTGGTTTGGGATCCACCTAGGAAAATAATATGCTTGCATTTCTTAATTGGGGAAGGCATAAGGGATAAATTTGGAGGAGGGATAAGGAGGGGTTGAGGGGGGATAAGGTTTATGGGATTGATATGTTTTGGCGGTTTGTGTTTGGTGGATGCCCAATTCCAACATGGGGGCATAAGGAGACCTCCATAGATCTTTCTCTTGCTTGACTTGCTTGCTTGGAGAAGAAGCCTTTGTTTTGATTGAAATTGTTTGTTGTAGTTGAGAACTACATCTTATTGTTTGTGTGTTTCCTTGTGAATGTGAATGTATGTTATATGTGAAAGAAGCTATGTTTCCATGTGTTGTTTCATCATGCTCCATTTCAATATGGTTAGGGCTTGGGGCCAATGGGGAAAGATGGCTTCTCTTTTCCCATTGGGTATCTTGGTTGGGTGGAGAGCATTGCCTTTCCCCTTCCTTGTTGTGATCAAAAGATGAAAGAAGAATAAAATAGCATGCTGCTATTTGGAGAACTCGGTTGTGATCATGTAGAGAAAATCCTATGTAACCTTTCCCACCTTGAGTGGATGAATGTAATGATGTTGTAATGTGAAGTTAATGTGTTGAAGAATATAAGTTCTAATTGAATTGAGAAATGCACAAGAAGAATTATACTTCTCTGTTTTATTTGAAAAAATAAATGTGAATGATATTTTGTACTTGTATTTGAAATGTGGAAATCAATTCAATTGGAAAAGAGATCAGTTGTAATGTGATTTGATGTTCAATAAAAGAATGGCATTGGTTCTTGTAAATTTGTATTGCTGTCATAGGATAAATTTCCATTTTGAAAAGAATAAGAATCTTTGTTTTTTTTTAATGTTGAGAAGATGCATATGAAATGAAATTAAATGTTATTCTTTCTTGCAAAATTGTATATCAAAACTAGAAATTCAAAGATGCTTTTAGTTTGAATTACATGGATGTTTTATAAGAAACTACATTGGATTAAGTTTAGGAATCATTGTTGTTTGAATTAAAAAAAAAAGAAAAAAGACAAACCAACTTTAAAGCAACAACTTACTTGTTTTAAAGTTAAAAACTGTAATGTACATTTGAATAAATGAAGCAGTTCACATTTATACTTCCCAATTAAACATAAAATGTCATATGTTACTATTAGGACTACACGAGAACTCAAATTGACAAAGAGAACTCGGAGAAACAATTTAACCATTCAAATTTTAAATTAGTTTTAAATTAGGTCATCTTTAGGGGGAATGAGCACCGGTGGTTAAAGAAGGTATTGTTTTAAGGAATCAAAATATTTGTGGGATTCATCATCCCATTTGAAGGAGACATCCTTTTAAGGAGATGATGAAATGTAACATCCCCGTTTTAAGATACTAGAACAAGGGAAATTTTTTTTTTTTGTATAACGTTCTCTGTTATGAATTATATAATTCAAACACACGTTCAAGTTTTAATAATTGTTCTCTGCCCAAACAATACAATTTGGGACACACAATTTCCTTTTAAAACTAATGTTCTCTGTTCACATATTTGCAATATGGAACACACATTCAGTGCCATTCAATCTTATAACAGATTCTATATCTTCTTGTAAATGACTCGAAGAATTGCCGATCTCCCATTTTCATGGCTCGGAGTTTCAACGATCTCTCATTTCATGACTCGGTAACTACCGATCCTTCATGTTCATTCATGCATAGTATATTATATATACAAGTTCTCTTAACCATTTCCGGTTATCGAAGTGATCCATTTAAGAAGCCTATCTGAATATCTGTTACTGATATTCATCTGACATCCTGCATCTTAAATTAAGTGATTAGGACAACGCAACCAGCACTTGCGATACTTTGGCCAAATATTTTCACATGCTTTGCATGATCATATTCCTGGATGTGATACACACCAATGGAATACGTCCTTCACCTCACTCCACCTGTTATCTAGAATGGTCTTTCCTGGTTCCTACCAGTCCTTTCAATTTAAGGTCAAATTCTAACTTCCAATTTCCAACCAGCAATATGAACGAATATAGGAAGGCACTCATGGTAACTAAAGATACACATACATATGGTGTTGTTCCCCACGACTCCATGTGTCTAGTTATCTTTAGTCCTCTGGAGTCACTCCGTATGCGTGATCATACTCCTATCCCCAGCCAAGATCTTAACATTCAACCTATGTATTCTTGATGATTTAATTCGGGAGGGCATTGTAATATGTCAGCTATAACATTGTGTCGTCATGAAGACCCCGTCTTCATGAAGACACCGTGCTGTAGCTGGCGTATGTCAATGTCCTACGGAATCCTCCCATCGAGAGTACACATCCTGCTCAAGTGATTTGGATATGATCTTAATATTTAAGATCAAATTTCAACAACCATGTTGATCCTTTATCCTTGTTCCCGATACTGGTTGTATGTAGCTAAGTGAGACTAAATCGTCTTCTAGCTTACTATGCATCTTCTCCTTCATACCGAAGGGTTGCATTTATTCTACTTGGTTCTTTTCTTAATCATTGGATTAAGCAGCCCATTACCGACGGACGTGATAAGTTTAACCTATTAAACTTAACCAAGTTTTTCATAACTGTAACCAAATTCAGAATTCCAGCTTATTAGACATCATTTAAACGAGGTCTAATTCTCAATAAATGTATTCATTTATTCTCCTTAACCTTACATAGTTAAGGTCTATCAGCCCTGGATATATTTATCCCATATCCTTTCTTTCTGAATTTAACATACGAGGCTATTAACGGAGTCCGAAAACGAAGTTCGGTTGCTCCTAAGTTAATTGATATTCCTTAGCTTCCAAGCTAATCCTGAATACCTATCAGTTATGGAATCATGTTCTTCCTAATTTTTTTCTTAATGTCAATTAAAAATTCATCTTAACCCAAAGTATGAACTAATTGCACGTTTCAACTTAAAAATTGCATTTAGGTAAGAATAGATATCAATTCCTTTTAAATCCATCCAAGGAAAATTAAATAATTCCAAATCAAGAAATAACATTATATTTCCAAATTAATCAACAATATCAAACTGATATAGTTATTAAAATATCACACTTGTATTTGTACTCATCAATCCATTTCATAATCCATACATCTGCCAGTCCAAATGGCTGGACTTGTTTATATTAAACCACGTTACAACTCATAGATAGAAGAATGTACTTTCTTCTTTTCGCAATTCCTCATAGAGGAATAATAACTAACAAATACAATTCATCTTCAGACACTCAAAAGAAGCATCAGAAAATAGCCATGTCTTTGTTTTAATCAAGTTCCATCTGCAAAATTACTTGCATGGGTCAATTCATTGAACTGAGCATATTAAGCACTTGTCATTAAAATGAGGTGCTTTCAATTAACTGTCTCAATAAAAGAACCCTGCTTTTATGAAACGACAGTATGAACATCAATCAAGAATTAAGTATCAAAAGAATGAACAGTATGACAACTGAACCATCTAAATACCATCCCAATCAGCCAAAGAATTGCTGTCCTATTTCCCACATAACCGTTACAAGAAGCAATTTCCTTCAAAAGTTCCAGATTACAACATTTGTAAAGATTAGGAATACAAGTAATCATACTGTTGTTATAACATAACGGCTATCAATTCCATTTCCTTTCATTAGTAATAAATGCAAAGGATAAAATCTAACTGAAATGTAAACCAATTACTTTCCTTTCAGTTCATGCATCTCATTTGATTCCAAGCAATCAAGTACAGACGAGAAAGCAAACAACAATAAATATAGTTGCTTATACCCAAGCAATTACAAAATTCGTTTCTAAATGATTACAGATTTCCAACTGTATGAGAGAAGAAAAGATCATTTTTCCAAGTTTTCCATTCACATTCCTATTTCTTTCCTCATGACTATCCTAAAAATTGAATCCAAATGAGACACAAATCAAGATAACAGTTCAGAGTGAAACTTACAAAATCCATTCGGAATTCACTTTCCAGCAGCAAGAATAATTTCATTCATAATCAGCTTTAAATGAAAACAAGGAAGAACTTATCATCCTTATCAATACTTCGTTTAATTCAGGCTCATACGAATGCCAAAAACAGGTTAGTAAAACATCGTATTCATCATAGAACAAGCAGTATCAAGATGCATACTATGTACTTGCTGTACTAGAAGATTCCATACTTCTTTCACTGTATTATTAACCAAATAAATAGTTATACAGCCAAGTAATCACTTATTCACTGTCCTTCTATATCCATGAACGCATACAGTTCATAATAACAATTTGCACATTGTTGTTACCTACAACAAGACCATTTTATAATGTACAGTAAAGCTCTATTGCTATTTCCAGAATTCAAACAACAAGAAGAGAAGAATTCATTCCTTTAACCTTTCAATAAGAAAACAACCATTTTCTTCAAACTCCACAAAAATTATTCAGGTCAATTTCATTTCTTTTAAATGACTGTGCAAAATCAGAATCCGCATGAAACATTTAAATATTCCATTTGTACAGAAAAACACAGCACTCAGGAAAATAATCTAAATACCGCTGTCACTTCCAACAATCCGAACTTATAAAGTTCAATAAACGCAATTACTGTTTCTATCAAAATCTAAAACAACAGAGGAAGGAAGAACTCGTTTCCCTCTACCTTCAATAAAGAAACAATCATCTTCTTAAAAATGTAATAAAACACCCAAATCGTGTTTATCTTTCCATGACAGCTCAACTCATAATGACAACTGAACAATCGTTCAACAATGAATAGCAAACTCACATAACCTTAACTGTTTCAATTCAATATACCATAAGCAATGAATACCCAATTTGAATTCCTTACCAACAAATGTTTTTACCCGAAATCCATTTTTCTATTCACAATGATGTGCAGAACCCAAAATGCAATTTTCATACAACAATACCCTTATTAATGAAAACCCGCATAGGATATCAGATGCACAACAAGGTACAGTCAAGACAGACCCAAACAGCAAGACAAATTCCCATGCATTTCTTCCTTTGTACAGCAATCCAAAGTCAAGTGCGTATTCACGAAAACAGTTCGAATCAGAAGGTCAAACCGCAACCACAAAACGCAATGGAATCAACTTTCCATCACAGCAAGAAGAAAATATAATCATTCATTGCACAGAAATACAAGCCAAGCTCGTTTTCACGACTACAGTCTGAACTGGAAGATCAAATTGCTTCCATAAAACACAACAAAATCAACCTTCCATCACAGCAAGAAAAGAATGTAATCATTTATAAGTTCAGAAGAAAAACAATTTCTTTTTCCAACTCCCACGAATACCCAAGTCGTATTCGTCCATTTATACAAAAGAAGAAGCACAACAATAATTATATTACTATCATTTCCTTCTAACCAAGCTCGTAATGCTCAAATAAAACTCCAATGCCAGTTCTTTTAAAATCCAAAAATGCTATTTCCTTCTAAACCCAAAACAAGCAGAAGGAAAAAGGGTCTTATTTCCTTTTAAAAATTTCAGTAAAGAAACAACTTCAACAACTCGCACAGCCTGTAGAGATTTCATCATTCAAGTTCATATAGCAAAAGAACGATTGCACAGCAATGAAAACAACTCATACTTGCCTGTCTATTGTTTTCATATAAACATTATCAGAGAATACCCATTTCGAATTCCCCAAAACTGTCAAACAAACCAACACAGCAAGTTCGTATTTCCAACTCAAATTTATGCAAAGACAGATCAAATCACAACAGCAAGGAAAAATTCTACCCAATTCATTTCCACACTGACAGCAAAATCGAATAAACCCAAAACCCGTTCAGAAGAAGAAGAGCAGGGTTGTTTTAATGAGACGCTTAAATAAAGCAAGTGTTTTAAAGAGAAGGGCTTAACATGCCTGGTATTCTTCCTCGAAACTCGAAGAAAACCACATCTACAGAAGGTGTTTCCTTCCACGGCGACAAAGCCACGAGCTTCCCAACAATCACCTTCCTCTTCAGGCTCAGAAAACAGCCTTCAAATTCCAAAGAAACAGTGACAGAACCCAAACACAACTGGTTCGACTGAACCAAGCAAAAACCAAATGCAGAGCAACTTTCCAAAAACCCGAGCAAACACAAATGACCAACAAAAATTCCTCCAAACTCTTTCCAAGGTGGACTGGTCACGAAGACCAAAAAAATTAAATGCATTAAAGGCTCTGCCTTTTTCTATTTCCTCACGCCACCGCCGACTTGGGTTGGCGAACTCCCAATTTCAAATTTTGCATGCAAACCAAGTTTAGTTCCATGACCAACTAGATACCTCCACCTTTTTCCTGTTCCCGCCAAACTTGGCGCTGTCCACGCAAGGACTCACATTAATTGCCATTTAATTCCCTTTCATCCTTATCCTTTCCCATGGGTCTATGCGTCCCCTTCTAGGTTAGGATTAGTTTAGGATTCATAATAGTGTTCAAACCTAGGTCACCGCCTAGTCTTTAGGTTAATAGAACTTAGGTCTATGTTTATCATTTTAGAATTTAAAAATCCACTTAGGATAGTAGTTTAGGATGTAAGGTAGAACTTAGGATTAGATTAGGATCTAATTCCCTCTAACACCTAACACTAATTAATCGACTCCCAAACAAGTCTTCCAACTGACATTCAAGTCTATGCGTTGTGCAGGACGTTTCATCCTTCGTTAAACATACCTGAGCCACCCGTATCCAGGAATTTCCCGCCTTACGAGGTCTCATATTACGACAGTGTATGGTTCGTGAATCGAACCTTTGTCGTTGGCATCTACGTGCCAGCTGTTTATACCTGAAATCAGGTGCTGCACATTTATATCAACCTTCAGTTTGGTTCAAGAGTAAATCGTCAAAGTGATCACAAGAAGGCCACAACATACTTTGGATCAATGGAATTGATTCAAGGTGTGCTGTCAATCAGCGAATAGAGTTCAACAAGCATACGACAATTTGTCGTCACATCAGCAAACATACAAGCAACAATAACTGTTGTCCCATGTAAACAAATTACAGCATGCAAGAATCTAGATTAGCAACACATTCCCTTAAGATCAAAATATATATCTTAACATGTTTGCCTTCATTTCAGCAGTTACAACATCAAGAAAGTAATTACCATGATAACTTACAAAAATCAGGGTGTTACATGAAATGGTTGATAAGATCGAAAAGTTGTGAAATAAACCGACCAATAGATCATAACTTACCTTGTAAACTTCAAAGTTGATAGAGATTAGTAAGCGGAGGCATTTCTAGAATAACATTTACTTTAGCAGGATTGACTTCTATGCCATGTAAAGAAACGATGAAACCAAGGAGTTTTCCTAAAAGCATCGTGAAGACACACTTCTTAGGTTAAAGGTGAACACAATACTTGATGAGGCGGTCAAAGATAACCTTAAGGATTGTCAGGTGTTCGGCCCGATGTTTGGATTTGACAAGAAGTTAATCCACATAATCTTCCAATATGTGATGCATTATGTCATGAAAGATATAAGTCATGGCTTGCCTGATATGTAGCACCAGCGCTTTTAAGGCCAAAAGTTATGACTCGATAACAGAAGGTCCCCCAAGGAGTGATGAAGGAATTTTTTTGATATTCTAGAGCGAGTAATATTTGATTATAACCTGAGAAACCATCCATGAGTGATAGCATCTCATGGCTGGTGGTGAGATCAACCAGTTGGTCAATGCCTAGTAGAGGAAAGTCATCTTTGGGGAAAGCTAAGTTGAGGTCACGGAAATCCATGCAAATGCGGAGTCCCCCTATCATTTTTGTGATAGGAACGATGTTAGAAATCCATTAGGGATAGTCAATGGGTAGGATGAAGGAAACCGAGAGAAGGCGTTGGAGTTCTTCTTTGAGAAGAGCAATGTGAGGATACATTTTCCACAGACTTTTTTTTATGGGTTTGGCATCAGGAATGGTTACGATATTATGGACCACAATGTTTGGGTCAATACTAAGCATATCAGCGTAGGACCAAGAAAAAGCATTGCTATGGTCCCAGAGGAAAGAAGTAAAATCTTCCTGTTCAGTAGCATCTAAAGATTGGCCTATCTTTAGAATGTGCGGGTTGTCTTAAGTGTTAATGTTGATTTCGATAGTCGATTCGTTCAACATGGTTTGTGTCTCAGATGGTAATGACTGGTGAATATAAGAATCTTCCGCACCAAGGTAGGTGAGTATAGATTCATCGTCTTGACATTGAATGACATTAATGAAGGTGTATTGTCATCACTCATGTCAAGATATAGGAAGGTAAAAGAAGAAGGAGCCTCGTCATCGCGTTGATAAGTCATAGATCTAAGGGAAATCATGTTCACGAAAAAAAAGTTAGGAGGAATAGATTCGGGATCTATGGACTCTGTGGGTGAAGGTGGTGATGTTGGTGAATGGGGTGGAGAAGGTTTGTCTTCCTCAATGAGGTCAATGCAGCCTTCTTGGAAGATGGTGTGACAAAGCCAATGCCACTACAATCATTGTGTTTATGGGTGGTACATAAAATGATGGTATGATGGCCTTTTTGTAAAAAGCTGAAGCTAAAGTCTTTCCATTCGCAATAGTGAAGAAAAGTGTGGGAGAAGCGGTGGTTAGTAAGAGATTGAAGGTCGAGATGAAATGGGTCATGTTTGGGATGGAGGTTCGGGTGAATAAGTGGCGTGATCAAGTCCCCCATACGTTAAATTAGTGTGAAGATGGGGAGGACCACAAGGAAAACCTCTCCTATGTGATAGTCATAATGAGGGTTCTGGCACAGGTTTCCATACTCTTATGGAGTGAGGAATGTGTTAATATTGTAGAGGAAGTACTCCCCTAGAGTGAGGCGTTGAAAAACACCTTCTAAGGGATCGATAGTTGATATGCGAGTAAAGAGGATAGATGAATCACTAGATGATTGGGTAGGAGGGGTATTGGTTGGTTGGGAAGTAGATGGGTCATCTGCAGAGGCTACGGTAGTAGTAGGAATAGAAGAGTTAGGTGTGGGAGAGGTGGCGGCAACATTGGTGGATGGGGCTATGGATGAAGGAGAAGTGGGGGTAGTGGTAGATGCCTTGACTAGTACAAGGACATCGTTAGGTTGGTACAACATGTTACAAGATTTGAATGGTGACGGGTCATCTGGGATGGTATAGTTATGTCCTTCATGTTTGAATTTTATGTAGCGGTGTAAATTTGAAGGGACAAAACCCATGATGTGAATCCAAGGTCTGTCGATCAATAGGTTATACTAGAACTCTCCCTCTAAGACATAGAATAATTCTGGGACAGTATGAGGGCCTACACGAATGTGGAGAATAATGGTTCCAAGGGTGGAGGTGATGGCATCATTGAAGGAGCTCTTGATAATGAGTACTTAAAAACAATATTTGACACGAAGCTTTGCACGACAGAACAAGATGGTGCTTGTGTATTTTATTAATATCAAAATCAAGCATTACAAACAAATGAAAGAGCTGCAATATTTACAGATATTGGACAACTTCTATCTTATCCACAATATATGGAAACAAATAATCTAATATGAGAAAATATGTAGAAATAACATATTTCCCTAACTACCCCTATTGCCCCTCATGGAAATCATCTAGGAACAAAATATGCAAAATAGAACATGATCCCACAAACATTAGGATGAGAACACTATCACTTATATAACTAACAACTAAGGATAGCTAATACCTATTGACACAAGTTTAAAGTATTTAAAGTAAATACTTTAACTTATTACATTTATTCAAATATCAACTAATGATGAATTAAGCTAATTTTTATTCCTAACATTCCCCCCCTTAATTCAACATGGTCTCAAGTGAACATGAGAGAAATTCTCTAAAACCCTCAAATTTACCTCGAGCAAGTGACTTTGTGAAGACATCTGCATGTTGCATATCTGTTGGGAAATATTGGAGTTGGATGTTGTTGTTCTAAACATGTTCACAAATGAAATATACCTACACCTTAATGTGTTTGGTGCACTAATGAAAATATACCCCCTCTTAATTCAGCATGGTCTCAAGTGAGCAGGAGAGATTCTCCAAAGCCCTCAAATTTACCTCAAGCAAGTGACTTTGTGAAGACATCTGCATGTTACATATCTGTTGGGAAATATTGGAGTTGGATGTTGTTGTTCTGAACATGTTCATGAATGAAATATACCTACACCTTAATGTGTTTGGTGTGCTCATGAAAAACTAGATTCCAAACAAGTTTTACTACTCCTTCGTTATCAACATGTAGGATAGTTGGATCTTTCTATGGTATTCCTAATCCTTCAAGTATACGTCAGAGCCATATCACTTCACAAACAACTCCACCTGCTACATGATATTATAATTCTATGGAGGACCTTGAAACACAAGTTTTCTTCTTACTCCCCCATGATATCGATCCAGATCCCAAAAAGAATACAAATCATGAAGTGGATTTCCTATCATCTATGTTTCTTGCATGATCTAAATCTGAATATCTTGTCAAGAAGAAGTTATTATTCTTCTTGTATTCTAGGCCATAGTCCATAGTTCCTTTGATGTACCTCAAGTATCCGCTTTGCTACTTTCCAGTGAGAAACCCTTGGTTCTTGCATGAATCATGAAAGATAGCTGACTACATAGCTGATATCCGGCCTAGTGTAAGTCAAGTAGATGAGACTCCCGATCAACTGCCGATAGAGAGTTGCATTTACTTATGGTGATGGATTTGTTCAAGACAATTGAAGTCTTGTCTCCATAGGTGTGGAAAATGGCTTACAATCCATCATATTGAATTTCTTGAGTGTTGTCTTGGCGTATTTCAATTGTGACACAAAGATATGATTTTCTCTTTTCCAAACTTCAAGTCCAAGACAATAATGCAAAAGCCCAAGATTGGTCATGTCAAATGATTGTGTTATATCTTTCTTTGTTGACTCAATCATCCTCACTGATCCTCCAGTGATGACTAGATCATCAACATATACTACAATGATCACTATCTCCCCTTGCTTTTTGAGATAGAGATTAGGATTGTATGGACTCTTGTTGAATCCATGTTGAATGAGATGCTCGTCAATTTTTATGTACCATGCCCTGGGAGACTACTTTAGACCATATAGTGATTTTATGAGTTTACATACCTTTTCCTCTTTACCTGGTATGAAAAAACCTTCTAGTTGAGTCATGTAAAATTCTTCCTGTAAATCACCATTAAGAAAGGCACTTTTCACATCCATTTGGTGTATTTTCCAACCAAATTGTGCAGCTAGAGCAAATATTAACCTAAAAGTTTTTATCTTAGCTGTGGGAGCAAAAGTCTCCTCATAATCAATGCCTTATTTTTGAGCATATCCCTTAGCAACTAGTCTAGCCTTATGTTTATCAATTTTCTATCTTCTTTGTACTTCGTTTTGAAGATCCATCTCGCATCCATTGGCTTTTTCCTGGTGGAAGATCTGTAAGTTGCCATGTACTATTTTTCATAAGTGACTTATATTTTACATCCATAACATCTTTCCAAGGTTTAGATTGTAGGGATTTTGAAATTGAGGAAGGATCAATAGTTTCAACAACTTTACCCATTAAGGCCAAATTGACCTCATTTCAAGCCATACTACGAGTCCTCATTCCAATGGTAGATGTGTCGAGAAACTATCCAATTTTTCATCTCTAATCATACTTGTATACCATTTAGGCATACTTTTTGTGGTTCCTGTGGGAGGTTGAATTTCATTATCTTCCCCATCATCATTGTCATCATCAAAGTGATTACCATCCTCTGTTTTCACTGTAGGGATGATTTTTTCATCATGTGAGTATATGGAAGGAGCATATGCTTCTTTCTTCTCAAAGAACATAACATCTCAACTAGTGTATACCCTCCTAGACATTCCATTTATTCCTTTAATCAAGTACCCCAAGATTTATTATACCATTTTCAATCAATGTTATCAAGAATTTATCATGACCTATCTCTATTCAAACTAACCATATGAAGATGAATCTATCATTGATTTCGTTGCCTACTAAGCAGATTCTTATCAAACAATTAACATTCCAGCTACCTTAGACTCGAACTTATTGAGTTGTTCACTAAAGCTTGTGCTAGACACATCTCACCAACTCTGCAGTGTAAACCTTCCAAACCTTTGAAGAAGCATTCACCATGACACGAAAGTTGGAAATTTGTGCCATTAAAGAAAAGAAAATCTAATTATGAAACAAGAACACCTCGTTCAAACCAAACGAGTATTCTTCATCTTTAGAACCTCAAAATAACTATTCAAAGCCCAAAGGATCTGCCAATGTGATATTCCTCAAGGTAGGACCATCTCATCCTTCTAATCAAGCCCAACCTTCTTCCAATATTTCCCTGTCCTGTGCCTTTCGGCTCCGACGGGAGCAAATGAAAGTACACTTCAATTAGAGATCCCTATTCTTCAATCTTGGAAAAGCTTCTTAAAGTTAGAGCCATTACACTTCCTCCCATAAAACCTCATACGGGTTTCAATCCTTCCCATCCTATGCTTGCATGGTATAAAGAACATGATTATTGTAATTACCATCATGTTAAAGGCCATAGTGACGGTAACTACATAACTTTTAAGAACATTTTCCAAGAGATGATAGATAATGGAGACCTTGTTGTGGACAACCCAAATGTGCCAACAAATCAAAATTTGCACATCTTTAAAAAGTTGTTCCCTAATCATAAACCGTCATCTAATCAAAATAGTGAACCTTCATCCAGTGACAATAATGTCCATGAATTCCACATGGTTTTGATATCATACCAATTGTTCCTCAAATCCCACCTATTTCATCTATTGAGGAAATTCTAGCACAAGCTCCTTTACCCACTAGAGGAGCATAAATCTTCCACTCCTTCACCCCCAGAGGAGTCCCCTTCACTCACAAGGAGCATATCTCTTCCACTCCTTCACCCCAGAGGAGTCCCCTTCATCTCTCCCTTCTCCCACAGAGAAACCCACACTTTCTACCGATGTCATTTCACCATCTACCTCACTGACCTCACCGAATAGTGAACACTTTTAATTATCCCATCCACAAAAAATCATCATCACCTTCTCCTCCACCAAGGGAGAAGTCTACATGACCCCACCCATAATATCTCCTACCCATAGGAGACTTGTCGACATGCCACTACCGTGGGGTAGTTCTCTCTCAAAGCATCCTAGGACCCCATTGACATGATCTTGGTTCTTTTACCTACAAAGTTTGAGGCTAGCCAATAATATGTCTCACAGACATATTTTATAGGGATTTCCACCAAACCAACTCCATCTTTTTCTTCAACAATCGCATTTTCATGGTTGTCCGATCGCTTGGATTACATTGATAATTCCATGCTCTGGGAACATCTTTGCACCCCTTTTTAACCCAAATGTAAATGTTTCATGAGGATACTTCCATGATCTACCCAGAGGTATTTTCAAAACCAGATCAACACGACCATGTCAATTGAAATGAATTCTTCTTCATCATCCCTACCCACATCTAAACCTCTCACCCATAACTAAAGCCATTCCAAAACCTAAAAACCTACCCACACCTATCTCCTCACCTGTATCTAGACCCATCACTACTTTGGGTGTCATGCCAACATCAAGCCTTACTCACCCACCTATCAAATTGGACTTAGCCACATCTTCCCAAGCCCGCACCAACATTATCCCTATGCCTAAAAGGAAAACCCAACCCTCTAGGCCGCATACACTGGTCTTGCCTACCACACATTTTTCACCTTCCCCCCTTCTATCCATCCTAGGGCCCCATCCATCAACCTTGATCAAAAAGTCTCCTACCCAAGGCAGTCAAAATCTAAACAACCTACTACTACATCACGAGCCTTTGTTACACCTCATTCACCCAAAAACCAAACACCCTCACCCTCACCCATGCACTTCTTGCCACCTATACCTCCACTAGTTACTATAACCCATGGATGTGATTAACAATTGTGTTTATGAAAAAAAAAAAAGTAAGGAGGAATAGATTAGGATGGAGATCTATTCTTAGATGTTTATTGAATATTGATGAAACAGATAGGGTAATGGGCGTAGGAGGAATACCTATTGAAATGCTAGTTGTTGGGTTATTGCACGCATATGACTTTGAATCCATAGCTGATCGTGAGAGATTCCTTTTGGCTAGGAGGAACTACTCTGAAATGGAACACAAGACCACCAAAAAGAGTTAAACAATATGTGTAGTGAACTGCCTAGCATGTGCTAGATCCAGAAGTGTGATACTTCCTAGACAGTTGTCAGTCCACTGTTTAAAACAATTTAATGCTGGTAATGAAGTAAATCCTATTATAATTGAAATGATTTAGGTATCTCATTAAAAACACAATAAGAAAGATCTAATCTAACAGGCTAGGTTAAAATAAGATCCGAAGGTCAAGTAGTTGGTTTTGGTTCTCTGCAGGTCTGACAGAGGTCTCAGGCAGGTCACAGGTGATTAAGGGTGATGTGAGAATAGGTGGGGGTAGTCATTGTTCTGGGCTCTATTGGTAAATATAGAGACCGATGCCGGTTAAGGGTGACCGATGCCGGTTGGGGAGAACTAGTGCCGAGTTACTGTGGAAAACTGGGAATGCCACAGAATGAGCTTTGGGTCTCCCTTGTGATTGCACAAAGGACTTGGTTGGCCGGAACGAGGTATTAGGCTGTTTGGATGGGGTTTGGTGGGGTTTTAATGGGTATGTGGAGGGGTGAGTATTAAAGGAGGTCAATGGGTGGCTAAGAGAACAAAGGATGACAATACAATGATGAAATGAATGAACCAGAGGAGTAAACTATTCTACTTACTTGAAATCTGGTTCTGGGTGCTTGTGAGTGATGGATGAAGGTGTTGGTAAGAGGTTGAATGTTGTTGAGGATCACCAAATGTTGGAAAGCTCCTGCATGGGCTGCATGTGCATTCCTTTTGCTTGGTTGGATCAAATATGTGTTGGGTGATTGTTGGATGATGATTGTCGGTGAATGTTGGATGTCTGTGTAAGAGAAAATGCTTGATCTCCTTCCTTGCATGCGTGTTCTCATGGAAACTTGTTCTCAAAAGATGTGATATCTCTCAAGAATACCAATGTTTGCCAATGTTTTTCCAACCTCAAAAATAAGGTTGTTTTGGGGATTAAAAGGTGACCGACAATGGTTCTGTCTTAACCGGTGATGGTTAGGGGTAGCCGACATCGGTCAAGGTGGGATTTCCTAGGTTTGTTAAACTGGGTAGATCCCCTTGATTTTTTGGGATCTCGTGTCGTTAACCACATGGATCAAATGGAAGCTTCTTGTAAGCATGTGGGAATGTGGTTAGAGGGAATGTAGGCATTGATTTTTAGGGTTTGGGTAAGTCTTAGTTAGTTATGGCAACTTACTAAGAATAGGTCTTAGGGTGAGTTGGCTTGATGAGGTGTCTAGGTGAGGTGTAAGTGTGGGCATTATCTAAATTAAGATATTTAAATAATAAATATGGTGAGGATAATGAATTAATTAAATTAAATTAATTAAATTAATATTAGTGGGGTGAAGGGGGCCATGGCTAGGTGAATGTGATGAAGGTATTTATTTGTCGAGGGACCAAAGGGGAGTGTGACCTAATTTTGGTGTCTACATTTTCCCCTTTTTGTTGCGTAGCTTGTATTGGTAAGTGACGCTAAAAAAATAAGATGTGGTTGCCCCATGTGTGGGTGAAGGTGATCCCCCTCAAACCTAGGAACTAAGGCAAGAAGGCAGAATCGGTGAGTGGTTTGATAAAAGGTAAATGTGAGAAAAGGAAAAGGTGGGGAGTGGGTGGAAAAAGGAAAAAGGTCGACTCGGGAAATCTAGGTAATGGGTCAGGGTCAAAGGTAGGAATAGTCAAACACACGCACACGTATAAACTGCAGCACGTTACCAGGTTAAAGAGCAGGCAAACTCTACATCGTCTAAGGTCGATAGGTTTATCCAAACAAGGTTGAAGTGATTTCGGTATCCAAGGTATAGGATATGGTCAGGAAACACAACGTAGGTTAGGTGTAGGAATGTTTAGGTATGTTCGGTACACCAAAGGTAGGGTTAGGATAAATGGTCATGGCAATAGGTGAGGTAAGGTCATTAGGTCAACAACACAGGTAATAGTGCTACAAGGTATAGCGAACACATGAGGTCAAAGGTCACTAGCGATGGTCCAGGTCCAAATATCTAGGTCACGGCATGGGTAAGGCTGAGGTATGGGTAAAATAATGAGTCCCCAAAGGAGGACAAAGGGAGGTAGTAAATGATGAGGTTAGGAGGGTGAGGTAAATAGTCAGGGTAATGGTTGGGTGAGGAAATGGTTAGGGTAAAGGGTAGGTGTGAAAAAAAAGGAGGGATAGGCAGGGTAATAGGGTAAAATGTTGGGTTTTGGGCAAGAGAGGGTGATCGATGCGGTCAGGGGTAACAAGGCCGGTATAGTGTAATGAAACCATGGTAAGGTAGGGCATGCATGATCGATGCCGGTGAAGGGTAAACCGGCGTCGGTTAGGTCGGGTTTGTTATAAAAAAAAAAAATCCATGTTTTTTTTATTCATTTGTCATATAGTGAATTGAGAAAATGAAAAAAGAGAGAAAAAGGGGAAAAGTGTCAGATGGAAAGGAGTGTTGAGTTGGTAGTTTGGATGGCGGGTGATTGGGTGGTGAGAGGTGGGTCCACAGGATCGGTGTGTGTGATTCGATTGGTTGGAGATGTGGTGGAGATTAGGTGATGGCAGAGGTAGAGAGGGATTGGGTGGGCCATGGTGTAGTGGCCAGATGTGCCACCATGACGATGGCAAGCATGATGAGGTAAGCATCAACTCTAGTTGTATTTGGTTAGATAGATTAGATGATTTGCAAATTTGTTTTTTGTTTTTTGTTTTGGGTGGGGAAAAATAAAAATTGGAAATGGGAGGGTAAAGTGGGTAAAATAGGAATGGGGAGAGAGATAAGTGGGAGAGGGGGAGGGGATGAGGTGTAGGAGGGAGGTGTAGGTGATTTTAGGTGGGAGAAGTGTTAGGGTGGTTTGTTTTGAAAAAGGGGGTTTGGGGGTCGCGGGTTTTCACCACGATAGTGATAGGCGCGTAGTCGGAGTTTGGCCGGCATCGATAGGGTTAACCGGTATCGGTCATGAAATAGGTGACTGATGCTGGTTTAGGGGTGACCGGGGTTGGTTAGAGAGAACCGACACCGGTTAGGTTTTGGAGGGCAAGGGGTCAAAAGTGCCATAGGTTGGGTGATTGAGATGGGTAGGGGTAAAATAGGGTGTTGGAAAATGATAGGGGAAAGTATGGGTGTGATAAATGTAGATTAATGTGTTGTTTGTATTGGATGTAGGGGAGAGATCAACTACGTATGTGGGATAGGGTTCCACCCCCTGCTCGTGATAGTGCGTGGTGCAGCGCAATGACCCCTGAGGAGCTATGACATGTGGAGGTGGTAGGCCTGAGTGGGGTTTGACATTTACGGCATGTAGTCGACAACCTAGTTTGATGGTCGCGCTCATCGATAGATGGGATTTACGTGACCAACACATTCCACCTGCCGATGGGTGAGATCATTGTCACCCTAGAGGACGTGTTCAGGATTCTGCGGCTACCCATATTGGGTACAAAGTCTACTCTATCTCCTCCGAGGCCTCGGAGGAGCTGATGTTGATGGTGTTTGGAGAGGGGATGGCTGAGATGACATTCCATAGTGCCAAGCATCCACTATGGAGAGATGTACCTAGCCCATCCGGAGGAGATGAGGCTAGTAGTTCTATTGATGGAGGTAGTGTGCTACTTTGCACTACCAGATGCTAGAGGGTGGATGATTTCCCGATCATTGATGGGGGTACTACACGACATGATGATGGACCAGACCCACTTTTCCTAGAGATGCGGCATTCTGGTGTAGTTATACAGGGAGTTATGGGCATATGGATGTTGTGTAGTTAGGTTCAACTGTGTATACCTTTTTACTTCATTATTGGGCATATGAGCACATTGTCTGTGTGCGTCCAGTGGGCATGCCCGAGCAGATGCATTTCCGCTAGGCTATGTACAAGTGGGGTATAGGTGATGGGTGCCCCATTATTGGAGAGTAGAGATCAGACAGGCCCACACATGATGTGGCCTATTTTCGGTGACTATTGGAGGGGTTATCTAGGGTGGATATCATTTAGAGGCCATATGTGGGCTTCCCCTCATATAGGCAGATGCATGATGAGTTAGCTAAGCTGCAGCTATTGAGATGGATACAAGGTCACCGTGTGAGGAGCATGAGATGATCCCGATTGACAGAGTTAGGTGGTAGTTTGGGCTATTACAGGACGTACCTCCACCCTTCCCGCAGTATAGGAGAGACGACGTGGAGAGGCCCTTACCTCTACCACAGCCTACAGTGCCCATAGGGTAGGAGGAGTAGGCAGTGGACCGGTGGATTGATGATGCGGGGTCATATACATGTATAGACAGTGGTGGGTGGCCCATTTATGAGCCATACCACCCAGACCGAGGTAGCTGGATCTAGCCACCATCATGGTGCAAGAGAGATGCCCTACAGGGGTAGGTGGCTACTCTGATTACCCAATTGGGTATGGTGTGAAACAAGCTTGGTGAGCTCAGAGGTAGAGGTAGTAGAGCTACATATACAGTGGGATGGCTTGTCTGAGCCTAGATGGTCGAGGGGTGGGGGTGGAGATGGAGATGAGGATGATGGTCGGGTGGCAGCCTTATAGGCACATGTGATAGGGTTCCAAGGCTAGTTGGCACATCTCAAGCATAGATTGGGGCCTTACAGGCCCAGATATAGGCACAGGGATAGAGGGCACCACCACAGGCACCGGGACAGGGTCCCAGTTGTAGGCAAGAGTGGGATAGGGTCCGCAGGATAGGTACAGGGGCCGAGGCCTATGGGACCACCACAGACCATGCCTATATCTAGGTTATGGGATGCCCTAGGTGAGGCTAGATACTACCAGACCAGCTGATGGTGGTCGGGATAGACTTTCTATCCTATGGAGAGTACCAGGCACAACAGGCTTGAGTGAGAGGACTAGATCCCACACTCACAGTGTAGAGAGCACAGGGGGCCATCGAGCTCCAAGGCTAGATCATGGAGAGGCCACTAGCTCATGGAGACCAGCTCAGGTGAGGCACCAACAAGGACCTAGACTAGGGAGAGGAGGAAGAGGGTACATGTGACACAGATATGGAGGATGTGCCGAGATGCCTGAGATACAGCTCCTAATTGTTGATGTATTATAGTCATTTTTTATATATATACCGGCCTACGTGCCGAAGATAGTGAGGATGTATGAGAGTTTTTGTATATTTTGAGCATATACCGGCCTGTGTGCGAAGAGATTTTGTATTGGTTTATTGTTTCAGTGTATATGATATCGGCTACGCATGCCGATGACATTTTGTATTGAGTATCGGCCTGCATGCTGATGATTTTGAGATGATGGACATGATTGGATATCCTTGTGTACATTGTATTGAGACACATATTTATTTATATGATGAGATACATGAGATGCTTGATTTGTTGGTGTTTTGATGAGACTTTTGATTTTTTGTTGTGATATGGATGGAAATTAGGTGAGTTAGGCATGATGGAGTCAGGTTGGTTTAGGCATGGATCGAGTCAGTTGGTTTAGGCATGGCATGGTTGGTTTAGGCATGGTTGAGTCGTTTGGTTTAGGCATGGAGTCAAGTTGGTTTAGGCATGGTTGAGTCAAGTTGGTTTAGGCATGGTGAGTCAGGTTGGTTTAGGCATGGATTGAGTTAGGTTTGTTTAGGCATGGTTGAGTCAAGTTGGTTTAGGCATGGTGGAGTCAGGTTTGTTTAGGCATGGTTGTGTTTAAAGTAGTTGAAGTTGTGATTCATTATTTTGTGCAATGAATGATAATATGGGTCATGTGTGAGATGTGTTATAATATACACATGATGATGGTAGAGAAATGGTAGTCGTAATAAATGTATGTTGTGATGAGGATAAAAATGTTAAGCAACTTGTTATGTATGTGGTTTAATTTTCAATTTTTGATATAAAAAGGAAACTAAGTGGGGTAGAATGTATTTTAGGAAGATGAAAGATGGATTGGTTAGGGTAGAGAGTGGCGAGCTAACCTCCAAGGGCCCCATGCCCTCGGAGTGTTGCCTACATAGTCTCGATGAAAAGGGACCTCAGGCCGATGTAGTTCTCCCATGAGCTAGGGAAGAATATGATGAGGTATGAGAATGAGTTAGTAGGTTTTAGGCATGTTGTGGGTTTAGGTCTATTAGGTGTGGGTGGGTTATAGGTAAAGTGATATAGGTGATGTTGATTGTGGAAAAAGAAGAAGATTACCCCAAAGGTAAGTGTCGAGGACCAAATCTTGTATAAGGTAATCAAAATGTAAATAAAGATGGTTAAAAGATAAGAGGGGAAATAAAGCCACCTGATTGGTTAGGATCATACCGAAGTAGATCATACCTTGGAGGAGGTGATGAACATAAGACCCTAAAGACATTGCATGATTGATTGTTCTAAGGTGAAAAGTAGTCACATGATCACCAAATGTCTTGGTTTCAAGAGGTCCCTTGAGGTGGTAGGAAATGGGAGTGGGAATGGTGAGAAGGTGAAAGGTGGTTAATTTTTTATATGGTATGAGGTGGCATGCTCTTTGGGCAAGAGATCCGAGGTCACAATGGGCAAGTCCATGACTAAAAAGTTCTTTGTTTTGACTTGTATTTGAGATAGAATGATCGATGCGGGAAGTCTATATGGGATGAGGAATTTAACTCCTTGAGGTCTTTGTGAAGTTGATCGATGCGGGAAGCTTCAAATTCTCTCTCCCTTTTTTTTTTTTTTAGCTTTACATAGTTGTCCTTGAGGGAGAAGTCTATTTATAGCAGCAATTGCTGAGAGGAAGATGTCCTTTTGAGGGAGTCATCTTTTTGTTAGAAGTTTGACTCAAGGAGTTGGGTCCCATGTGGGTCTTTGAAGTCATGGACAAGACCAAGGTGAAGAATAGGATTCTTGTTCAAAAGTAGGGTGAAATGACCATGGGATCTCATCTAAAGGTAGATGAAAAGTATCCATGAGAATCATGTTATGTGTAGCGCCATGGTACACATATTCAAGAGAAGATAATAAGTGATGGGTACTCACATGATTCATTTTTAGTCATCGGTGAGATGTAGGAAGTGGGTAGCGCTCAAGGGACGAGCATGGAAAGAGGAAAAAGGTGAGGTAGGACTATAGGTCAATAGTAGAATAGTCAAAGATGCAAAGGCATTAAGGGGCTCAGGTTTGGGTTTACCATCGAGTGAAGATAAATGATAAGCACCTGATCCATAAGTATGAGTCACGATGTATGGTCCAAGCCAATTAGGAGAAAATTTTCCCCGTTTACTTTTTTCTGCTTTGGTTATGTGTTGATTTTCTTTAGGACAAGGTCACCGACTTGGAAGGTTGTTCATGGACATGTTTTTCGTAGGCACGTTTGATACATTTTTGGTAAACTTGAAGGTGATCAAGAGCATTAAGATGAATTGTCTAATAACTCAAGTTGTGCTAAATGGTCTTGATGAAATTCATCATCATTGAGCATGTCATGGAGAGAAATGTGGAGTGAGGGAATCTAGACTTGAGAGGTAGAACAGCCTCTATACCGTAGACCAGAGAAAATGGTGTGGCGGTAGTGGAAGTGTGAATACTAGTGTGGTATGCCCATAGGGAAAAAGGAATATGTGTATGCCAATCCTTCTCAGTATCGTTAACCACTTTCATGAGAATTTTGTTTAGGTTTTGTTAGTGGATTTGGCTTGGCCATTGGTTTGTGGGTAATAAGGTGATGAGAAACTTAGTTGAATGCCGAAGGTGTCGTCAAAGTTTTTGTAGGTTTTTTTTGAATTGTTTTCCATTATCAGTGATGAGGTGATGAGGAACACCAAAGTGACAAATGATGTGATGATTGATGAACTCACATATTTTCTCGGCTTTCGTGGAGATGAGTGGTATGGCTTCCACCCATTTTGTGTAGTATTTGGTAGCGGTGATGATCCATTGATGGTGTTGGGAAGAATGGGGGTTGATCTCTCGACAAGATCCAAACCCCATTGAGAGAAGGGCCAAAGGTCACGGGTGACCTATAAGGCATGACTAGGTGTATGATGAAGGTTGGCATGTTGTTGGCATTTTTACAAACATTTGATGTAGTCACAACAATCAAGGTTAAGGGTCAACCAGTAATAGCCTAGGTGAAGGATACGCTTAGCAACAACAAGGCCACTGAAGTGACCTCCACATATGCCATCATGAACTTCCTTAATGGTATAAGGAATTTCAGAACTTGTGAGGCATCGTAAGAGAATACCATCAAAGCCACACTTATAGAGGAGGCCCCCATGATGACATAATGAGAGACCTTTTAAGGAAGGCACGTTGTCCATTACGGGTGAGATCAGGAGGTAAGATGGAGAGAGAAAGATAGTGAAATATTGTTTATACCAAAGGTCACTCGGGTCAGGGGTAGTGGTTCTAATAGAGTAAATGTTGTGAGGTAAGTAAGAGGGTGATTGGAGTCATTGTATGGTGACAAATATTTTAGAATCGGTGGGTGAAGTGGGTATTTGAGAAGCCAAGCAGGCCATGGTGTCTGTAAATTTGTTGGTTGAACGAGGGATGGTTTGTAGGGTGTAACGGTCAAAGGTGGTCAAAAGTATGTCTACATGATGTTTATACTTTTGAAGTATCTTGTTACTGACATTGGTATATACCATTGACTTGGTTTATGACCAATTGAGAATCACCAAAGATGTTGATTGATTTGACATCTAGGGCATAGGCGGCTTGGAGACCTAATACGAGTGCTTCGTATTTGGCAATGTTGTTTATACAATCAAAATCTAGTTTGAAAGACAAAGGCATGGGTTCACCATCAAGTAGAATGAGGATAATACCAGCCCCACCCCCCGTTGACACTTGGAACCATCGAAGAAGAGTGTCATTTGGTAAGTGGGTTCATCTAGGGAAAGGGTAGCAATTGACTCATCTGGAAAGTCAAAATTAGAGGGTTGATCCCAGTAATAGGTGCGTCGGCCAATTGGTCGGTGATAGCTTGGCCCTTGATGGACTTTTGATGAATGAATTTAAGGTCGAGGTTAGCTAAAAGCATAAGCCAACATGCGACACGCTGATTTTGGTAAGGTTTAGCATACATGAAGTGTAGGGGGTCGGTGTTGGTCACAACATAGGTTTTGTGGTTGAGTAGGTAATGGCGGAGTTTGGTGGCAATGAAAACTAAGGCTAAGAAAAGTTTTTTGGGATGGGTATATCGGGTTTCATAGTCTAAAAGAGTATGGATTATGTAATAAACCACCTACTCCCTGTGTTGTTCATCGTGATGAGTGAGCATGGCTCCCAAGGAGTGATCGGTAGCTGAGATGTATAGGTAGAAAGGTTGATCGTCTTTAGGTGGAATGAGTATGGGTGGTTGGAGAAGGTATTGTTTTAGGGCCTCAAAAGCTTTGTGGTAGTCATCATCCCATTTAAAGGAGACATCCTTCTTGAGCAGATGATGAAATGGTTGGCACTAATAAGATAATTGTGAAATGAAATGGTGAATAGACTAAATTTCCTTGTAGGCTATGGAGTTATCTAAGGTTAGTGGGTGGAGGCATTTTGAGAATGGCCTTGACTTTATTAGGGTCAACTTCTATACCACGTAGGGAAATGATAAAGCCCAGGAGTTTTCCTGAGAGGACCGTGAAGACGCACTTCTTAGGATGAAGGCAAACATAATATTTAATGAGATGGTCAAAAATGGTTTTAGGACGGGAAGGTGCTCGGAGCGGCATTTAGATTTGGCCAGGAGATCATCCATGTAATCTTCCAATATATGATGCATGATATCATGGAAGATATAAGTCATAGCCTGCCCGATATGTGGCACCGGCATTTTTAAGGCCAAAAGGCATGACTCGGTAGTAGAAGGTCCCCCAAGGGGTGATGAATGTGGTTTTATGTTGATCCTCTGGGGCAAGCAGGATTTGGTTATAACCGAGAAGCCATCCATGAGTGATAGCATCTCGTGACCAGTGGTAAGGTCAACAGTTGGTCAATACCGGGTAAGGGAAGTCATCTTTTGGGTAGGCTAGGTTGAGGTCATGGAAATCATGCAAATGTGGAAGTCCCCCTGTCACCTTAGTGATAGGGACAATGTTAGAAATCCAACGAGGATAATAAATGGGTAATATGAAGGAAATGAAAAAGAAGGCATTGAAGTTCTTCTTTGATGAGAAGGGAAATGCGAGGGTGCATTTTCCTCAGCTTTTGTTTGATGGGTTTGGCATCGGGAATGGTTATGATATTATGGACCACTATGGTGGGGTCAATACTGGGCATGTCTGCATAAGACCAAGCAAAAGTGTGGTTATGATCTTTGAGAAAAGAAGTGATGGCTTCTGTTCAACAACATCCAAAGATTGGCCAATCTTTAGGATGTGCGGGTCATCCTGAATATGAATGTTGATTTTGATAGTGATTCATTCAACATGGTTTGTGTCTCAGAGGGTAATGACCGATGAATATATGATTCTTCTACACCAAGGTAGGTGAGTATAGATTCATCATCCTGACATTGAATGATGTTAATTGAAGGTGTATCATCATCGATCATTTCAAGATATAGGAAGGGAAGAGAGGAAGGGGCCTCGCCCTTGCGTTGATAAGTCAAAGGCCCCAAGGAAATGGTGTTTATGAAAAAAAAAAGTTAGGAGGGATAGATTCTAGATCCATCGACTCCATCGGTGAAGGTGGTGATGAAGGTGGAGCGGGTGAAGAAGGTGGAGAAGGGTTGACGTTCTCGATGGGTTCAATGTGGGCTTGTTTGGTAGGTGGTTCAGGAAAGCCGATACCACTACGGTCGTTATGTTTGTGGGTGGTACATGGAATAATGGTATGACAACCTTGCTCGTAAAATCCAAAACCAAAACCCTTCCACGCACATCGGTGTAGGAAGGTGTGGGAAAAATGGTGATTGGTGAGAGACTGGAAGTCAGTGGAAAATGGGTGGGTTTGTGATGGTGGTTCGGGTGTGTACAGTGGTAGTATCAAGTCCCCATAGGTGAGATTAGTACAAAGATGAGGAGGACCATAAAGGAGGCATTCTCCTATGCGGTGATCATAGCGAGGGTGTTGGTGAAGACTTCCATACTCTTGTGGAGTAAGGAATGTGTTGACACTATATAGGCGGTATTCCCCAGAGTGAGGCATTGAAAAACACCTTCAAGGGATCGGTGGTTGGTATGTGGGTAGTGGGAATAGATGATGTGTCAGAGGTCAATGCGGAGGTGGAGTTAATGGATTGGGAGACTGATGGGTTGGCCATGTGGAGGTTGTGGTGGTGGTAGGAGTGGAAGAGGTATGTGTGGTGGAGGTGGTGACTGTACTGGTAAGTGGAAGTGTAGGTGAAGTAGTAGTGGTTGTGGAGGTAGATGCCTTAATGGGTATAAGCACATCATTAGGTCGGTAAAGCATGTTGCATGTTTTAAAAGGTGATGGATCAGTTGGAATGGTATAGGTGTGTCCTTCATGTTCAAACTTTACACAACGATGTAAAGTGGAAGGAACGCAACCCATGACATGAATCCGAATCTAGGGTCTTCCAAGCAACAAGTTATATTGAAATTCCCTCTCTGGATGTAAATATTCTGGAATAGTGCGGGGCCCATGTAAAATGTGGAGGATGATGGTGCCTAGTGTAGAGGTGATAGCATCATTGAATGAATGCAACATGATAGGATGTTTATGCATGTAATTGTTAGGTATGCGCATTTGAGTGAATGTATGGGATGAAATGATGTTAATGCTAGCACCCCCATCAATCATTACATGTCGTACATGTATATCATCGATGTGGATAGAGATGAAGAGGGCTGGGTCTGGGTCATCATTTTGGTGTGGTGTGATCTCTTCTTCTGAGAAGCTAAGGGAGGCTATTTGGTGAGTAGGTGAGGTGAAGATAAAGGTGGTAATTTGGTGAGAGAGGCTACATGATGGGGTGTGATAATGGAGGCTACGGGTGTAGGGTCATTGGGTAAAACCTCAATAGATTGAAGAACCTCCATGAGAGCTTGACGATGGGATTCCGAGGTTTGGATGAGGTCATATAAGGACATTTTGAGGGGATATTGGTGTAATTGTTTGAGCATGGTGCGATGTGTGACCCCATTAGAAATAGGGTATGTGGGTCCATGGATAGTAATCTTAGGTGTGGGTGTAGATGGTATGTTGGGTATAGGATTGGTTGGTGAGTCAGTTTCCTTTTCTTTACCTTTGTCCTTCTGAGCATGGGTAGTAATGTGGATCATGTTGATCTGAGGGGAGTTGGAAAATGGAGAAGGTGTAGGATGAGTGGTATAACGACATGATGGGAAAAAACCTATTGGAGGAGAAAATCCTTGTGAGGTGAGCTGAGTGCAATGACATTTAGGTGATGGTGTGGCAAGTTCTCTGATGTGAACCATGTTAATTTCAAATCTTGGAGGTGGCTCTAGGAGCTATGGGGGTGGAGGTCATGGTTGTTGAGTGGGTAGTGAAGGAAGGACTATGGGAATGGGTGTTGGTGAAGTAGGGTCCTCATCGAGAAGGTCATCATCATCAAAGTTGGCTTCGAGGAGGACAACTGGATAAGGATGGTTTTCAAAGCCTTTACGATTCTCCACATTGTGCCTAGCACACATGATGGTGCAGCACAAATTTTAGTGTCATCAAACCCTTTTGGCTTGGGTTTGAGGGGGTCATAAGGTTTGAGTGGCGGTAATGTGATGATAGAAGTCTCAAAGAGGTTGGTTAAGATTTTGGCATAGGACCCTACTAGTGGTCATAATGGGAAGTGAAAGTGGGTTTGGGTGTAGGTGTGGCTGATTGTTGAGGAATGGTCCTTGTAGGAGGGGAGTGGGTTGAGCCATGGTTTTGGGTGTTGGAGTAGTCTTGGGTGTTGGTCGTGTTTGTTTGGGTAGGGGTATGGTAGATGAATGGGTAGGAGGGTGTATGGTTGCTTTGACTACCTTATTGGAGGGTAGTGGGTTTTTATCTTTGGGTTACACCTTCTTGGGTAAAGGTGATATGGGTGTATGAGATCTAGAGGGAAAAGCAGATGGGGAAAGGGCGAGTTACCCATAGGGATAATGGAGGTGCTTTGTGAAGGTAGATGATGTGGGTCGAGTAGGGGTGTGAGAGACAGAGACTGAAGTGTAGTGGGTAATGAAGAAGTTGTTGAGGTTATTGGAGGTATGGGTGGTAAAGATGTTGTAGGTGTAGGTGTAAGTCATGTCGGGTGCTTGGGTAGGTTAGAGGTTTACGAGGAAGGAGTGGGCTGTTGTGTTTTTGGTTTATTGATGGGTGGAAGTTTCTTAACCATGTTGGGAAGATGAGGTCCTAAGATGGATGGGACAGGTGTGCAGGTGTGATTGGCATAGCTGGGGTATGAGTTCTATGGGTTTGGTTCTTCTGTTTGGGTGTTGGAGTAGGTGTGGTGTTGACTTTGGAGGATGTAGCTAAATCTAGTTTGATAGGTGGATGAGTAAGGCTAGTGGTTGGGGTGACCCCTAAGGTAGTGATAGGTTTAGTTGAGGAAGATGATGTATGTGTGGGTTTGGATTTAGATGTAGGTTGGGTTATGGGTAAGGGTATGTGTTGAGGTATGATGGGTGTTGTGGAAGAAGTTGTGATAGTGGTGGTTGTGTTTGGTTTGATTGGTCAAAATATTTTTGGGTAGATAGTGGAAGTATCAGCAAGTGACATCTGCATTTGTGTTGAAACAAGAAGTAGAAGACGCCCCCACAATAAGGCTTTATCCACATAATCTAGGTGATCACCAAATGTGAGAACGACACATCTGTAGGTGATGTTGATGAGGACCCAATGGCTATTCCCATAAAATGTGTCTTAGAGATGGGAAATTTGTTAGCTTCAGCTTCCGTGGGTAAGAGAGCCGAAAGTAGGTCTGTAGGATCTTGGGTAGCTAATGGAGAATGCTCACCTAGAGGCAAAGGTATCTCTATTGGGTCTGTGATAGGTGGAGGAGATGATGGGTGCTCCTCTATAGGTGGAGGAGATGATGGGTGCTCCTCTGTGGGTGGAGGAGGTAAACAAGTATCCTCCATGGAGTGAAGAAGTACTATGGGTGTCGGTTCTCTAGGTGGAGAAGCCAAAGGTGAAATGGTCTTGATGTTAGCGAAAGGCTCCTCCACGGGTGAGGAAGGAGGTGAAAGGTGTTCCTCTATGGGTGGAGGAATAGGTGAGGTAGGTTCCAATGTAGAAGGAGGGTTTGAGCTAGAATCTCCTCTATGGAAGGAATATGGGGTAATTGGGAAGCAACAGGTGTGTCACTAAAAATAGCATGGACCTCGTGGGTATGGCCATCATGAGTCGAGGTCTCACCAGTTTGACCTGATGAAGGGGCATGATTGGGAAAGGGTTTCTTGAATATATGTAGGTTTTGATTGGTAGGTGCGTTAGGATTATCCACGAGTTAACTTGCCTTTCTCGAGCATTTCTTGGACAATATTTTTGAAAGTGATGCAATTTTGTCACTATGAACCTTTACTCGATGATAGTTATAGAAGTCATGTTCTTTATACCATACGGGCATGGGGTAAGCAGGGTCAAAACTAGTATGTGGTTTTATAGGCGGAAGGGTGATGGCCCCAGATTTGATAAGATTTTCTAAGACAAAAGAGTAGGGCTCCCCAATTGGGGTGTATTTCCATTGTTCTCATCTGAATTGAAAAGTCTGGACGGGTGAGAGATTAGATGAGGGGGTAGCCTGATTTGATGGATGAGCTAGACCTGACTTTGAGTACCCTTTACATTAGCGGTGCCTTTAGATTTTGAATAATTTTCTATGGTTTGGAAGAAGAAGAGGTATCATTCGACTTGAATGCTGAATTCTTACTACGTAATTGGATTTTTTTCTTTGATGGCCCGAATCTCTAGCTTTTTGTGCCATGGTGATTGCTTCATCAAATGTTTAGAAGGTTTAGACCTATAGGTCGAGTGAGATATGTCTAGAACAAGCCCGTGTGAAGAGCTTGATGAGTTCTATTTCATGCAATTAGAAGGTGAGTTGATTGATCAAGGCTATGCCAACAATCGACAAAAATGTGATAGATTTGTCCTCATACTAACGCGTGGTAGTATAGGTCAGTTATGGTAACCTTCTTGATGATATTGATGGAGAAGTGATCTAAGAAGGCTTGGGATACCTGATTAAATGAAAATATAGAGTGTCTAGGTAACCCACTATACCAATCTAACGCAGGTCCAGTCAGTGACATGGGAAAGGTCCTTAAGAGTAAAGCATCATCATGGGTGATTAGGTAGCACCCATGTTTGAATGACCGCAAATATTATTACGGGTCTTCCTTGCTATTGAAGTGGTTGAATTTAGGCATCTCCCAATGCATAGGATATGGATGAATAGGAATGGATGGGTGGATAGGCTCATTACAAATCTTGTCATAGGTGAGAGTATGGGAGCAGAGCCGTAAACTAATGCCTCTAATGTCTGCATCTTATCCATCATCAATTTGATTAGGTCATTGGTAGGTTACGATGATTGGGTGCCTCCTATAGTGTAAGAGGGTTGGTGTTGGGCATGTAACAGGGGTGGCATTCCAGTATATGGTGCTGCCATGTAGGTAGATTGAGAAGGAGGTAGTGAAATAGGGGCGTGCACCCAGAGTGAATAATAGATGAAATATGAGGTCACTGATAAGATGTATATGGAGGTGGAAGGGTCATGGTAGCTTTCGTTATCCAAAATTCACCCTCAAGGTAATTTTGATAACATGCATCAAATTATTTAGTCCCGAGCAAGTAGATTGATTCGAGGCCCAAAATCATGTTTTTTGGGGTCCCCTCGGCTTTTTCTAACTCTCCCATCCAAGAAGAAATCCCAACAAGTTGAGAAAATGGAAAAAATGCAAAAATAAGGTTGCAGGATTGTTTTAAAGCATTTCGGTCTAGAAGGAGAAGGATTCGGGTAAAACCGAGGTTCGTCGTACAAGCTTGGGGAAAAAACAAAGAAAATCAGCTAAGTCGAGGACATTTTGTCCTGGGCGGTCAGCCATGGCGGTTGGGACGCGATCGAGGACACGAGGAGGGACACGAAAAGTGAAATGGCGAAAGCAAGAAAAATCATCTAAGTCTTGTTTCGCGTAGTTTGGGACAGCCAGAAAAAAGTATGCATGATGGATGCGAATCGACCGATTTGCGAAAGATAGTCCATTTAGGCGATTGAAGGAGATAATTATGCAGGATTTCCTCCATGGACAAAAGTATGCGAGGGACGCGTGGGATGCGAAAAGGTGAAAAGGCCGCAAAAGAGACAAGGAAGCCCTGAATCAGCCGATGAGTCTCCGGTGTGATTGACAAAGGGCATGATTGGGACAAAAATGGCGCGGGACGAAAAAGGGTCCAAGGCGAAAAGAAGAAATTCACGCGTTTGACCCGTGAACTTCAAACGGCCATAACTTTTGACTCCGAGCTTCGATTTTCACAAAATTGGACTTTCTACGGAATGAGCATGATGTCCTTTATGCCAATTTATTATTTTTAACAAGGTTAGATATATTTAAATAAAAGAAACATAGTCGGCTCCAAATGTGAGTTTTAATGGTCATTCCCCAAATGAAAACACCTGCTAGACCCAAAATAGTTGCCCGCACTCAGAAGGCCATAACTTTTGCATTTCTCAACAAAATCACACAAAATTGGTACCTTGGAAATCGGCTCGAGCCCAATGCACAAAAATAAAAAATTATAGTTTTGATGAGATATGGTGGGAAGATTTCACAAAACGTGGACGGGTTTATAACCTTGTTTTATTTGGTGGTTGGGAGTGCAATTAAGAGGCATGGTCATCATCTTTCTTTCTTTTCTGCAAAGCACTTGGGGAGTATGGGGAGCCTTTTTGTAAGTAATATATAATCATTTTACTCCATTTAATGCCTCTTACAAGTGGTTGAAGGATAGATTTTAGGATTTCCATTTTCCCTTCTCTCTCTCTTCTCATTTTTTCTATAAATTGGAGTGTTGGGCTCATTGTAAAGGAGGTAGTTTTGTAGAAAAAGCTCGACAAAATTGCTTTGTGAAGCCAATGTGTTCGAGCCCTTATTGTGGACTCCTTACATGGTGATCCAAGCCCTTATCAGAACCGATCGAAGGCTTTGTGCATTTCAGAAGCAATAAAATATAAGTTTGTGGATGTATCTTCCCTGCTGTGTTTTCTTGCATTCTTCTTGCCCTTCAACCTCTTCTTTACAAGAATATTGTGTCTATTATTATGTTCATGTAGGGATCCATTATCATTGTGTATGTTTGAAATATTGTTGTGAATGTATTTTTCTAGATTATGGAGAACCGTCATCACCTCTTCTAGTGTGCACTTTAGCTTCGTATTTCACGCATTTGGAGACTACTCTCACACCCCTCCTTTTTCCGGTGTATCACCGCTTTAGTGTAGGCTTTCATTTTATGCATTCTCTTAATTTGATTAGGTCCTTGGAAATTTAGATTAGAATAGTTAGTTTCCCCTGTAGCAGAGAGTTCGATTGTGGCGGGTAGTTTAGGAGCAAGAACCAACTTTCTTTGGAGGTCTATCTCAAGTAGGCAAGTTCCAAAACTTGGAGATAGTACCCATGTTATCCAATCACACCATGAGTTCAAGTATATGCACTTTTATAAATATAAGAAGGCCGTGATTTGGTGATAACAAAGTAACCCTAGTGGCAATGGGGCTAACAATTATGGAATGGAAAGGACCACATTCTGAAAAGGGGTAGAGGTCACCGACATCGAAGGTGGTTGTAGTAGCTATAGGTATATGCGAGACATTAGGGGTGGATGAGGTTGTGTTATGGATGGTTGTTAAAGGTATGGTGGATGTGGCGGGTGCAATGGATGTAGTAGATGTTGTAGTCATAGCGGGTATAGGCCCTAGCTCAGTAAAATGACCTGGGGGTAAGGTAGATGTGGGCAACATGGAGCTAACCTGGGGCTCACATAGGAGTGAGAGAGAGAGTCGGGGGATAGATACGGGCATGCCATATATCAACTGACCCGAGGCATCTCAGGTGGATGAGTGGGAAAGATAAAACTACAAGGTGGTAGGGTTTTGTTCAAGCATTAGTGTGAACTCCTCATCTACGGTAGTCATAGTGATAGGTTGGATAGAATCCATGATAGGTGATAAAATGGAAGGTAGTGAAGGACTAGGTGGGAGCGGTTGACAACTTGCATGGAATACGAGTGCACTTTCTTGTTTTTCGGGTCAACACCATGTGAACTAGTACTGATCAGGTTAGGCTACTTCTCTATAAATGACATAGAAAAACAATAGGAATAGGTGAAATAGGTGGTAAAAAGTGGACTAGGTATGAAATGTTGGTTGGAAAGTGGCACAAGATAACCGATGTTGGTCAGGGTAAACTGACACCGGTTAGGGGTAACCGATGCCGGTCACTATGGGAAATGGACAGTGAGTAAAAAACAAGGTGTAAGGTCAAATATGATAGGTATGCCAAACCTGATGAGTTTTACAAGGTCAATGGGAATGATAATAGTGACAAGGACTCTGAAAAGTTAAAGAAGGTGAATAAATGTCCTTTGGGTAGGTTAACCAAAATGACAATGAAGTGAACCAATGGTTGGGTATAATTGATGATGGTCGAGGGGTAAGAAGATGGTCATTTGGATGACATCAGTCCTTGTGAAATTGAAATAGTGATGAAAGAAAAATGGTTGTGAATTAAAATCTGATGTGGAATCAAACCCAAAATTTTGAGAATGATGAGAATATGGTCCAGGCACACTCAGATGAAGCCAGAATACACCAACTATGATGAGGAGCATGCAAGGATAAACAAGAAGAATGAAGAACGTGACCTCTCACCTCAAAATGCAAGCCAAGCAGAAACACTAAGAAAAATGCAATCCTAAGAGTGCCTTTTTTATTATGTTTGTTTAGCTTATGCTATTTAAGGATTGACTCATGAACTGCAAAATAGAGTTTTTGGCGAGGATGGCTTCCTGCAAAGAAGGAGATCTAAAAGGTGAGGTTTCAAGTATGTTATGGTGGGGGTGGGTGTCGCTTTGAAGTATGACTTGACAGAGTAGTGAGCTTCTGGGAGTACCGCCAATCCTCGAGATTAGTGAGATTGTTGATAGGCGTTCTAGGAAAGATGTTGTTTAAGAATAGGTATTTGTTTGAATTTTTGCAATGTGGAAAGACTCGAGAGAGAGAGATGTGCCTTCTATGATTCATTTATCAACCATCACCAACGACTTATATGTATAGGTTCCCTCAATTAATGTGAGCTAATGTGATAAATCAAAATGCAATGCATTTATTTTAAGCCCAAATCAAAATATGAAGTTTGATGACACAAATGGATGAATAGGAAGAGGGATGCTCTTTCACTAAAATGCAAAAAACAAGAAGAAATGATTCTTTTTAAGTACACCAAAAGAAAGGCTTCTTTTAGAGAAAATAGAAAGAAAAAGAGGGTTACCAAGGAAGAAAATTAATGTGTATGCTTTTCAGAAGGGAAACAAACACACAACTTTTCCTAGGAATGAATAAAATGCAAGGAACCCCGAATGGGTCCCACCGAGGCATGCCAAAATGTTTCACCTAATTCTTAGACGTTTCTTTGAATATTGATGAAACAAATAGGGTAATGGGTGTAGGAGGAATACCTGTTGAAATGTTGGTTGTTGGGTTGTTGCGCACGTATGACTTCTGAATCCACAGCTGATCATGAGAGCTTCCTTTTGGCTAGGAGGAACTACCTGAAATGGAACACAAGACCACCAGAAAGAGTTAAACAATATGTGTAGTGAACTACCTAGCGTGTGCTAGATCCGAGAAGTGTGATACTTCCTAGACGGTTGTCAGTCCACTGTTTAAAACAATTTAATGTTGGTAATGAAGTAAATCCTATTGTAATTGAAATGATTTAGGTATCTCATTAAAAACACAATAAGAAAGATCTAATCTAATAGGCTAGGTTAAAATAAGATCCAAAGGTCAAGTAGTTGGTTCTAGTTCTCTCTAAGGTCGACAGAGGTCTCAGGCAGGTCACAGGTGATTAAGGGTGATGTGAGAATAGGTGGGTAGGTCATTGTTTTGGGCTCTATTGGTAAATACTAGAGACTAATGCCGGTTAAGGGTGACCAATGCTGGTTGGGGAGAACTAGTGCTAGTTACTGTGGAAAACTGGGAATGCCATAAAATGAGCTTTGGGTCTCCCTTGTGATTGCACAAAGGACTTGGTTGGCGAATGAGGTATTAGGTTGTTTGGATGGGGTTTGGTGGGTTTTTAATGGGTATGTGGAGGGGTGAGTATTAAAGGAGGTCAATGGGTGGCTAAGAGAGTAAAGGATGACAATATAATGATGAAATGAATGAACCAGAGGAGTAAACTATTCTACTTACTTGAAATCTAGTTCTAGGTGCTTGTGAGTGATGGATGAAGGTGCTGGTAAGAGGTTGAATGTTGTTGAGATTACCAAACATTGAAAAGCTCTTGCATGGGCTGCATGCACATTCCCTTTTGCTTGATTGGATCAAATATGTGCTAGGTGATTTTGGATGATTGTTGGGTGAATGCTTTGGATGTCTGTGCAAGAGAAAATGCGTGATCTCCTTCCTTGCATGTGTGTTCTCATGGAAAATTGTTCTCAAAAGATGTGATATCTCTCCGAGGAATCTACCAATGTTTGCCAATGTTTTTTCCAACCTCATGCAAATAAGGTTGTTTTGGGGATTAAAATGTGATGAGATGGTGGTTCTGTCTTAACGGTGATGGTTAGGGGTAACTAGCGTCGATCAAGGTGAGATTTCATAGGTTTGGTAAACCGGAGATCCCCTTGATTTTCTACGATCTCGTGTCGTTAACCCACGGATTAGGATGGAAGCTTCTTGTAAGCATGCAAGAATGTGGTTAGAGGGAATGTAGGCATTGATTTTTAGGGTTTGGGTAAGTCTTAGTTAGTTATGGCAACTTACTAAGAATAGGTCTTAGGGTGAGTTGGCTAGATGAGGTGTCTAGGTGAGGTACAAGTGTGGGCATTATCTAAATTAAGATATTTAAATAATAAATATGGTGAGGATAATGAATTAATTTAATTAAATTGATTAAATTAATATTAGTGGGGTGAAGGGGTCCATGGCTAGGTGAATGTGATGAAGGTATTTATTTGACGGGGGACCAAAGGGGAGTGTGACCTAATTTTTGTGTCTACACCACTACGGTTGTTGTGCTTACGTTTGGTACAAGAAATGATGGTATGGTGTCCTTGTTCATGAAAACCAAAACCAAAGCCTTTCCATGCACAATAGTGAAGGAAAGTGTGAGTGAAGCGGCAGGTTAGTAAGGGATTGGAGGTTAGATGAAAACAGGCATTTTTGGATAGAGGTTCGGGTGAATAGTCAAGCGTATCAAGTCCCCATACATTAAATTAGTGCAAAGCTAGGGAGGACCATAAGGGAAAACTTCGCCTATGAAGTAGTCATAATGGGGGTGTTGGCGTGAGGTTTCCATACTCTTATGGAGTGAGGAATGTGTTGATATTGTAGAGGTGGTACTCCCCGTGAGTGAGGCATTAAAAATACGTTCTAAGGGATCGATTAGTTTATATGTGGGTAGTAGGGAAAGATGATTCATTATATGATTAGACGAGGTGGGGTATCGGTTGGTTGGAAAGTAGATGGGTCACTTCAAGGGTTGTAATAATAGTAGGAATAGAAGAGTTAGATGTGGGAGAGGTGGCAGCAACATTGGTGGATGGGCTCATGGGTGAAGGAGAAGTGGGGATAATGGAAGATGCCTTGACCGGTACAAGTACATCGTTGGGTCGGTACAACATGTTACAATTTTTGAATGGCGATGGGTGGCGGGGATGGTATAGTTATGTCCTTCATGTTCAAATTTTACACAGTGGTGTAAATTTGAAGGGACACAACCCATCATGCAAATCCAAGGTCTTTTGAGCAATAGGTTATACTAGAAATCTCCCTCTAAGGTGTAGAATAGTTTTGGCACAATGCGAGGGCCTACACAAACATGAAGGATAATGGTGCCAAGGGTAGAGGTAAAAACATCATTAAAGGAACACAACATAACAAGGTTATTATGCATACAATTAGAAGGGATACACATTTCATTATATGTGTGGGAGGAGATGATGTTAATGATAGCACCAACATCGATCATGACGCGTCGTACGTGTATGTTATCGATATAGATGGAAATTAATAGGGCGGGATCAGGGTCATTTGACTGGAGAGGTATAATCTCCTCATTAGAGAAGCTGAGGGTAGTGACTTGAGGAGTGGGAATAAGGGTAAAAGAAGGAGATGATTTAGTAAGCGAGGCCACATGGTTGGGGGTAATAATGGAGGCCACTGGTGTGGGATCATAAGGTAAAACTTCAATGGATTATAAAACCTTGATAAGGGCTTGTCTATGAGATTCAGAAGTTTGGATGAGATCATACAAAGACATCTTTAGAGTATACTGATGTAATTGTTTTATCATTACGTGATGGGTGACCCCATTAGAGATAGGGTATGTAGGTCTCATGGATGGTGATTTTGGGTGTGGTGTAGATGGTATATTGGGCACGGGGTTGGTTGATGGGCTAGTTTCTTTTTCTTTGCCTTTTTCTTTCTGAGTGTGGGTGGAAACATGAACCATGTTAATATGAGGGGAGGTGGTAAATGGAGAAGGTGTAGGATGAGTAGTGTAATGGCATGATGGGAAAAAACCTAACGGTGGGGAAAATCCTTATGAAGTGATCGGGCACACCGACATTTGGGTGGTGATTTGGCCAATTCTCTGATACGAACCATGTTGATCTCAAATTTTGGAGGAAGGAAAAAGGGTTGTGGGGGTGAGATATCTGGTCATTAAAGAATCAAGAGATGATGATGTGTGGTGTGGTGAAGGGGGAACATGGTCCTCATCCAAAATTTCATCATTGTCAAAATTTTGTTTAGGAGGATAAAGTTGGAGAAGAACGTTCTTTAGAGCCTTACAATTTTCTACATCATGTCTTGACACACAATGATAGGCACAAATCTTTATTTCATCAAACCATTTTGGTTTAGGTTTGAGAGGATCATAAGGTTGAAGTGGTAGTAACATGATGATAGAAGTCTCTAAGAGATTGGTTAAAATGTTAGCGTAGGACCCCCGCTAATGATCACAATGGGAAATGAGTGTGGGTTTGGGTACAAAAAGCGAGATGATGTGAGAGAAGATAATTTATAGAAGGAGGAATGGGTTGGCCCTTGGTTTGGTAGGTGGTGTTTTTAGGTTTTGATGGCATCAATTTGGGTAAAGGCATGGTAGAAGAGCTAGCACAAGAAGGGTTTTTTTACTACTTTATTGGAGGGTAGTGGGTTCTTATCTTTGGGTTGCACCTTCTTGGGTAAAGGTGACACGTGGGTACGAGATATAGAAGGGAAAGCAAATGGTAGGAGAATATGGGTTACCCACGGGGACAACCGTTGTCAGTGAAAGTGGTTGGTAGAGGTTGGGTAGAAGGTATGGGTTGAAGTTTTATAGGAAAGGTTGGGGTGATCCCAAAGTTTTATCAAGAAACCATGGAGGTGATTAACAATTTATAGGGTGACATACAATGTTTTAAAGAACAGTCATAGAAGTTAGAACAAAATAAGGTAGCTGAGCTCCATCAGACATATGTTGATGATCTAAAGGAGATTTGCAAGATGTTGTGATAAAAAACATTATTTCTTTAATGTGGAACTAGTTAAAGGGATACACTCCATACACTAGAATTGAGCGTGAAAGGTAGATTTTTCATGCTAACCTCCCTCATAGTCTAGATTATGACAAGGAAATCACTCGAATGATATTATTAATGGATGGATTTTGAGTAACATTTTGATTCACCTAGGTGTGGAAGGGAATGTACTCACTTTGGATGCATGGATACAGATGGGAAGACCACCATTGCATCCATCTTTGAATGTGTTATTAATGGAAAATAGAAATAAGATCACGCCCATTGGGGTTTTAAAATATGTATCTATTACTATATAGGGGGCCAAGTTTATTGGATACTTTGAAGTCTTGGTGCTTGGAAAAGTAGACAGTTTTCCAAAGATTACTTTGGTGCCCTGGTGTTATGTAAACAACTCGGACTCTACGCTTTAATAAGGGTTGCATCAATTTTAAGAAAAAGGAAGAGTGCGTCACTATCCCCTTGATAGAAAAAAAAATTCACCTTATGTAGAGCCCTTAAGTTAGGAATATTTAAACAGAATCTATGTACACACCATTATCGATCCGAAGTTCTAGATCCGTCAAAAGTAAGAACATAGTCCATGAGAAATAATACAAGTGTTACATGTGACAACCGGGAACATGAAAGTTATGAAATGGTTGGGTGAAAAGTAAGAAGTGCGATTACGTGCATAAGCAAGTCATGCAAGATCGGGTGTTTGGACAACAATGATGTACCAAGGTACACTAGTGAAGAGAATCCATAAGTATTCCTACTTTATATGGAAGTTTAGTGGGAATATCAAGTGGAAATAAGGAATATTCAAGTTTATACTCTGTGTGGGACAATAACGCACTAGAGGATGGCTCACATAGATAATATTTTGGAGTGGAGAGAAGTGAGAATATCCTTATCTACTAGATTTCTCAGGAGCAATATACCTACCCAGATCTATGAATTTCATGGTAATGATCCTATTCAGAACCAAATTCAGGAGTGTGAGATACCCTAGATAGAGGGGAAGGAAGCTTTACCACCTTCATTGTGGGTACACAAATTCTACTTCACCTTGCAAAGGTGCGTGTGTGCATGGTTTATCTATTCGAGTTGAATAGAGAGACATGAAATTGGCAAGAGATGACTATAGGTATGATTTATACCTTTGACTATTTTTCCAGTAAACCTTTGGTGAATGAGGTGTTACAAGTTATGAAGTGCTTGATTATGGGAGATAATTCAAAGGGTGAGGATCTGACTTAGGATTTACTTGGTAAGGCAGACCTACAGGAAAGTTTTGAAGAATAAGAAATTGATGCAGAAACAACTTTGGTGTGCACCGCTAGAAAAGGAAAATGGAATGGTCTATATGATGGATGGTGAAGAAGTGGAGAATCTAGATGTTCCACATATATAGGGTACTCGCGAGATCCTAGACAATGCAGATGAGAAGGAACACACCTACCATGATCATATGAAGACTAATAAAGTAAAAAGTGGAATAGATGTTGAAATTAAGGAGGCCATCATTGGATATTATTGGTTTGACTCTAAGGTTGCTAAGATAATTGAATCCTGCATCAAGAAATTCCAGGACCTATTTCTAGGGGTTATCATGAATTGAAATGGTTACATGAATTTTTGGGTGAAATGATAATCAAGCTAAAGGAAGTTGTGCACCTGGTTAGGAATAGGCCTTACAAGATTAATCCTAACCTACGCGTTAAGGTGAAAGAAGAAATTGACAAGACGATGAATTCGGAATCATCAAGCCCATCGAGGAGTCCGAATGGGTTAGCCCTATGGTGATAAGTATAAATAAAGATAACATAATCAAAATTTGTGTTGGTAATAGGGAGTTAAGTGCTACATGTGTAATTGATCCCTTTCCCATACCATTTATTAAAGAAATCTTAGAAGACGTTACAGGGGTGCTAGATCTACTCCTTCACCGATGTATTTTTGGATATCATCGGTAAGGATAGCTAAAGAGGATCAAGAGAAAACCACTTTCACCGAGTGGGGAAGTTTTTCATACATGGTTATGCCCTTTAGATTAAAGAATGTAACTATTCCTTATGCGTTGTTGTCCGCGAGAGTATAAACTGTCATATTCCTTATTTCTAGTTTATATTCCCACTAAAATTTCATATAAATTAGGAATACTTATGAATTCTCTTCACTAGTGTACCTTGGTACCTCATTACTATCCAAATGCGACATCGCATGTCTTGCTTATGCACATATCTACACTTCTTACTTTTCTCCCAACCATTTCATAAGTTTTATAGTTGTGATTCTTTCCACAAAAAGAACAAATAATTTTGTGAGGGCATTTACACTGTAATGATCAAGAGATCTGCATGTATAACATGTTCCACAAGGGAAATCACTTCTTCCATCACTATGACCTTGACCTCGAATCCTCCACAGATATCCTTGACCTTTGCCATGACGTCCTTCAAAGTGCCCTTTATTGTGATCATGATCATGATGTTCACCCTTTTCCTTAGAGTTAATTACAACGTTGGTATGATGTACACCTATATCAATATCATCATGAATCGATCAATCAACCTCCAATTTTCAATATCATGAGTGGTAGACCTATAAATATTCTAGTAACAAGACACATTCTTCCTTATCATGTGTTACGAAATGGACACCCATTTGAATCATGATCCAAGTTAAAAATATATTGCGGAATGAGTAACATGGTGCACAAAGTGAATTCCAAGAACAAATATCCTAAGTATGACCTTATATTTCATTATTTGTGCACCAAATTATGCCGCGTGTCTCATGTCTTGAGTTAGCTTATAATTTATCTAGTTATTTAGCCATAGGTGCAATACGGGCCTAAAAAAATGGGCTCACTCCCGTGTCTACACTCCCGATCGCCTTAGCATGTAGAGCTTATTTAAGATCCTCGTGCAGATCTCGTGTAAGTCTTATGCAAAAGTGATCTTCTAAAAGGCATGATAAGTCCTCCAACAAACTAATGAGCATTGGATTGCATGTATGTCATAAGAAAAATTGGAAAAAGGGCCTTTAACCATGCATCATATTCCCAAACACTCTCAAGCAGTGCCTTGTTTGACATCCTTCAATGTGATGATGCTCTTTTGCTGAAAATTAGGGATATAAAATTATTTCAAGAAAGTATCCCACAACATGGTATAATCTACACAAGTCCGGTGTCAAAATTTCTATATTAACTATGTACATGTTCATGTAATGTAGATGCAAAGTGAATTTCCTTGCACTCTGGAGAAGTAATATCCTTCGCACGTGATAGTATTTCACACATATGTACATGCTCGATGCATCTTCAATTCCTCTATATCCTAGAAAATGAAGAGAGATCTCTAAATAAATTTGTTGGGGTTGGTGAGGTCTATGCCCACTAGATCCGTAACCCGTATTTCCTCTTATGTTTCCTCCGTCCTTGGAACCACTAGATCCGCTGAAGCACCCGAGCCACCGATCCTCCCGATCCCCTTCTAAAGTAGGTAATGGACCGTGAGGATGTACTTATGTTGCAATAGTTGTACTAAAATGAACACCCATAGTTTGCAAAGTTGTGTTACTTCTAGATGTTATGCCGACATTCCGTGCATCCACGTTACATCTATGCCGACAACGCACCAAAAAAGATACCTCCAACTAGACCTCCGAATAACATAGACGATGATTGTGCCACCATAGATGAATAAGCTACCTGATTAACTCCTAAAATTAACTACAAATTAACTTTTTTACTACAACTCTACTACCCACACAAGATAGCTTACTATTTACTACCATAAAATCTAGGAAACCAAGTGCAAGGGCTAGGTTACTAGGTAGGATCATATGCATGCCCATGGATCTCAATGTTTATTCGAGACACGCCTTCACCCGAAACTGAAGAGGATCATCTGCGATGTTTTCCTAAATGGGGGAGTTCTAGATGCTCTGGCTCCACATCCTCTACATGAGATCCAAATCCTTCATGAGCCATCTCCCTCCACAACACCATTCTTTCCGTGATCTCTTACTACTTCTTTAAGTCCCTCTCACATGCTTCGTTAAACTTATGCCACATTTCTTCTCTTTGTCTCTCTACTACTAGATCCACCATCTTTACCAAACCTACTCCTACCCCCATGAGTGTTGGGGTTTAGCTAGCCATATGTTTCTCTTCTAAAGCCGTGGTTACGATCAAGATCTTAATTGCCAAAGGAATAATGTATAAATAAGATCCTTTGGGTTCACACATAAACTTGAACTCACCAACCTCCGGATAAGAGTAAATTTAAACAATTACTCTAGAATATAGCTACTTAGAACACCATAGAACTAATGACCCACAATGCGCGTCCATGCGATTTGTATCATACAAGGCCCAAAATCCTTCTTGTGTCCAAATGAGCATACAAAACCTCTAATTTCTCTTTGATGTGTAAGAAACTAACCACTTGTATAACTCTATAGGAAATATGGTGAATAAATTCTCATACATCTCGTCATATAGATTATGTTCAACCCACATGCATGCATTAAATTTAGGTTCAGTGCTAAATCGTGAGCATACTCTTCTTCTAGATTGTCTAACCACTCTTCAATACATGCCAAGGTTAATCGGTACATCTTCATCATGCAAAATTCTGCCAAACAACTGAAAAAGTGGTCCTAGCAATAGATCCAAAATGTAGCCTAGATTTTACCACCAATAGCCCAAGGCATGCTGGCACATCACTCAGCCTGAACTGAGTGCTCACCCAAAGCATGCAAGGGTACCAAGTCCCTCTTTTATGAAAACTTGTTCAAAATTTTAGCATGATTGAATGTATATTTCAGTCCATAAAAACAATCAAATATTCCATAGTGCATAAACCAGATCTAGTTCTTAACCATGTAAATAATACTCAAACAATTACTATAATAAGATTTACCATACAAGATCCATGCTCAGTTACATCCAACAACAATATCTAGCCAATAAGATCCATTATATTAAATACTACAAAAACACAGAAGCTGTATACATCATACAATCTCCATGGTCATGTGCGCTCATAAATTCATAGCATAATAATACAATAACATCTGATCCCTAAACCATGCAAATAAATACATACTTATAAGGGTGGGAAATCTCCCTTAATTTCCAATGCACCCTTCAAAAATAGGTTGCATGATAATAATAACCATGCTCCTTTACATGAGAATACAAAAGTATGCAAGCTTGCTAATAATAGATTATCTATTAGAATAACTATTGTTTAATCGTATTAATAGCTTCAAAGCTATACATGGTGCTTGTTCTTCCACTTATCCAAAATAGTCTTTGTGTGGTATTCAAGTCTCCTAGAATACTTTCTTTTGACTCCATGTCCAAAATTAGTCCAAAAATACAAAATGGCTAAGTCCCGATTTCAAAACTATTCATGATGAGATCAAAGACCCTACTAACACTTTTCTATACTTCCACAACAATAAGTTTACATAAGCTTCATTACAATAATGCATGTTATTTAGCAACATAATCTCACTATGTACGCATATCTCTGTATATGTTGATTTCTCTATTACACAATTTACTACATACTTATAAGGGTGGGGAATTTCCCTTCACCACTTATCAGTTCTTAAAATAGGTCACATGCTATTACTAGCCACGCGCCATTACAAAACCAACCACACATACAAGTGCACTACAATAGACTATTAGTAGTTAACAAAAAGTAGTAGATCTATTTCTGGCCTATGTGCATGTAAAGTGCTTTGTATTTAATCCTCCAAAAATAGCCAATGTGTGGTGCGCATGTCTCTACCTCATTTTTGTGCCCCGCACATCATATCTAAAAATAGACATAAATGAGTAAAAACACTAAGTCCCGAAAGCTGAATTTCTTACTCGCGCGTGTTCTCCCTATCCGTTCACACCTTTGAATATGACCTGCTTTCCCATGCGGACTTCTTGTGTACTTTTTGCCCAATGTTATATGATTAACATTACCCCACACTAATTTCATTGTTGCCCAGACAATGGTCATATCCAAAACTGAATTAAAGAATTAGAAGAATGGAAATAATTTTGATAAATAAAAGAATGTTTTTAATCTACGCTTTTTTCTTCTGCAAAGCATGAATAACTAATTCATGGTATTCCTATTTTATTTTGGCCTTCAAGGTCTGCCACTCAGCAAGTGCTTCCTTTGCTTTTTTGGAATTTCTAAAGCAATGTACTCCAATTCATCATTCACAATCTCCCCTTTCTCATTCTGCAAGACCAACACAATGCTAGACATTGAGGTCATCCTTCCCTCCAACAAATCCATCTTCTGTGCAATGAGCTTCCCAAGCTCTTCTAGCCAATTTTTGTGTGGTTCTTGGGTTATTTCGGGCCTCACACTTCTGTTTAACCATTGATAACCTTTCTGCACAGCCCAATGATTCTTCCTTCATCACTTTCTAGACCTCATTGTTCTCCTCTAGGGTTTTTGTGTTGTGCGAGATGTTCAAGGCTTGGTTTGATTTCTTCAGTTCTTCTTATAGCACTTGTACTAGTCCTTCATAGGATGTAATCTTCTGCATCACTGAAGCCTTCTCTCATTCCACATCTTGCGCTGGATCTTTTGGCGCTGACATGCGTAGAGGTTCATCTTCAAGCACTAGGTCCACCAACTTTCCTACGCATAGTGTATCACTGAAGGAAACATCTTTGGTACCTTTGGCTCTAAGTGTGGCCTAGCTCTTATGATATTATCACCAATTTCCTCTGTGATGCTGATAAATACAGAGTTCTTCTTTTACGCTAAGTATCTTTCTTGTGTTAGGTACGCTATTTCCCCATCCTTAGTTTTAATCTCTTCCCTGAGTGCCCTAATTGTGGCAGCCTTGTCCATATTCCTCCTTGCCACCTCCATTGAGACTTTCACCAATGCATTGCTCACCTATTCATCTGACATGACAATAGGCTTTATTGTCATGTGTCTAGCCTAAGGTGTCTTTTTCAACCTCCTCGATACATATGACTCCTCACACACATAAAAATCTAGTTCATCCATGTGTGTGTGCATTGACCATGATAACTAATTCCTTGTGCACATTGTAGCCATATCTTCATCCATTAATTCCCAGCCAAATAATTTATTTTGCGTTAGTGTTCTCTGGAACCGGGCTTAGATAATTTTACCTACGCCCTCAAAGATAACCCATGGCTAGTGGAATGTGCTTTCCACTCATTCTTCTAGACCTAGGCTACTTAGGAACTTGAGCTTCTAGATTTGGAACTTGTGTCTCCATGCCCCGAGCTGGCAGATCCCCGTAGTTGTCTCATCTATTCCCTTTTCCTCCTCTTATCCTTGCTTCATTTCCTCATATTTTTGTTCTCCTATGTTCTCCGGAGGTGTAGAAGAATTAGGTGCACTTTCCTCTGAATCTTCCACCTCCTCATTCAACTTCGAGTTTCCTTCTCCTTTTACGGTTGTCTCCTTCTATGGAGAGAGTATGGATGATTTGCACAATGTTTGCAGAGTAGCACTTTGGGTCCTTGTTCTCCGAACAATCTCTTAAATTTGTGCTCTCCTTGATCGCATCCAAGTCCTCATCATCCCCCTCATGTGCCTGAGGTGGTTTAGTTGCATGCTCAACTTCATCCTTATTCATAGGATGTCTTCTACCTCTATGTTCCAAACCACCACTATCTTCGTGCTCATCCTCCTCATCCTCTACCTCAATTGGCTCTGTGGGCTTAGGCACTGGGATGTTCTCCATTGTATGCTTACCCCTTGGTGGTTCTGGAAGTGTGAACTCATCTTCCACATACTTTTTATTCTCCAACTTGGGCTTTAGTTGGAGGTACACCAATGTTGCTCCAATATCTCCCATAACCAATCTTATTGGTTTAATGCTCAATACATCTGAAATGATCCTTTCAATATATGCACCCCACCTTGGATACACATATTTCTTCCTTAGCATGTGGTAGTCACAATCTACCTTGTCCACATTGAACGTTAGGCGCCACGTGTTTGAGAACCTGTGTATTGACACCTATAAGTACCTTGCTATGAAGGCATATGGTAACTTACACCAAGGGCTCCATGCTCCATCCTTCATGGTAAACCACACTATGTAAAAGTGTTGGTATACAACGAACTAAACTGCCTTTCCAACCACCAAAGGAAAGTCCTTGGGGATGCGCCATTCTTCTTCAAAGGCTACATAGAGCCTATTGTACCATTTCTCAGCCATTTTCTTAACCTGTTCTATCATGGATCCTTCACACAAGTACTTTTTGAAGCATTATGTAGGTGACTTGTGCTCCATGGGATACTCCCATATCTTCTCTTTTGGTCCATCAGGTACTCCGATCTCCATGAACACCAGCGATAATAGAACAGCTCCAAAGCTGATCTTTCCTCCATGTGTGTGCTTCCTCAATGATAGTTTCTGCAATGTAACATGAAATGTTATAGACTACCCCTTCAGACATATTTTTAGCAATGTACATCCACATGGTATTCACATATGACCACCTTTTATGGTCATTTATCTTTGTAACAAGATGTGTGGTTGCTTTTACAACTAGATACTTCTTTAGTTTATCTATATCCATGCTGCACGGACCCTTTGTTTACCCCAACTCCTTTCTGGTCTCCAATATTGTGGCCTTTTCTATTAAATTATCTCTCAAATCTTCTCCTGTGACCTTCAATCATGTTACCATGGAGATTCGCGCAGTGAGATTCCGCTCGCATCTTGTAAAGTAGAAAAAATATTCATGCACTCTACTTATGAGCCACTGGTACAAGGGCTCATATTTCCCAAAGTAAGGGAGCTCATATAGTTGGTAAAATCTAATCTTCTTCAAGATCTTCTCTCCAACATCGTCATACACCAGCATGTCTTTTGCCATGTGTTTATTTGTCTTTGTGTTCAGAAAGGCATCGAGCTCATTCTTATTCTCTACAGTATGATGATTATACTCACTCACCTTGCTTCTCCTTATGTGAGAATCCCACTCCTAGCCTACGATAACCCCCTCTGGATATTGCATTTTAGAAAAATTACTTTTGGGTGCCATCTCCTCTTCTTCTATGACCACCTTCTTATTTCCGTTCACTCCCTGCTACAATTGCTTTCTTGGGTGCCATTTCTACCTTGAAATCCTTTGTAGATACTTACCTCTTGAATTTTGTAATGTGAGATCAAACCCTAGCTCAATTCAGCGTGCCCTAGGTGAAATCACGTGCCCTAGCTCCTCTCTATCACCTTGCTTCGCTCAAACCCTTCACCACTGGGGACATAAGCTCTTTTTGTGCACATATCTCTTCGTCATGACTGGTTACACACCTTTCACACCTCAATTTGATCACTCGGCTCTTTGCACTTAGCTCTTTTCAAATACTCTTAATCACAATGGTAAAAATGAACTCACATCCCATCCTTATATAGATTTTCAAAATTTTGATGCATTCATTGCTCCACCTACCAAATATCCTCTCATTGATTGACCAATTCCATCCTTTCGCACGCGTTACATTTTCGCACCCCTGTATAACCTTCTAGCGCACCTTCCTACCCTTTGGTCACAAACTTCTCTTCAATGTGCTTCCTTGCACCGAGTACCTTGTCACTACACCTTCCATTGGTAGTTGTTATGGCCTTTGCTTACCTCACGTTATACTATCCCTTCATTCATCTCCATCTTTGGTCATCTTTTAGGAGTAATCCTTTGACTTGAAAAGCACCCGTAGCAGCTTATTCCTTTCACCATTTAATTCCAACAATTTTGTACCTAGATACCAACAATCCTATCCACCCCACACTAAAAATATGTGCAAGTCCTCTATGCATAAACATGCTTCATATGGTAATTAGCTTCATGTGCGCAAGCGCGCTTATTACACAAGAACAATAACTAAATTGACAAAGCATAGTGACAAAGAAGGAAACACATTAAGGGAATGCAAAATATAAAACCTAATCTAAATGGCAATACTTCCTTATTACAAACACCAAGAAGGTTTATTTATAGTCAGGCTTCAACATACTCCCATTGAAGTAACTGAGTAGTCATGTTCCATCAAGCACTTCTAACTAGAAAGCACCTGTTTCAAGGATGTAAGTGATAACATACGACTCCAACCAATGTACCTTAAGTTTTCCTAGATGGCAAGGAAGAACTTAGAGTCATAGAGAAGTACCATTTGTTGAATCTCAAACCTCTTATCCCTTATGTTTCAGTCATGCCATGCTTTCTTCCTGGAATTTTCTTTCTTTTGACTCTAACGTTCTATGGCTCATTGCTCATCCATCCGAATTGTATTTTCAATACATTCTTCTAAAGCTTTCTCATCAGCCTAGACCTCCAAAGATGCACAATACGTAAAGAAGGTAACATAAATTCCATAGGAAGAACAACTTGATGCCAAACACTAAGCGAAATGGTGTGTCTTTGTTCATCCTTTTGTATGTTGTTCTATATGGCCAAAGTACTGCAGAGATACTTTATCATTCCAATCCTTTCTTCTAACATCACAGATTTTTGTCAATGTATGGCTCAAAATTTTGTTAAAAGCTTCAAGTAGTTCCATTTTCCCGAGGATGATAAGGTGTAGTCTTATGGTGTGCAATCATGAACTCATCAAATAAAATTATAATTGTCTCATTAAGAAAATGTGTGCCCCTATCATTAGTCAAACTTAAAGGACATCCATACCTTGTAATAAAATTTTACCATATAAACTAGGCTGATGTAGCCATTGACAATCCTTTGTAGGTGCGATTCTAACCACCTTATCGATAGTCATGTAATTTATGATGTAGCATGATCCAGTTCTATGTGCAACTAGTGAAATAGGACCCACAAAATCTATAGCCCATTTCTCAAATGGTTCGGTGCTAGTAATAGGTATCAAAGGCATTTCATCTCATTGACCTAGTTTTCCAAGACATTGATAATGATCACACGCCTTACAATATTCCTACCACTCTTTATAGAGTGTCTCCCACCATAAACCAATGAGTAGAATCTTGCACACTCTGGCATCACCTGCATAGTGGCCACCTGTAATTCCACCATGAGCTTCTTCCATAATACTCGTGTGCTCATGTTCCAATACAAAACAATGCAATACTTCATCTCATCCAAATTTATACAAGTCACCATTGATTAACATATAAGGTGCAGTGCGTATAAAAAACTATTTCTTCTCCAAGGATTTCATTCCTTTTGCTGCCATCCCTATGCGTAGAAAGACATCAATGTCCTCTAGTTCTGATGGCACGCGTTGTAACATGTATAATTGTGCATCTGGCATGGTGTCCTCAATTTCTTGTGCTTCTTCTCTTGACTGCATTATTGATAGATGGTCCTGGTCTAGAATTACTTTTTCTGGTTTTACCACAACCGTGAAATAAAATCACCCATATAAATATGCACCCTTGTAAATTAAGTTTATTTACTAAATAATTCAATGCCATGTGATCTCGTAGAAAAGATGAAGTGTGTAGCCAATAGGCACCGATAGAATTTATGTAGCACATAGATCATTGACAAAGCTTCGCACTCTGTAGTTGTGTAATTCTGTTATGTAGGAGTCATATTTCTACTAGAAAAATAGATAGGATGATCTATAATACCTTCTCTAGGTTGAGCCAACACCATGCCAATGGCCATGCCGAGGTGTCAACATGTACATGAAATGGTTTGTCCCATGAAGGAAAATGCAGAATAGGTGCGGTAGTAAGTTTCTCCTTCAATGTCTCAAATGCACGCTACTGCTATTCTCCCTAGTAGAATGTACCTTTCCCTTTCAGTAAGTCTTATAATGGTGCAAAAATTTGGCATAGCCTTTGATAAACTTTTCGTAATATCTTGTATGACCCAAAAATCATGAACCTCACTTTGACTTATAGGCTGCCCTTAGGCCTATAATAACTACAACCTTTGCCTTTGGATCAACCAACAAACCCTCCTTGCAGACTATGTGTCCTAAAAGCATCCCAAATGGTGTAACAAATATGTACTTCTTGATGTTCAAAGAGATACTCAAATGTCTACATCGTTCAAACATTAAGCGCGAGTTATCACAAAGTGATCCTTAACTAATTCTTATACCGTCCAATCATCTAAATATACATGTAAGAATTTGTGAATAAATTCCTTGAACGCTTGGAAAACTATGCATGAAAATACAGTAGGTGCATTTTTAGACCGAAAGGAATTACAATATAGGTGAAGCTACCCCATTCAGTAGTAAATGTAGTATTTTCTTGAACCTCCTAGGCAATCCTAACCGGATGATACCTAGAGAACCCATCTATAAATGAATATATTTCGTGCCCTACAACTCCTTCTAGTATTTCCTTAGTGAATGACGTAGGGAATGGATCAATTACACATGCAACATTCAGCTCCATGTAGTCCATGCATATTCTAATCCATCCATCCTTCTTGATATTGATCACCATTGGACTAACCCATTCTGATTCATCAAGGGGATTGATAATTCCATATTTTAACATGTTATCAATCTCTTATTTGAATTTTTCACACAAATTGAGGTTCATTCTGTAAGGTCTCTTTCTAACTGGGAGCACACCCTCTTTAAGATTTATCTTCATCTCCCCTAACAATTCATGCATGCCTTTAAGTTCATGATACCCCCTGTTATCCCGTTTTGAGTTCACGACAAAACGATCGGATAACCCCTACGAAATTTTCGAAGTGATTTTGCATTATGGCCTCTTTTAAAGAGAATCGGGTTTTCGGGTGTTACCAACAGTTTGACATAAGTTTTAACATGCTTTATGTCTTGTATCTTCCGAAACCCGAAACCTACCTCATATTGTGAAAATCGGGTTTTCGGACATCCAACGCATCGGAACATACCTAAGTTAAAACCTGCTTTGTGTCGTCTGACTTCCGAAACCCGAGACCCGCCTTGTATTGAGAAAATCCTTTGTATTCGGGTTTTCGGAACCCCAAAGCATCGGAACATCCATGATCCAAAACATGTTTTATGCTCCATGCTTTCCGATTCCCGAAGTCCGCTCAATCCTTTGTATTCGGGTTTTCGGGGTTATGTAGCATCTAAGCACCTCATGCTTTATGCATCATGTTTTCCGAAACCCGAAACCCGAATTGCACTAAATCTCCTCGTGTCGGGTTTTCGGACCCCTCCAACATGCTGACATGGCATTCATGCCGAGTGGTCGGTGAGTTGGCACGTGCCGAGCTGAAGTGTATTAATTGCCATTTTCTTATAAATACGCGGATTTCCACGTCATTCTTACCATTCATATTTTTAATTCGTGGATTATTCGCGCATGCTCTTCCGTTTTCAAAACCCGCAAACTCGCATTGCCCGATTGGATCGTTTGTTTTCGATCTTACATTTTTCGAATTGAAGGTATTTTTCTTTCCTTCTTTATTCTTGATTTTTATGGATCGATTGCGCGTATTTTCTTCCCAATTTCTTGCCAGTTGTTGAAGGTTTTCTTTCCTTCTTCTTTCTGTGTTGTTTTGGAAAGGGTTTTGGGTTTTTAGGGTTTATCTCTTTTGAGACTATCAATTGGTGCTGTTTCTTCCAAATTCTAATTATATGCATGATGCATGGGTAACAAAAAAGAAAAAGGAAGTTGTATGTTTGGAATTCAAGAAAGACTCTGTTTTTGCTTCTCGGTTTTGAAGACTGTTTTGCAGATTCAAAGGTCCGAAGTATATTGGAAGCTTGAAGTGTCGGGGTTTCTCAACGTTCCGACCTCAAAAGCAAGTGCCGGGTATCTCTGAGTTTCCGTCATTAACAACAGTGGGTGCCGGGTTTCCTCCCGTTTCCGCCATTGACAGTGAGTGCCGGGTATCTCCGAGTTTCCGTCATCAAAAGCAAGTGTCGGGCTTTGCCAAAGTTCCGACATATCAAACTTGTCGGGTTCTCAGGGTTTTCCGACATCCTCTTCTGTTCCTGTCGGACTTTTCTATTCTTCCAGCGTATTCAGTCAATCGGGATTTTCAGTATAGACAACATCTCCTAAGTTTCAAGCCTTTCTCCCTCCAACATTCTTCATGTCGGACCCTGGTCCATCTCACGAGAAGGCCGAGAAGTCTAGCAGGATGAAGTATAAGTTCAAGAAGCCAGAATCCCCATCATACATCGATTGCAATTATGATATCAGGGACACTGAACTTGGCAATATAGATATGGATGACTTCTGGAATAGGGTGAAGAGTTCCTCTCAAACCCCATGGATGAAAGCTATAGCTGACAGTGGCTTGCCCCTTGCAGCAGGCTTTCCCATATCCGCCCAATGTCCAGAATTGGTTTTGGCTTGTGCATCTAGTTACGACTCGCCTTCTCGTTCCGTGAGGAATCAGGCTGGTGAGGTAGTCATCAAACTAGATGGAGCTTATTTTGATGATCTCCTGAAACTACCTAATTTCGAAGAGTATGGGGACCTAAACATCAAGTCGGCTCAGAAGGCCTGGGACAGTAATCAGGAAGACTGCATTAAGGATGTCAACAAGAAGTTCCTGGTCAAGGCTAAACCAGTAGTATCTAGATTTCCAAGGACTATCCCTAGATGTGATTTCATACAAGAAATCAATGATATTATCACCCTGCTGAGCCGGGTTTTTGGCTTGCCGGAATCAAATTTATTTCATGGATGGATGTATCAGTTTATGGTCACCATCAAGAAGAACCAACAAGGGATTGACTGGGGAACCCTTATCAGCAATGAAATTGATTCTCAGATGATGACGGTCTTGTCGACTGGAAGGTTTTATATGTTTTCATATGTGGCTTATGCAGCAGCCGGGATGAGGAACTATCCCGGGCTGGATACTAAGGGAAGCAGAACGACAAACCCAGTTTATAAATATTTCCCTCAATTGACCAAGAAGGGGTCCAAAGAGCATTTTAGAAGGGTAAATGATGCCTTCTTCTACGAGAATATCTGCCGGCTGAACCCGGAACTAAGAAAGACAAGAGTCTCAGACGAGGCTTGGACTGAAGTATCTAAATGGGGGTGTATCTTCTTGCAATTCAAGAAGTTTACATATCTTCGAACAGTCATGTACTCGGGAGAGCCTTTCCGTCTGCCTCGCTATCCAGGGGATAGATTGATATTGATAGAATTGGTCAGACAGCTGTTGGATTTTCACAAATTCCAACAAAGCAAGCATAAGGCAGCAGTATCCTTCCCAATTTCTATTGGGAGATATACTTGCTCGACAGTGGCAAAGGCCAAAAATGTTGAATGTGAACTTCAGGAGAAATTAAAGAAGCATATGAAGTCTCGGGATGGTTTTGACATCCGAGGAGTGCTTAGAGCCTATGGAGCCCAACATCTGCACAGGCCCGACATTGAGGATATATGGGTTGATCTGCGTAACGAAGTTGCGGTTCGCAGAAAAGATAATAGTAGGTTGACTATTAATGAGATTCAGACGCTGGAGCTTTCTGATTTGCCAGATGGCACGACTGACAATGAAAGTGTGTTGGATATGTCCTATGATGGGCTTAATGAGGATCGATACGTTTTCCCACCTATTGATTGGTCGGCCAGCGAAAAAGCCTCTATCACAGATAGGTCGGCTCTCATTCTTGCTCGCACCAAAAAATGGCTCTCCTCTTGGGGCATGAATTTTAAAGATGACAAGTTTCCCAAGTTGGCTGCTTCGGAGGTGGGGCCCTCCCAAAAGAAAAAGGACAAAGAATCTCCTGGGGGGCCTATAAAAATCAGGATTCCCAAGAAGAGGAAAGAAAGACAAATCTCTTCAATTGTTTCTCCAGCTGAAACGGTGGTTGTGCCAGAATCACCAACACCACCAGAAATAGGGGAAATTAATTTAGAAGAAGGAGGAAGCCAGCTCTTGACTTCATCATTTGTTGATTATCAAACTGAAGAAACTTTGTCTCTTGCATCCTAGGCTTTGGAGTCTGAATCTGTGCCTCCCCCTCAACAACCACTCCAACCTCCTCATTCCCCATCCACTTCTTCAAGCATGGCCAGTATTTTCTCTGGACTCTCGCCCCTCTCTGCTGGAACCCAAGTGATCACCAGCACGCCCCAACCTGTACCTCTCTTTGTTGCATCTACTACCACGTTGGCTGCTGTTCCCCCTCCAATAGTAGAATCTTCTCCCCTTGAGAGTAGAATACCAGTTACTACAACATTGGCAATTTCCTCTGATATGCCACAATGGCTACTCGAGCAAACTCCGAGGAAGAGGAAAGTAATTGTACCCCTACCAGCCTTTGATTTCAGCTCACTCAAGGCTCCTACTGCAAAGTCGGCCAAGAAGCCCAAAACAGTTTCAAGGGTTTTGGTAGATGCTTCAGGAGATAAGTTCGCAGAGATTGCCACTCCCTCGGCTGACAAAACTAGAGAGGATATAACAGCTTCTGATTATCAGATAACCAAGGTGGCTCTAGGGAAAGTGACAGCAGAAGGAGCGCAACAAGATGCACGGGCTTCCATAGACGTGCTGTGCCAAAAGTTGAAAGAAACAAAGGACAGCAGAAATGAGCTTAAGGAAAAAGTGGAGCAGTTGACAGAGGTTTTGATTAAACTCTCAACACCCCTGGAATCCATACCATCTTCTTCTGTATCTGCCGGATTTGATTTCTCATCGGTGCCTACGATTGAGAAGATTGCTAAAAAAGGAAGGGTGGTTGATGAATGGATCCAAAAGTTGCTCCAACAGGGGGAGGAAGTAATTCAAGACGTGGTGAAGGTTCATAAGTCTTTGGGAGAGATTCAGAAGGAAGGAGAGAAGATGGATGAGGAATTCACTGAAGAAATTGGACAGCTTGATTTGACTTGTGAAGCTCTCCAAGTGCTAAAGCAAATACCAGCACATCTCTTGGTAGAAGAAGGCGTTCTTCCACATACAGATAAACACTTCCAGCTGACCAAGGCCATCAAGTTCAGAGTAAAGATCCTCAACGAAGCCTGCAGCAAGTTGAGAGAATCAAGGGATAAATTGATCGATGGGAAAAGTGATCTGGAAGAAGAATTGCTGAAGATTTGTCCAAAGGTGTCAGTTGGGAACTCAGGTATCCTATCAGCAGATGATCTCTTCAAACAAGTCCAAGAATCTGTTCAGCATGAACCTGTACACGGATTTGACCTTGAAGTCATTAGTCAGTTTGTAAGGATAGAGCATACTTTGGAGGCCTTAAGAAAGCTCAGCAAAGGATTGAAGAAACTTCCCGGCACTGCCAGCGATGTTCATGAGACCTGCGAAATGTGGAATGATCATTCCACTGCACCTGATGAAAATGAAATGCAAGGCATTATTCGGAAATTCCAGGAGTTTCGGAACAAACAGTCTCAGCTGGAGGAAGAGAAAGAAGAAGAAGCAAAGGATGATGATTCGGATTAAGTCCCAACGTCCCATGTCACTTCTATTTTTAGATTGACATGTCTTTTTTATTTCCGTTTTGTCATATTTTTGATTCATACTTTGACTTGATCTCCTACGTGAGAATCATGCAAAATTGAACTCCAGTTAAAATGCTACTTTTTAGGATCTGTCCTGTTTTATCTCTAGTTCCTTTTGTTATAAATAAGGGATGCCTGTGCATTCAAAAGGGTCGAGAATTTTTTTGAGCATTAAGGGGCTATTGGAAAAGAGAAAAACTTTGTGTTTTCTTTCAATCATTTTGAAGAATAGAAGTTGATATTGTTTTACAGACTTTGTGTTGTGAAATATATCTTATTTAAGACAGTGTTCTTATGTTCATGATCTTAAAGCTATTCTTTGCATAGAATCTCAGTGTTTATAATTATCTCGGACATTATATCTGTGATCTAAAACTCGTATGATTATTTCGTGCTCTGTGTTTACTCGAAAGAAAATACGTTTCTCCCATTTCTTTTCTACCGTGCTTCTTTCACTGTAACAGTTTCTAACCTAGTTCATTCAAGAAAGTAATATCCTTGAATCGTGTGAATGTGGATTTCGGGATTTCATCCCAACCCCCAATGGTTAGATTAGTGTGAATATTGTATATATTATTTACCGTGTTTTAGATTAGCAATAAACAGGCAGCCTCACCTGTCTTTGAGGAGGGATTTAATCCCATGTACTGTGGTTGAACCTCATATTTTGGTTTGACAAAATATCCAACCAACAACCCCCTAGGAAATAGGTCTTGTAATTGTACGTACCCAAAATTGTAAGGTCATATCTTTGCTGAGCGGTGTAATAAATACCCCAATGATGATACAGGTCTCTTCGCAAGCTGTTCGGGATCCAGAGAAGCTTTACGGATATGCGTTAACATCCCACATGCCCCGCTTAGCCCCCGCGTGCTTTGTTTTCCCTTTTTTCCTCTTTTCTTGGCTTTTTGGTCTTCAGTGATGAAACCGCCGCCATGAACAGGCGGCGGTCCTGTAACCACCGCCCTGAGCAGGGCGGCGGTCCTTTACGCATTTTCCAGAACGTTCTTTTGACGGAACGCACGCAAAGTTCAACGCTTCACCAGCTTTTCTTGCCGACTTGAGCATGCATTAATGTTTTTGGTCCCCTGGAATAGTGTTTTTCCTTTGTTTATTGTTTAGGAGTTCAGTTTGGTTTTGATCTTTGGGTGTTTGAATTCCTATAAATGCATGGTTTGTGCACATGCAAATGGCCCCTCATTCTTGTTTAAAAACTCATCACTTTCAGTAGTTCAGTCTTCTAGTTTGCTTAAGTTTGATAGTTTAAATCTTTTACATGCTTAGTTGCATTTACTCAGCTGTTGGTAAGCCACAGATCCAACTTGTGCAAACAGTATTATTGCTTTTGGAGTAGAATAGTTTAGGCAGCCATTAAAGTTGCAGGTTTTGCTCTTCATACAGACGAGTTTCAGGTTCTGGACGCATTTTGTTGCATGATTCGCAGTAGACCCCGCTAGGAATTGCATAGGCCAAGCTCTGTACTCTTGCGCTATCCCTCTCCTATCCGCATTCTATTCTGTCTGCATTCTGAAGGCTGTCCATTGATCCAAATATCTATTCCTGTTGATGCAAGCATTACACGCTTTTCTGGATTCACGTGAGCACAAAGAATGAGGAGATCATACTGAGGGGACAAGAACACACACACCGGATTCGCCTTTGCTCGCGAAATCCAGTTCCATCTTTCAAAGTTTTAGTTAGAACTTATCAAATAAAGTAGTTAATCACTTTATTACGCTTATTTCCATTCTCGATATTGCCAGGAAGTTGTGGGGATTGATAGTTTCGAGAAACTATGATTCATTCCTCACTTCTAAGGTAGGATCGAGAATCTTGCAAATAGATTAGTTATTTCGTTGTTTAGAATAGATATACAAAATTTCTGCACAAATAGCTACACTCATTTATTTTGTTTGTTTTACGTTATTAGTTTAGTTGTCAATTCTAAATATTTTTAGATAGTGCTTTCTTATAAATTGCGAAAATACAAAAAAAAAGAAATTATATATGCTAGAAGTGTACTTAGATTTTACTTTATTATAGCTTGTTTCATGCTTTTGCATGACAATTACGGGACCTAGGAGCCCAGGGAATACATTTTCGAGCCAATTGTGCCCCACCCAATATCGTAGTGGCAAGAATCGACATTGACCAAAACCTTAGGATACAAGTCTTCCAAACAACAACGAGACTTCCAATAGATCAGTCACGAGTTGAGAGGGTTAAATGTAGAAGACGACCAAGCACACACATTTTGGTCAAATCAACCAAACTACAAAGTTATCCTAGAAAACATCCACATGACTGTAGAAGGATTTGAAAGAGAACAAATATTCGGGTGCGATCCTTTAGTTCCACTGACCCATGATTGCTGGAGATACCCTCATAGATATAGATACCACTTAAGAATTCAAGTTGCTAGAACACTGTGAGGTATTATGAGAAAATCACACAATTACTCGATTCTAAACGTAGAGGCCGAGAAAGCTTACGACTCTGGATACTAGGGATTAGAACTTGATCTCACGTATGACCATAACAGACCGCAACAACCAAGAGTCTACGGTTGTGATCCACAAATCCCACATCCTAATGAATCCACAAGTCGGATTAGATATAGACACTGGCCTACGCACATTAGTATTTCAGTCTACTCCGATTCCACCTATCATCATTCAACAGTTGTCCCTACTAGACACAACATACTAACAAAGCTAGAGAATTTTGGACTAGGCCAGAGAATCATCCATAGAGTTGACTATATTCACCATATGAGCCTATCAGGAGAAATACACGAAACCATCCCGGGTCATTTTCCACGCATCCCACAACCCATAGATCGAATCACGCCAGAGCTCGATATTGATTGGAGCCTTCGAGCAGTCATCCTCGCTGATCGATCTATCACACCAGTCCAAGTTAGAAGGGCCTTCTTTGCCTTAGATACGTAAATACCATTAGTGTGTGTCAAAGACATTAGACTCCCTAACTAGTCTGTCTGCATATTCTACCCCCACCGGCTGTCTCGGCACGACCTCGGGAGGTCGGGTACGTGGAAGAGTCACTTGTTGATTCTCACGCTCGCCTGTTGCTTTTCCGACGTACAAAATTGGTGAACCCGACGTGAAACAAACGAAATTAGTGAAGCTGACGTAAAATTCCTACCTTCTCGTTCGGAGTCATAAATATCACGTTTCCCTTCACAAATCACCTTCGCTCCTTCCCATTATTCTACGGGTATTCATATACCCCCCGAATATGTCGGGATTCGATGCATATGGCAGACCCCTCCTGGGTCTTGAGGCATACTATGCCCAACAGAATAGGGAATCATCACCCTCACTCTCAATGTGGGGTGACAACTATTCAACTAATCAGTTGTCAATGCAAACGCCAAGGACTAGATATAGTTCGTCCTTCCAAGCAGAGGGGTTGGAGCAACAACTCGCTCAAACACAAACAGAGCCTTCAGGCTCAAACAATATGACATTGACTGGAGAATCTGCTTCATCTCCTCAGGTGCTACTTAGACCACATATTAGCAGACAATCAGATCCATACTCAGTTCTAGATGACGAGTACTCAATACGTTATCCTAGGAATGAACAACGCTCTCAAGGCATGTACCCACCTGTAGGAATTTTGCAAATACAGCCCGAGTTCTCTCCTCAAGAAAATACCTCTATGCCATCACGTATAGAAAATACTCTCAGAGAAACTTGGCAAGATAGCAATCAGTTCATGACAGGCTATCACATGCCTATACAACACCAGGATATACAACAAACGCCACCAAGGCACGATATCGTGACTTCACCAAACGAAGTCATTTCAACTCTAATAGAAAAGGTTAGAGGATTAGAACTTGCCCAAGCGAATCAAAATTTGAAATTCATACAAACAGGGAGTTCCAATCCTCCGCACCATCCTAGCCAAGTAGATCTCCTCACAGGAGTAGGCACGTTAGGTATGACTCCTCAGTATTCACAACAAGTACCAACTAGACCCACTATCGCTAGCATAATTCCTCCTGGTCTGGTACAGAGCAATCCATTCCTGGATAGTACCCCTTCATACTTAAACATGTATTCCAAATCACCACAAGGGGATATGTACTCATCCCCCGGCATGTTTACTCAAATGCAGGGATTGCCTTATGCCCCTGCCAATGCGTACGTTATGCCATATCAACAACCCGTTCCACCACCGCCTCCTCAACAGGCACCATCAATGGTTGAGACGTATGTAATAGGGACTTATTCAGAATATTTAAAGGAGCCCTTAGATTTCGCCATAAGAAGCGTTATGCTTCTAAGGCCTCTTCCCGATTTACCCAAATACAAAGGAGAAGGAGATCCGAATGCGCATATCAAAGCTTACGCTACAACCATTCGAGAATTACTCCCATGGGATGGGGTCGTTGCTAAAATATTCCCCAAAACGCTGGAAGGCATTGCCCTCGATTGGTATTACGTAGAACCCGAGGCTTCCATACATTCATTCAAACAACTCGTGTCTGAGTTCATCAAAGCCTTCGACTTGAACAAACTATTAAGGACAGGAATCAGGGAGTTCTTGCACATCAAGCAAGAACATAACGAGTTTGTCGCCCATTTCATCCAAAGGTGGCACACAGTCCTTTATTCCTCAACAAGTGCTCCAAACATGGATCGATGGAGCTATGTGATTTATTCCTTCATTCTCTTAGCAAAGAAGTGAAGGAAGAAGTCCAAAAGTTCCCACTAAGGACTTATGACGAAGTACTTGAGAGCGCTCTCACGAATAGACCAGCAGAATAGATAGATAGTGGCCATAAGACATATGGAGCAAATGGGAGGTTAATCACCTCCACTCAATATACTACAACTACCACAAATGTCAATCAAGGACCCAAAATCCTTAACAAAAATTGTGGGGTAACAACAGATGGGGTAACCGACCAACCCAAGAGGGTAAATGTCATTAACACTCCGTCACAAACAAACAACCAAAGGAACAACAATTTTAGCCCGACGGTCAATACGGTGGATTTTAATAATCCACAACAACAACGGTGAAATCCCATGCAAGGGCCAAGCTAAAATTCATTTGGTTATCGAACCAAAGTCAAAACCAAAAACAACAATTCCAAAACTTTGGTCCTAATAGGCAACAGTTTGATCGGAATTTTAGACCACAATACACACCAAACCAACAAAACGGGAATTATAATCCCAATTCTTATTGTGGTTTCCATAAAATTCAGGGTCATGACACTAGAACGTGTCGTGACTACAACAAATTCATGCAACGCTTGCCAAATGAACAAAAACAATTTTTTATGGATATGTTCTTAGCAGATCCTACGTCACCAATGGCAAGTACCTTCGCAGGGGCAGTTTCCCCTCAGAATGCCCCTCTCAAGATCTTTAATGATCCACTCCCAAATCATGATAACGATGGGTTGAAACCAACTGGAACAAACAAAGGCGCAATAACAGGAAACAACGATCACGAGGCCTCAACTTCGCTAAATCCGTTAGTCGCGCCACAACTAGGAAGTCAGCCGCGACCTAAGGTAGTTGGATTAGTGGAGTTAGACTCCGAATTACCCGTTGAAGCAATTACGAGGACACGAGAGTATTTCTCTCAACCAAGTCCAAGCCATCTGCCGGAAGCAGATAACATCCAGCAAACCGTAGCAAAACCTATGGGTGCTTACGATCTAATTAATGATCTAACAAAAACCTTCTCGCATATTTCATTCCTTGATTTACTAAAGAATTCCCCGCTCACTGTGGCTGCTCTTTTAGAGGCGTTAGGTTTGGGTCATTTAATTAGTATCACTCCACCACCAGAAGCACAAGTAAATCATATAGACTTTGATGTTTATCCTCTGGGACAGGCGGATAGGGATGTCGAATTCACATTCGAAATAAGTAAAATGCCTACGAGATGCCGAGATCGCACGCCGAGGCGATCCAGCCCTACACTTGCAAGTACAGGTTTATAATAATTATGTAAAATGGGCAATGGTTGACGATGGAGCTGCGGTTAACATAGTCCCTTTCTCTTTTCTCCAAAAATTGGGATATGGTGAAACAAACTGTTCCACTACTCGAAATACCTTGAGAGGCTACGATAGCCTTAAAGCCACATCGATAGGAACTATAATACTACCGGTCACTTTGGGACCTAAAACAATCCTGACTGAGTTTTATATTATAGATCGGGAAACTAACTATAATATGATCCTCGGCCGGCCGTGGATACATCGAATGAAGGCAATCCCTTCCACGCTATTTCAAGAAGTAAGATTCTTGCATCTGGGAAAGGTATTTGTAGCCAAAGGTGATCCAAAGCCGTTTGACGTACACCTAGCTGATTTAAAGAAGAGACCAGGTGTACACTCAGAATTCGAACTTCCAACAAACCAACTTAATAAACCCACTGACTCAAAGTCAAAAGAAAAGTTGGTACCTACGACGGATCTTGAAACCATCGGGCCAGAGCCAAAACAACCCCAATTCCTGGCGGTAAAGCTAAAGAAACTGTATCATTAGGGACTACTGCAAAAATCGTTGAATTAATAGAACAAGATTTACCAATGTTCTTACCATTTGATTCGGTAGGTATAGGATATTCCTTAGGGGTTGGCTCTCTTCCAGCAGAAGATCTTTGCATGGTCGAAGTAGAATGTGCAAATACAGTAGATACACCTACATCTATGCTCCCGGCTAAATATTGGACTCTCCATTTCGATGGAGCTAAATGCCGCTATGGAGCGGGGGCAGGTATAATTCTTACCTCGCCCGAGGAAAAGGTCCTCCCATTCTCTTTCAAGTTGAACTTTGAATGCACAAACAACGGCGCTGAGTACGAAGCTCTCCTCCTTGGCCTTACCTTAGCCAAAAGAATTGGTATTGATAACATCAAAGTTTTAGGAGACTCGCAATTAGTAACAAACCAAGTTTCTGAAATATATGAAACTAAAGCCGAACATTTACAACTCTACAAAGACGCTGTGTTAGATTTAAGCAAAGCGTTTAATTTCATATCCATTGAAGCAATCCCACGAGAGAAAAATCTTCTCGCCGATTCAATAGCAACTTCGGCATCACGCTTCACTCCAAGCAATGAGCTAGAAGATACTCACTTCACAGTATCCATTCGTAACGAACCATTGATAAAAACAATGACAAATCCTCTTTCAAGTGGAAATGAATCTACCATCCTAGACCATGTTGGAAATGATGCGGCTACTTTGGATTACTTAAATGCCTATGCAGCATTACATCGCTCCTGTCACACACTTGATTTATCTCTGATCCCGCATTCATCTTCCTACTTCGGAAATCCCGTAACGGATCTTTCCTCGCAAAGGGAACCTAGCATATACGCAATAGAAAATGGGGATGATATAGATCTACCTCCAGCACCACCTGAGTTCGAAGAGGGTAACGCCTCTTTAATCGAAGAAACAATCGATGTCAACATTGGGACAGAAAATGAACCAAGGATATTGAAACTAGGTTCTTCATTAACCCCAGAAGAAGTAGAAATACATACTCAGGTTCTCAAAGAACATCAGAAGGCATTTGCATTTAATTACAAAGAGATGACAGGAGTCGCACCCCACATTACGGTGCACAACCTCGTCACTAGATCAGATGCGAAGCCAATTAAGCAAAAATCAAGACCTATGAAGCCCAAGGTAGCCCTTATGGTAAAAGAGGAGGTAATAAAACTCCTTCAGGTAGGATTCATCAAGCCAGTTGACTACTCCCAATGGGTATCAAACATCGTTCCCGTTCTCAAGAAGAATGGAAAGATACGCATCTGCATAGATTTTCGGGACATTAACAAAGCATGTCCTAAGGATGACTTCCCATTTCCATCTATCGATGTCATTGTTGATGCAACAGCTGGGTTTGAGCTCTTGTCTCTCATGGATGGATTCTCGGGATACAATCAAATCAGAATATCCGAGCAAGATCAAGCTAAAACCACCTTTATAACTCCTTGGGGAACCTATTGCTACGTTGTTATGCCATTCGGTCTCAAGAATGCCGGTGCCACGTACATCAAGCATGGCTATGACTTATATATTTCATGATTTAATTCATAAAATCGTGGAATCCTACATAGATGACTTATTGGCTAAAGCCAAGAAGCGTTGTGACCATCCCGAAGTACTCCGTGTCATTCTTTCACGTTTAATAGAATACGGAGTTACGCTAAATCCGGAAAAATGCGTCTTTGGTGTGACAGGAGGAAAGCTCCTAGGTTACATCATATCGTCACGAGGGATCGACGTTGATCCAACCAAAATTTGGGCTGTCCTTGAAATGGTCCCACCTTCGAGTGAATCTGGAATCAGATCATTTCTCGGGAAGCTGGGTGCAATCCGGAGATTCATCTCGGACTTAAGCTTCGCTATTCATCCAATCAATAATTTACTCAAGAAAGACTATAGCATTGATTGGACTCAAGATCGCAACGAAGCTTTCAACGTAGTTAAACGCTTCTTCTTGTCACCACCTACGCTAATGCCACCTAAGCTAGATCGCTCGTTAATTCTATACTCACTGCCACCGATGTTTCGTTAGCTTGCATGCTAGCCCAAGAAGACGATGACAAGAGAGAGCGTGGTAATTTATTTCATTAGCGAACATTGCTCGACTACGAAACGCGCTATACACAAGCAAGAATGAGAATGCCTTGCCATAGTTTTCGCAACCAAACACCTAAGACACTACATGCTAAATCAAGAGACAAGGGTCATGGTAAAAACTGACCACTTACGAACCTTCCTCACACAAGGGTCCCTGTCTAAAAAGGCGGGACGCTTTATAACCTTAATGGGAGAGTTCGAATTAACTTTTGTAAACCAAAAGTCAGTTAAAGGGAAAATCATCACAGATTGGTTAGCTGATAACCCGCTAGACGGAGGCGACTTAGTAGACTTAGACTTTCCAGACGAATGTGTGTACTACGTCGAAACCCGACCTGCTATATCTGAGTGCCCTTGGTACGCTGATATCATTAGTTATATCATGGACCATAGGTACCCAGAAGGAGCTACACCTCAACAAAGAAGGCGGTTACGCATTATCGTAGCTAAATACGTCATTATAGAGCAAGTGCTCTATCGGAAAGCATTCGATGGAATGCTCTTAAGGTGTGTTGACACAGAAGAGTCCAAGAAGATTCTCCATGAATCTCATAGCGGTATATGTGGAGGCCACTTCGGCGGCCACGCCACCACTCGAAAAATACATCGAATGGGCTATTTCTGGCCCACTCTAGAACATGACGCAATAGAGTTTGTACACAGGTGTCATAAATGTCAGGAGTTCTCTCATGAGATCCACATGCCGACACAAGCTTTGCAGAACCGATGCTACTCCGTGGCCCTTTTCTACATGGGGCCTGGACTTGATAGGGAAGTTCTCTCCCTCGTCCACAGACGGCCACAATTTTATAATCACGGCCACTGAATATTTCACTAAATGGGTAGAGGCCATGCCTCTTACAACTGTACCTGGTTCTGTAATCGCTAAGTTCATTTTGAACCAAATCATTTGCAGGTACGGTATCCCGCAAATTATTATCTCAGATAATGGAACTTCTTTCAAGAATGAAGAAGTTCGTGAGCTATGCAACAAATTTAAAATCAGCCATCATACGGCTTCCTTGTACTATCCCCAAGCCAATGGGCAGGCTGAAGCAACGAACAAAACACTGAAAGCCATTCTCCTTAAAACAGTGAAAGAAAACAAGCGGGATTGGCATTTGAAGTTATATCCGGCCTTGTGGGCCCATCGAACCTCAATAAGAACTCCGACAGGAGCAACTCCTTTCTCGCTGGTATTTGGGTCAGAAGCAGTTCTCCCACTCGAAGTTGAAATCCCCAGTCTCCGCATTTCGCTACAAGGGATTCTGGATGAGGACGCTTACAGAGAAGCACGTCTTTCTCAATTAGAAAGCCTAGATGAAGCTAGGTTAGATGCTGAACAACGACATAGAGTCTATGCCGACCGAATGTGCCGGCAGTATAACAAGAAAGTCTATGAACATGACATATACGAAGGTGACCTAGTTCTGAGGTTAGACAGCCGGATCGACAAGAAGACCGGCGAAGGAAGGAAATTCCGGCCCAAATGGTTGGGCCCATACCAAGTCATGAAAGACTACGGGAATGGTGCTTATCTCTTATGCACGCTAGAAGGTGAGGAGTTTGGCGAAACAGTCAATTCCCTCCACCTCAAACGTTTCTACGCATAAGCAGCAAGCGCTGCCTATATAACTATCTACATCGCATTTTCATATAAATTAGGATCATTTTGTCCACTTGTTCTTACACAAATTGTGATCAAGGAATCTATTCTCAAAGCAATTTATTTCAAACTCGTGATGTTTCTGGCATGAAGTTCTTTAATCATACCTCTCCATCTTCGATATCATCAATCAATTCAGAATCTTTTATCTAATAAAATCAGACATGACGAAGTCCTAACGGTAACCATACCAAGCTCTGCAAGTTTGTTCTCGCTTTGGTTTCTTCTTAGGATAGGTGTCTTGCCTATGGTCTGTTCTAGAAGCTTCATGGTGTCACATCTATCCCATATGCACATCTCTTTGGAAATAAGAATATACTGACATCTTACTCAAAAAGACAAGTCAAAAAGTGATTAAACAGAAAATTTTATTTTACACATTTCCTTGCCCCACCAACCTTTGGTGATGAGCTTGCGTCTCTTACTAGTGACGTAGGGTTGGGAAAGGATGGAAATGCCCTTACTCGCCTATGCCTTGCCCACGGTGATAAACCCATGCTTCTTACAAGTAGCATGGGGCAAAGTGTAGGGGGTCCTCTAGACAAAATAAATGTTAAAAGGTCATAAACAAACAATTCAAACTTTGAGTCAAAAACGAATGAATCAGATATTCAAAATTCCAAAAAGAGTTAAAAATCCTAAAAACCCAGATTTTGTCTACTATGTGGCCATCTACGGGTCTAAGTCTGGATAAACCGCAAGGTAAGTTACATCCAAAACTATGAAGTCATTCGGGTAGAGTAAGCTTGTAGTTTTCAATTTGGTTCCACCAAAGCTTCGTCTGTCTTTCATCACTATCGTTTCACCATATTTCATAAACTTGCGCCCTTCTTGGCTCTTGGTGATGAGCCCTCGCATCTTACTAGTTGCGTGGAGTTAGGAGTGGGGCAAGTTAATCTGTTCATCATACTGGTTGTTCTCATCACTTTGCCAAAACAAATCATGAGGTATCCAAATTGCTAAACAAAAGTTAAGATTCAAGATCACAATATATATCTACAATATCATGTATCAGCATCATGAAATACAAAAAGAAAGCAAACATTTGCATCATCTGTTTTCCATTGCATACATTCTAGAAAGCATATAAAACATACATCGTAGTATACACGAAAAAGCTGGAACAGAAAGGGAAGACACAAGTGACAAAGTTTTGATCCAAAATCGGCGCATATATATAAATAGTCAATATTTGTATACAATGCCATCATGCACTAGGCATGGTCAAAACGCTCAAAGAGCCCGTAATACACAAAAGAATCCATAATACAAAAAGTGCATAGGAGCCAAATGGCCTCTCAACCCCTACGCGATCCCGCTGAAGGTGCGCGCCCTCGCCTAGGACTACGACTACGCTGGCGCTCTGAATGGACGGAAGGCTCAGGGTCTCGAGGGGCGGTCGTGGTCTCGCCATGAGAACGGCTCCTCATAAGGTGCTCGGCTGTCCTATAGCCTGCCAACTCTGTACGGAGAGTAGACACCATCTTGGCCACATGCCAAACGGGAGCAAAGACGTTGGTATGCCTGCCGGCTGCTGAGGGCTCCCCGGCATCTACGGATAGCTCCGCACGGGTCTTATCCATAGGGATCATCAGAGAATCAGTACATACCCTACGGATTAGATCCCGCCACTCGTCAACAGTCTCTGCAAAACAAAGAAGAAAGACGAATTAGAAACTAGGCAAGAGGCTAAAATATACAAGATACAAATATAAGGAGGGATAGCAGTTAAAACAAGTCAAAAAAAATCAAACTAACACTGAAAGGGAGAAAGGATAACTTACTCGGGTCACCGGGCCTCCAAGATGGGTCACTAGGGCCAGCACCCGCTGCAGATGCCGCCGCCGACTGAGGAGCTGCTCCTGTAGTTGGGGCAACATGACGCCCCGCAACGGACTCATCATCTCCACCATGGCCCCGGGAGAGTGGCTCCTCGGAAACCAGAGTCTCTCTCTCTGCGCTCTGCTCCGCCCTCTCCGCCTGCATGATATCCTGAGTATCATGCCACTCGGGATCACTCTTGCCTCGTCTCGCTCCTCCGACCCTCCCTCTGTGGACTCCTCAGAATCGGAGTCAATATCTATAGGGTCATCGCTACTATGAGCAGGACCCGCGGTAATCCGAAGTAAAGGTGCCCGAGGCGCACCAGCTCTCCCTCTGGCCCGAACTATCCCCCTGGCTGCAATAGGAATGCCAGGGGTAACCACTGTCCAACCACGGCCTCTAGGCCCCCCTCTAGCCTCCCGAACTGATCTGTAAACTGGTGCTACTGGAGGAAGCATGCCCACATATGGGAGGCCGAACTGCTGAGGAACCCTGCTGAAAGGATGTACCTCCACCCGTCCCACACGGTCAATAAGCTGCCCTGTAATGGAGCAGGAAACCAATGTCATGGCCTCCTCTCCCCATACGCCGGCCATAAGCTGGTACGGTGTGGCCTCCATGTCTGCTATAGTGAGGGAGGCTACTGGCTGGTGAGGTGCTCTAAGCACCGACATATCTGACCATCTGGCCGCCCTCACAGCCCCAGGATCTGCCACCTCCACGCCTCTGCCATAAGGAATAAAATGCTCATACACCCAACTCATGACTAGAGTTGGGTGGCTCAACGACTGTCCCTGTAAATGGACCACCCTATATAAGTCGTGATAGGTGGTCCCCAAAATGTCTGCCCCCCAGGCGTATATCCGGCCATGCCCCTCTATCTGTGCAATGATGGGGGCCCAACAGTATAACAAAGTGTCCCCTCCCTTGTCCCCGATCAGTCTCGAGGCAAGGATCCCCATGATGGCCTGTCAAAATACGGGGATGGGCAAAGAAGGAATGGATCTAACTCTCACTCCCTTCTTCGGCCCCGTGGAAATAGCTGCATCTCCCATATATGTCGCCCACCGTGCACCGTGCCCGTGAGCTGCTTGTCTCTAATGTAAGTCGCCTCCCGATGATCGGGACCCCCAGAATGCGGTAGACATCCTCTAATGTAATGGTCCACTCACCACGGACCCCTGGCAATCGGAAAGTGTTCCGATCTGCATCCCAGTAGGAGAATAAGTCACAGAGTATGTGACTAGATGGAGCAACGTGAGGCACACGCGATATCCGCAATATGCCGGCCCTCTGCAATGTGTCCTCCTCATCTGCTGAGAGGGCATCCAATACCCCGGGCAGCCAGTCACACTCTCTCTCCCGGCTCCATCTAATATACTCCTCCTTCGCCTGCATACACCCAAAAACACACAAAACAGAGTAAGTTAGTATCTAAACGATATCAAGAGAGTTATAAAAACATACACAAATGCTAAAAATACAAGTGTAGGTTTTCAAAAGAGGTCCTTTTGCATTCTGTGCAAAACCGCCGCCCTAGGCAGGGGGGCGGTTTTGTAACCGCCGCCTTGAAGGCGGCGGTCTCGTGACCGCCACCCTGGACAGGGCGGCGGTCATGTAACCGCCGCCCTGGCTAGAGCGGCGGTCGCGGTCCGAAAACCCGCGCGGTTTTTAACCCCAAAAAGCCAAAAGCTCGCAAAAAACGACCATTTTAGCTAAAAATAAAGCCTACCCAGTAGGCGCCCCCTAGATGGACCTTTTAAACCTAACATTTTCAAAAATGACCCCCCCATTACAACAAATTTAACATTTCAAAATTGAAGAGGGAAAAACACAAAATTGAAGAAAAACCAACCTGTGATGTCGCGGGGTGGCGTTCCACACGTGGAGGCATGATCACTATCTCGCTGTGGACGTTTTGACTCTACTCACGTGAGAAACCGTTACCGTGGGCCCCGTGAGCTCAAAATCTATCAAATCGACTCGCGCAAATGAATAGTAAAATGGGCCCACTTTTTATATATATAGCGCTCTAATTCGTTTTAAATCCCCTTTTCACAGGTTCGGAGTGCCAACGGAGGTAAGTTTCTATCCTTGCACTAATGGTACGTCCTCTTCCCCTATTATTTTAGCGTTTATTTTCCAAGTTATTGTATCTATCTGCACTTGAGTTCCCCTTTCATTTTACGAAGGTAGCGGGAATTTCGGATGGCGTCATTTCGACACACGGACGTATAAGGTATAACTTCTAACTTCCCATTTCGGGACGGCCATACTCGGACCCACCGTTTTATGCCTCTTCATGGCTAAAACGCTTCTCCGAGGGGGCAATATGTACGTACCCAAAATTGTAAGGTACTGTACTGCGGAACGGTGTAATAAATACCCCAATGATGATACAGGTCTCTTCGCAAGGTGTTCGGGATCCAGAGAAGCTTTACGGATATGCGTTAACATCCCACATGCCCCGCTTAGCCCCCGCGTGCTTTGTTTTCCCTTTTTTCCTCTTTTCTTGGCTTTTTGGTCTTCAGTGACGAAACCGCCAAGGGAAGGCCGCTCGCCCCCTGAACAGGCGGCGGTCTCTGTCACCACCACCCGAGCAGGGCGGTCCTTTACGCGTTTTCCAGAATGTTCTTTTGATGGAACGCACACAAAGTTCAACGCTTCACCAGCTTTTCTTGCCGACTTGAGCATGCATTAATGTTTTTGGTCCCCTGGAATAGTGTTTTTCCTTTGTTTATTGTTTAGGAGTTCAGTTTGGTTTTGATCTTTGGGTGTTTGAATTCCTATAAATGCATGGTTTGTGTACATGCAAATGGCCCCTCATTTCTTGTTTAAAAACTCATCACTTTCAGTAGTTCAGTCTTCTAGTTTGCTTAAGTTTGATAGTTTAAATCTTTTACATGCTTAGTTGCATTTACCCAGCTATTGGTAAGCCACAGATCCAACTTGTGCAAACAATATTATTGCTTTTGGAGTAGAATAGTTTAGGCAGCCATTAAAGTTGCAGGTTTTGCTCTTCATACAGACAAGTTTCAGGTTCTGGACGCATTTTGTTGCATGATTCGCAGTAGACCCCGCTAGGAATTGCATAGGCCAAGCTCTGTACTCTTGCGCTATCCCTCTCCTATCCGCATTCTATTCTGTCTGCATTCTGAAGGCTGTCCATTGATCCAAATATCTATTCCTGTTGATGCAAGCATTACACACTTTTCTGGATTCACGTGAGCACAAAGAACGAGGAGATCATACTGAGGGGACAAGAACACACACACCGTCGGATTCGCCACTGTTCTGCGAAATCCAGGTTCCATCTTTCAAAGTTTTAGTTAGAACTTATCAAATAAAGTAGTTAATCACTTTATTACAGTTATTTCCATTCTCGATATTGCCAGGGAAGTTGTGGGGATTGATAGTTTCTGAGAAACTATGATTCATTCCTCACTTCTAAGGTAGGATCGAGAATCTTGCAAATAGATTAGTTATTTCGTTGTTTAGAATAGATATACAAAATTGCACAGACAAATAGCTACACTCGGCTATTTTGTTTGTTTTACGTTATTAGTTTAGTTGTCAATTCTAAATATTTTTAGATAGCTGCTTTCTTATAAATTGCCAGAAAATAAAAAAAAAAAAAGAAATTATATATGCTAGAAGTGTACTTAGATTTTACTTTATTATAGTTTGTTTCATTACTGCTTTTGCATGACAATTACGGGACCTAGGAGCCTGGGAATACATTTTCAAGCCAATTGTGCTTTCACCCAATATCGTAGTGGCAGAATCGACATTGACCAAAAACTTAGGATACAAGTCTTCCAAACAACAAGACTTCCAAATGATCAGTCACAGTTGAGAGGGTTAAACGTAGAAGACGACCAAGCACACACATTTGGTCAAATCAAATCAACCAAACTACAAAGTTATCCTAGAAAACATCCACATGATTGTAGAAGGATTTGAAAGAGAACAAATATTCGGGTGTGATCCTTTAGTTCCACCCAGACCATTTGGAGATACCCTCGTAGATATAGATACCACTTAAGAATTCAAGTTCTTTAGAACACCCGTGAGGTATTATGAGAAAATCGCACACCATCGATTCTAAACGTAGAGGCCGAGAAAGCTTACGACTACCGGATACTAGGGATTAGAACTTGATCTCACGTATGACCATAACAGATCGCAACAACCAAGAGTCTATGGTTGTGATCCACAAATCCCACATGACCCTAACGAATCCACAAGTCGGCTTAGATATGACACCGGCCTACGCAAATTAATTTCAGTCTACTCCGATTCCACCTATCATCATTCAACAGTTGTCCCTACTAGACACAACAGCTAACAAAGCTAGAGAATTTTGGACTAGGCCAGAGAATCGTCCATAGAGTTGACTATATTCACCATATGACCCTATCAGGAGAAATACACGAAACCATCCCGGGTCATTTTCCACGCATCCCACAACCCATAGATCGAATCACGCTAGAGCTCGATATTGATTGGAGCCTTCGAGTAGTCATCCTCGCTGATCAATCTATCACACCAGCCCAAGTTAGAAGGGCCTTCTTTGCCTTAGATCATGCAAATACCATTAGTGCGTGTCGAAGACATTAGACTCCTAACTAGTCTGTTTGCATATTCTACCCCCACCGGCTGTCTCGGTAGGACCTCGGGAGGTCGTGCACGCGGAAGAGTCACTTGTTGATTCTCACGCCGCTTTGTTGCTTTTCCGATGTACAATAATCCCTTAAACTCTATGATTTTTTCCACTTTAGAGTAGTCGACAAATAGTCTAAAATTATTGCTTCCTTAGGCTTAGTATCTGCTCCAATATTCACTCACTTTATCTTCATTGGTTCGGGATAGGGGCGGGTGGTCTTATCCACACTTTGTCCAATACCTCATGCCCCTTTTTGAATGGTTTACATCCAGATTATCTACTTCTTCATCATTCTCTATGTAGACCATTTTCCTTTCTCTTTCTCAAGGAAAGCATGGTGAAGCAATGTTGCATCGGCCTCTAGTTCATCATCAAGACACGCTCCTGAGTCTTATTTATCTAATAACTCCTAAAGGAGTTCTTTAGCCTTGGCACTATCCCCCATAGTTAAGTGCTTGATAACTTTAAATTCTTCTTCTACCAGAGGTTTTAGAGAAGAAGTCAAGTGTCCTGGGCCATTCTTGCAATTTAAGTCTTCCAATTTCCAATTTCTCTATGGATTTCTGCATATACATACCAAGCACGCACGCAGCCTTGTAAAGTGGAATAAAACCAGTGCACCCATAGTGAAGGTGGTAAAGCTTCCTGCCCTTATGTCTAGATTCTCTCACACTTTTGAACGTGGTGCTGAATAGGATGATTACCATGATAAATACATATTTGAGTAGGTGCATTGCTCCTAAAGAACCTAGTAGTAAGAGCAATCCCAATTTCATTCCATCTCGACAAGATTATCCCTATGGACCACCCACCGGCATCTTTCTGTCCCATGTAGTGTATATGCTAGCATATTTATTCTTTCTAGTGTCTCTATCCAACTTTCTTCCATGGTGCACATGAATACCATGGGATACCCTTCTCATATGTGACAAGGTACCAAGTTGTTACCTATCATCTTGACATAACACGATTTTGTGCTTGAAGGGAATATGCTCTTTACTTCGTGCCCTACCAACTCATAAGTGCTGTGAGCCCAATTATCACATGCAACACTCGTAGTATCACTAATGGACTATGCATCCTCCCACTGAATTAGTCCTTCTTTGGTTGGTTCAATTATCTCTGGATCTCAGATGATGTGTACATAAATCCTATTCAAATATTCTTCACTTAAAGGCTCAACATAGGGCATGGACTTTCCATCTGTTAAAGGGATAATAACTCTTTCCTCTTTATTTTCAAAATTGATATAGCCCTTGTTGAACCAAAGATCATCATTATTTTCATAGCACCAAGGATGCCCCAATAGAGCTGGGAAGCTATCTGATTCTGCCAGTGCTAAAACTTCAAAGTCTCTAGTGAACTTGGCTCCTTGTATGGTAATGGATGCATATTTTAAAACTCCTATGGGAGTGGTCTTAGTCTGATTAGCCATTAATAATAAGTTAGAGGATGACTGCAATGGGGGTCTTCCCATTTGTACCCATGCATCCAAGGTAAGAACATTAACTTCCACGTATGTGTCAATCAATATATTACTCAATAGCCACCCATCCACGATAACATTTAGAGAGATTTCCTTGTCATAATCTAGGCTATGAGGAGGGATATTTTGCATGCAGGATCTTCCGTCCGGTTTTAGTACTCACGTGGGGAGTGTTTTCTTTTAACCAACTCCCTAATAGTGGAATGATGTTCTCCTTGCACAACATTTTGCACACTTTTCTCAAGTCATCTATATCAGTTCGATAATCTCGATGCTTTCTTTTGCTCCTTTAAGTATTGTATCTCACCTTGAAGATTCCTTATAATTTCCATGGTATCCTAATAAACCTCCTTCTGATAGGAAAGATCTGCAGTCCTGTGCATGAAGAACTTCTTGTTTAGTGATGGTAGGTTTTTGCTGTAATGCTTCTCTCAGTGCGTGTCACCTCGGCGCGCAGTCATGATCTTCACTCGTAGTACCCCTGATTCCTCCTCCAACTTAGGCATCCATTGACTTTAAACAACACATTGTATCCTAACCATCCATGCACCTTTTTTTCTTGTTTATGTTGCTTACTCAGATGCTCATATAAGTCCAGGCACTCTTCATAGCTATGGTTCTTTCCATAGAAAGAACATGTAATATTCTAAGGACATTCGCACCTATAGTGGTTAGGAGATCCACATGTATAACATGTTCCACAAGGAAACTCACCTCTTCCACCACCACAACCTCATCCTCCGAATCCACCGCGGTATCCTCGACCTCTACCATGATTTCCTTCAAAACACCCTCATTCCAATCATAGTGCACATGATTGTGATCCCATAATCGATGCTCATTCTTTCCCTTAGATTTATCTAAAAATATTGTCTATCATACACCAATATCTATAGCATCATGGACCTATCCAATCGTCAGTTGTCTTCCGTGTCATGAGTCATGGACCTACAAATTTTACGGATGAGCTTGAAACGCGTTCTTCCTTATCGCATGTTGTAATAATGGGCAAGTGACTAGTATCATGGTTTAAGTGGCATATTTCACAATCCATCTGCAACAAGCGTACTATTCTATGAGGACAACTATCCTTTGTCCGACCTTCTACTTCACAATCCGTGCACCAAATCCCTATGCGTGTCTCATGTGCTAAATTTTGCGATAGTTTATCCAACTGTTTTTCCATTACTCGATATTTGTGCTTCTAAAAATGGGCTCACCCAAAGATCTATGCTCCCAAATTCCTCAACATGCAAGGCTTCCTCAAGTGCTTTTCATGGATAATCTGTATGTCTTATGTGACAATGACCTCCTAAAAGGGCTAATCAAGCCCCCAAAGAACCATTGTACATGTTATATTACATGTATGTCATAAGAAGGATTTGTTAACAATGTTTTAAACCATGCATCATACTCCCTAACAATTTTAGTAGTGCCTTGATTAATATCCTTGAGTGCACTTATACTTTTCTCGCTCAAACTCGGGGTATGAAACTCTTTAAGGAATGCATCCTTTAAAGCTATATAATCTACACAGTCCGAACAGGTCAAAATTCCTATACCAGCTATGGGCATGCCCTGTAACGTAGTAGAAAATTAGCTTTCCCTACGCTCAGAAGTTGTAATTCCTTTTACGCACCACAATATCTCACACATATGCACATGTTCAAGAGTAGCATATTCTATGCCCATATACTGGAAGATGAAGAAATATTTCCATGTAAATATTCCGAGGTTGGTGTGGACCTTGCCCACCGATCTAGAACTCCTACATTTCCCTACCTCTAGAACCTACAGATCCACCCCGAACCGAGCTACATATGCCTCCCGATCTTGAACCTATACCGGGGTCGAGGCTAGAAGATGTACTTCCCTATGTCCCAATAGTAGAACTGAACTATACCCCGATAGTTTGCGAAGCATTATTACTCCCATAAGTTACTCCAAAAATTGGCACACTTGTATTCTATGTTGATGGTACACTCGAAAAGGTACTCATGTATAACATCAAATCCATTTGTGCTACCAGTTTTGTGCCTCTTATAAGACTCGCTCCTACTCTCCCACTTCTTGAACTAGCTTATTGACTACTTGTTATACTAGATGCTAAAAATAAAACACAAGGGAAAGGTTACCAGGTGGATTTAGATGCACACCCACAACCCGAGATAGTCTCTACGGGCACACTTCTACGTGAGGCCAAGGGGGATCCCTATTATGCTTTCTAATTTGGAGGAGTTCCTGATGCTCTAGCTCCATGTCTTCCACGTGAGCTTTAAATACTTCAAAAGCCATCTCTCTCCTCAACACTATACTTTCGCAACATTAAAATGCTTCTCTATATCCCTATCATGTGCCTCATTATACTTAAGCCACCTTTCCTCTCTCTAACTTTCGCTACTAGGTCTGCCATATTTCACCAAACCTACTCCTACCCACATACGTGGTGAGGTTTAGTTAGCCATCGGTTTACTCTCCGATTCAAAGTTACAATCAAGATTTTGATCACTAATGGAATTTATTGTAGGTAAGATCCCATTGGATATCATAAAAACTAGAATTTAGCTACTTCGAACATGAATAAGTTGAAATTAAGTATTCTAAGATATAACCTGTTCAAGACACCACAAAACCATATATCCATAACTCGAGTCCAAATCAGATTAGCATCATAAAGGGCCTGGAATTATTCTTACATCTAGACAAGTGTGTGATACCTCCAATTCCTCTTATATGCATAAGTAATCAGCCACTTGTACAATTCTACTAGAAAGATAGCAAAAAAACTCTCATATAAACTATCATACAGATTCTGTTCCACCCATATGCATGCGTTAAACTTAGATCTAGTGTTGAAACTGTGTGGATATTCTTCCTCCAGATCATGTATACACTCTTCAATACTTGCTAGAGTTAACCAGTACGTTTTCTTCGTGAACCATCTTGAAAACAATGAAAAGAGGTCCTGTAAATGAAACTAATGATGTAGCTTAGAATTTAGTGTTACAAATCCAATAATACCCTAGACACACCTGGCACATCACTCAAATTTGGTGAGTGCTCACCGAAATGTGCAAAGGTACGTGTCCCTCTTTAGGGTTGCTGTTGCAAGATGTTAACATGATGAATATTTAACATATATAGTTCCATTACTAACACATCATTCTACAGAGCATACCAGATCTATCTCTAAGGGAGAACAAAACTAATTATTAACCATGATGAGATCAAAGACATACTAGATTCAACTACACACAAAACTAACACTTAGATTTAGCCAATATCCTCCATCATATTAACTACAATAAGTTTAGAAGCTTCATTACAATAACAATAGTATGTGTGTAATAGATTTAGTAGCATAATCTCACTATGTATGCATATCTTTGTATATGTTGATCTCTCTATTACATAGTTTACTACATACTTATAAGGGTGGGTACTTTCCCTTCACCGCTTATCAATTCTCAAAATAGGTTGCATGCTATTACTAGCCACACATGCAAGTGCACTACAATAGACTACTAGTAGTTAACTAATGTAGTAGATCTATTTTTGGCCTGTGTCCATGTAAAGTTCTTTGTAGCTAATCCTCCAAAAATAGCCAATGTGTGGCATGCACATCTCTTCCTTGTTTTTGTGCCCTGAATGCCATCTCTAAAAATAGACCTCCATTAGTAAAAATGGATAAGTCCCAAAAGTTGAACTTCTACTCCATGCACGTGTTCTCCCTATCTGTTTTCCCCTTTGAATATGACTTGCTTTCCCACGTGGACTTCTTATGTGCTTTCGCCCAATTTTCTCCGATCAACAATGCCCCGAGTCCATGAGCCCAATCCTTCCACACTTTTACACTTAAGCTATATTTAATTAGCTCAACAACCTCCATTGAACATTAAATTCCTTGATGAGGAAGAAGGAAGACTAGAAGAAAATTTTGTAAAAGAAAGAGATGAAGTGAAAACAAAAACAACAATGGTAGATGAAGAAGAAATACCTCAAACCATTGTTCCATGGGGAAGAAATAAATTCTTGATTGCTCTTGAATCACCTCTTCATAATCTACTAATAGGTTCTTGCAAGAACTTTCCAAAGTTCAAAGGTCAGGGCACACAACATCTTGAAGAACACATTGCCACTTTGACAACATCATGTGGGATTATTGGAGTCACACATGAAGATGTTTTAGTAAGGTTTTTCATGGAACATCTTTAAGAAAGAGAAACATAATGGTTCTACCTCTCCAAATCAATCACTTATTGGAATGATATCAAGTCCAAGTTTGAAGAAAGATTCAAATTTATTGAGGACTATAAAGACCTCCTTATTTAATTAGCACAAATGAAGAAAGGAGCAAATGAAACTATGAGAGACTTCCTCACTCATTTCAATTGGTTTCTCTTTAGGATACCAAAAGAAGATTCACCATCTAAAAATAATGTTAAGAGATTCTTCATTAATGCTTAATCACCAGAGGTAGGATTCTTCCTTAAAAGGTATTAACCAAGGAATCTAACATAAGCACAAAGAATGGTTGTTGACCTTGATGACGATCTCATCCTATTTGGAAAGATCAAAAATCCCTCAAAGGGAAAGGCCCAACGTCATGGAGACAAGAGAAATGATCCATTTTTACAAAAATGGCAAATGAAATGTCGTCACTAAAGAGGGAAATTTTTAAACGAGTATCTCCTCAAAGTAACAACACAAATAAGATTACAGAGCATTCCCAAAGGCTTGCCTCGGGCCCCACCCATTAATGCAAGTTGTAGGAGTCAAGAAGATGAAGAAGAGATCAAATAAGAAAGTAGATATGATGATCTCATAGAGGTTGAGGAAGTAGATAATGACACAAAAATAATATTTTGTGAGTACTTGAGGCGATGAAGATGATGGTGAAGATGAACCTAGTCTCTCATGTGCAGTGTTCACTCATTCCCAACCTAAGAAAGGATCTTCTTCCTCCACTACTGCTAAAAAAAAGAAGGCTAAAGATCCTCTTGTGGTGAATCTGAAAAAAAAGTGGAGGATCTCCACTTCCACCTTATATGGAGTTAGCATTGAAGAATCCTGATCCTGTAGTAAGCACGAGGACCCCCTCTATTCCAAGTAAGTCTTCTAATGTGCCTTATAAGTCTAAATATACTACTGCAAAATCTGGTACATCAAAAGTTCCTAGTGTACCTTTCAAAATAGCTTACATCCCTAAATAAATATCCATGCTTCCAAACCTATCCCCGCTAAAAATCAGTCCCTTCATCCAAATATTTTCATTTTGAATTCATATAATATGCAAAAAAACCAAAGTGTAGATTAACTAAACTAAATATTCATGGACTCACCCCAAAAAATTTGAGTGATTCATCGATTTATCAAGAGTGTTAGTTTAACACCTAATGTTGTAACTCCTAGTTCTAAAGGAATACTACTAAACACACCTACACCTCCATTATATAACATTCTTACATTGAGTGCATCAAAGACAGACAAGGTCGATCCTTTCTACACATCTCGCTTCTTGTTGGAGATGTATTGAACAATTTCATAATAGATTTTAGTGCCTCGACAACATGATGCTCGTGAAGGTCGCCAAGGCTTTCAAACTTGCCATGATCCCCTTTGGTGCATTTTGTTACTCCATGGAGTCAAAAGAGGTCCCATGTGTAGGGAAGGTCAAAGATACATAATTGGCTCTCACAAAATTTCCAGATAAGAAGGTTTCAATGATGATATTGGTAGCGGGTATTTCGAATTAGTTTGGAATATTTCTCAAAGCATAATTTTTTGTCAACAATTGCGAGGGAAAATCCAGATGATTTGGTCTTCTACAACCATCTAGGTGAAAGGAGACATGAAAAAATTTCTTCCATAAAAGAAGATGAGGTACAAGGTGAAAAAGGTAGGAGATCCAAGAGAAAACATTTTATACCAAAATAGTAGGAGGATGAATCATTTTGTGACAACTGAAGAGGAGGATGAGATAACAATATTGATAGGAAAAAACCATCCTTCCAAAAGGAATATTGATTTTTAGGAAGCATTGACGAAATTTGAGCCACAAGAGGGTAGCCCCAAATTGTGAGAAGATGCATACCATGAAGAAGAGGAAATGGTTCTTGGTGAAATATCAAATGGAGAAACAAAATTGTATGCTTACGGAGGATATATTTTCATTCCCATTTGGTTATGAAGAGGATATCGATCATGTCATCCATGGAGAGACAAAGCCATCCTATGATGAGCCCTCAAAAGGTTTGAAAGAATGGTCTCATGCAAGAACCGCTAAGAGCCATGGAAGAAAAAAATACCCCGAGCTCAGTCTCTAACTCCTGATGCAAACTATGGATCTACAATACAAGCATGAATCTAATCCAAGATTCTCAATTGATGTAAAGGATGATCACAATGAAATAGATCAAGGTGAAGAACCCAACATTCCTCTTGAGCCAATGGTTGATGAATACAACGATGAAATGGAATTATTTTCTTTCCCATTTGAAGAAGAAGACTCTTTCCATGATGAAAAATCTTAAATAAATGGTGTTTAGGTCATTGAAGATGGATATCCCCTTGAAATGGAGTAATGAAATGTAATAATCTTCAAGGAAAGGAAGTAACCCCTCCAAATAGTTTCCTTGAGCTTCAAAATGAAGATTCTTTGAAGGCGTACAAAGATGAGCTACACAAAGTAACAAAGGAGAACTTGGTGCAATTTTTTTTTTCGACGTGGTAGAAAGTATATAAGATCCTGAGATAATTATTGATATCTTATCTCATGTTATGGCCATGTAAGACAAGTATGAGGTTACCTGTGATCCTCCAAAGTATATATTAAAGCACCTCATAGTGGAGTAGAGTGAAAAGATAGATTCGAGGTTTCTCATAGAAGAGAGGTCAATGAGCATAGACTTGTGAAAGAAAAGAACTCGAATATAAAATAAATTTGAATGAAAATAATCCCCTGGGCAAGCTATGGGATGCTTAATGAGAGATCAACAATGTGGGTAAGTTCAAAATGAAATTGACGCTATGAAACTGATTTCAAAGGGAATGAAGGCAACAAAATTTTTGAGCGAAGGCCTGAGCATCAAGAAACTCATGTAGACTCACTCCTACCAATTATATAGACAATCATGAAATAACATGGCTTTCATAAATAGTTTATGAGAGGAGGAAACTTTCTTGAATCATTCAATGGCTTTATGGAACAACATCGTTCAATATTTCCCACTCAAGGGTAACCTCTTTGGAAAGAAGAGTGCTACAGTGAAAGTGGGTTTTCCCTCACCTAGTACTATAGGTGATTTAATTTTTTTCCCCCTTTTTTCACATGGTGTGGTGTGTTTCCCTTTTTTTGTGTGGTGTGTTTCATTTTATTTGTGTGTGTGTGTGTGTGTGTGTGTGTGTGTGTGTGTGTGTGTGTGTGTGTGTGTGTGTGTGTGTGTGTGTGTGTGTGTGTGTGTGTGTTGTCCCTTTCTAGCTATCTCTTGCAAGTTGTGTGTGTTCTGCAAGGCCCACTCGATAAGGAATTGGTTAAAGTTAGGAACATAGATTCTAGAGTTCTCATGTGATGTCCTCGTTGCACTCGATCCATGACATGTACCCAAACTAGAGCAAATTATTGCCATGAAAATGTGTAACAAGGGAATTGTCAATTTTCTTTCATGACAACCATACCATACTTGAATTTTTGATCAAAATTCATCCTAATTCCTCCTTCATATCACCCTAACCCATGATTCAGTCCTATCCCATATCTCTAAAGTAGTATCAAGTGTTGTTTCAATGTTTTCTTAGGTGATATCGGGTACCAAGTCATTTCAAGTGCTTCCCAAGAAAAATTCATCAAGACAGTCTTTTTGGCAAGCCTGGGAAAGGTCAATTTTTGGATTTTCTAAGGTGGTGTGCACCTGCGAGAAGTGAACGAAGGGATTGAACTCATCATGTAGGTGCATCGAGAGAGAGAAGAACATTGTGAAATAATTTTTGAAGGTTTTGTGAAGTTTCACAAGTTTTGGAGCAAGTTTAGCAAAAGTGGGTCTTGGAGGCCTAAATAATGCACAATGCCAAAATAACCCCGAACTTCAAGAAGTGATTCTAGGAGCTCCAAAAGGATTTAGGAGTAAAAAATATCATTAGAAAGGTATTTCAAGGACTAAATTATGGTAAAACCATATTTTCACAACATCTAGGTGCATTGCGTCCACAATACCAATTATTTTCATGCGTAGCCTAGGAGATTTGGACAAAATCCTATATTTGAGGGAGCAAGTGGAAGAATAAAGAGATGAAACCCCCACCATTGGATTCATAAGGTCATTTTTAGGTAGAATCATATAAAATTTCATCAAAAAAATCCTCCTGTAGCTCAAGATATGGCACCGACAAATGACTCCCCAAGGTAAAGGCTCCAACAATTAGTCAATTTTTGGGTTGAAAATCCAACCAATAAAAATGTGGCACACTTTTTTGAACCAAGTACACACCAAATATTTAGTGCAAAAAGTGAAATAAAATGTGCCCCTCTCCTATTTGATCCCCTAGACCCCAATCGACCACGGTTTAGCTCTTTACGCAAGGATAAGTTCTCCAGACTCCATTTCCCAGCCCCCGCTCCATGCAATCACACACCATTACTTGTCAAGCCAAGGTGAGGGAAATGTTGTCTCGTGGTGCACCAAACATTTAGTATTGTTGGAAAAAATAACTGCCCATCCCTCCCATTTAATCTCTTGGTCACCCATGTGCCATTAGAAGCTATATTAAAGTGCTTTTTCAAGCCCCTCTCTCATCCTCAATGAAAATCACGCTGTGACACATGGACCAATAGGGATGGGGAAATTTTTTTGCACCACGTGCACAAAGAAATTGGTGCAAGTAGTTCACAAAATTTTGAACCATTCTAAAAATAAAAAAACATGTAAAATTTTCTAACTTAGGTCATCACTAGCTACTTCCATTTTCTTGCATTTGCACACATAGGTTTTTCTCTAAGCTGTCGGGATTTCTTCATTCCTCCATTAATGATTCTTGTAAAAGCTTAATATAATCCCATGCATCATTCCTCCATCATTACATACTACTGCAATGAATTAAATCCACCCTTCTAAGTAAAATCCATGATCGAGAGCTACCGAAAACCTAGGGAACAAAAACGAAGAAATGATCATATCTCTCAAACCGTGCATCGAATCCTCATGAAACTTTGAGAAAATTTTCCTCATCTAAACTAATTTAACGTGCAAGATAAAAAATTTCAAAATATTTCCCTGTATTTTAATGGAATCCATACAAAAATTATTCCCTAGAGTGTTCTTATGTTGTTTGTTGTCAAACATGAAGCAAATTGAGCCAAGAATCTTAATAATAGAGTGAAGAGAAAAAAATAGAGATACATTATAAAAATAGTAAGTGCCACTGGTTCAAACTTTTCATTTTTAGTAATTTTACAAAAATGACAAAACTCCCCGAAGGAAGAACAATGAAAATACCAAAACTTCAAACTAGGGCACACGAGTTAGAAAAAGTCAAAAAGCAAAAAGCAAAAATCAACTTTCAAAATATATAAATTTATTTTAATTGATCCTAAAAAATATGAAAACATGTTTGGAATGTGAGATAAACCCCTTAGTGAAATGAAAAGGCCAAAAAGAAACCTGCCCAAAATAGTAGCTCCTAGGACCTAATTTCTCAAAATAGCAGTTTTTAGTTCCAATTGTAAAAAGTTTCTACCATCTCCATAATAACTTATATCACTAATTTTTTCATCCTCATGGGATTTCAAGATGATTCTAAGGCTCAAACAGAGCATTGATAACTTCATATTGGTCTTGGAAGCATTGTCTTGAATTCAAGTGTGCTCAGAAGTAATGCAAGGCATCGCAAGGTGCAACAGATGAATTCATCTTCATCACTTAGAGAGTTGGGTGATTCGAAATAATTTTTTCAGTGATTTCAAGTAATTTTAGTGCTTTATGATTCATGTATCAAGGAGGATCATTGTGATTTGTGCTCGTGTCTATCTCGAGCTCACATTGAGAAGTCCTAAAACAGTGTTTCTCAACACTCATTTTGTGACCCGAGATGTCCGAGAATCATGTATTAGGGAGGAATTGTGGTCATCACTGGAGGGAACAAAGTGTTCAAAATACACTTCATCAAATATTTCTGATGAGTACAACAGTGTGACTATGTAGCAGAATGTCATCATATATTCCCCCATCTTCAAAATTCTTTGAAATGGACCTCGATCCTACAACACCTACTATAATCAAAGTCATCATTCAAAATTGTTTTAAAAAAATTAGTTGGAGGTGACCATGCATCATCTGAATGAGGTTTCTTAGGGTATAAAAGGTCGAGATCCCAAGTTCACCATATTGGGAGATTTCATCGATCATCAGAAATGAGGAAAATGCATGCCTTTGATTGATATATTATTATGATCATATTTGTTAAGTCAATTTGACTTCATCATGTTTATGATATACCATCATATTTAGGCTTAAATGAACATAAGGTCACTGGAGATGTTTTGTAACATCTTATGAATACATCCATACTGCTGATAAATCTTACTTAGATTCAATAAATTGCAAAGGATGACATTCTTGTTGAATATTTTAAAGGCCTAACAAACCTATTCTAGGTGACAACTATATATTTAAAAAGGACCTAGTTATGTTCTAATTATATTTGATTGAACAACCCCAACCTAAGATATGGTTAATACATTATTGATGGGGCCTTGATCTCTAAACCTATCCAAGGACCTAAAACTTAACCTAAGGAAAAACTATGGTCGGCATATAATGAGGAGGTTGAGTTAAGAATAAATGGTTGGCGCCAATCCAATACTTGGAAAATTAAATGTGATGGTAATTATAAGCACCACCACCTTTGGCAGTGACTTAGCCTGAGTTGACATGCACATAGGCCAAGGTAACTAAAATGTTTGGCAGTAATTTGTTTAAACGTTTAGTTGTTGCTAAGTTAGAAAAGGTAGTTGGTGGATTGTAAGGTGAACTAGAAAACTACCATTAAATTTATTACTTGAAGGGAGCGTGGAAACCACCTTAGAAACACCAAGATGGTTTAGAGGAAAATAAGCGTGGTTGGGTTCTATTTTTCATTTGGTGTATCAAGCACAATGGCTCTGCATGTTAATATTTTGTTATTTGAACTAGAAGTTTGTTTCTGCTTCATTTATGAACTCACCGTTGCATGGAGAGTATAGTAAATAAAATTTTGAGATTTCGAGTTATAAAATTAATGAATAAAATGAACAATATTTTTATATGCATTCTATTTGAATATTTGGTGAAATCTTGCGGTAGAAACTTGGAAAGGAAGTTAGAAAGCTTGGAAAAAAGTTTTGATAGCACTACTAGGCATGATAGGCTCTAACTTGCTATAATATCATGCTTTGTTTAATTATTGTTGTGGCAAATCAGCAGCACCCTAGATGCATCGGGTTTCTAAGTTGATGTTTCGGGCATCCAAAGTGTGTTTGCACAACATTGAAACCTCTCTCCAAGTGTGGGACTTATAAAATGAGAGAGGAATCTACAGATTAGAGGCTGGTTCCTCAAACTCCTCTCATCAGATCTGTTATTTGCACAATTGCAGAGGTTTGAATCCTAATCCTACTCTAAATTCCAAGGAGACGAGAGATAGAAAGTGCAAAAATTGAAACTAAACTAATGATGGTGATGCACCAAAGGAGTGGTGAACATTTTTGCTCATGAAAATAGACACAAATCAGAAATTTCAGCATAAAACATCATGCACAGGTTGATAAGATGTAATCAAAGGTTTGAAATGAAACAAACAACACATGCAAAGGACTGAAAGCATTCACAGAGCCTGCATTGTGATTTTCAACATCAAAATCCTTGCATTCCAACACGAAAGAGGCAAAAAGGCCTATTACAATCCCTGGAAGGTTTGATACTTCTAAAATCACTTGCTAAAGATGAAAATGAAGCTTCTTTGTGTAAAAAAGTGTTCAACCCAACAAAAATGAGCCAAATCGCTTTTTACGGTGCATGGGTCGAGCCCGTGAGAGAGAAAACGTGAAAAATGTGGGAGCCATCCTCATTGACCAAAATGCATTAAAAACAACATGGAGGTCCTTACAAACCCATGCCCCGACATTTTTGACCATCTTTGGAGAAGAATGCAGCCCATTTCGCATTAAAATTGGTTGTTGAAATGTCGGGTTTTGTCCATGGGCGCATACCAGAAGCGTTTTTTGATTTTATCCCTTAAAAAAAAACCAAAATTCAAAATTGACCTTGGAATCATGTAGATAATTTTACCAGCTTTCCATTGATATAAAGAACACAAAAATCGAGCTTTGGATCGAAAGTTATGGCGTTTGAAGATTTAGGGAAAAACAGGCCCAAAACGGATCGGCGGGAAAAAATTTCAAATTTCACCTCTTTTTTGCATTTGGAAATTTTTTCAAAAAATCCCCACACTCGCCTCCTAAGATGACATGTGTCAAGCTCTGATTGGATCAGGCCTAGCTCTCAAAAATTCCCGCGGCCTTTTCCCTTTGAAAATTTGACATTTTTACTTTGGAAAAATTTCATTTTTCCCCCCGTGCCCCGCCGGTCCGGGACGCGTGTCGGTGTTTGATTGGCTGACTGGGGGCGCGGGCTAACCTTTTGCCTTTGAATTTTTGCCAAAACTTTGTAAAATTTTACAAAAACTCCCCGAGCTCCGAACTCCCCTTGGACCCTAGGACACGTGTCCTAAGTTTATTAGCCGGGGCCACTCCTCCAAAATTTTGCCTTTGAAAATTCTCGGCCAACACTTAGAAACTTTTCCCTTTTTTCTTCTGCACCGTGAACTCCCCACCCTCTCTACCACGTGGCACAATATTATTGGCCGCAGGCCCTCTGGTCCAATTTTCCCTTTGAAAATTTTAGAAAACCCTTAACAAATTTTCCGTTTTGTCCTCCGCCGACGCATGATGGTGAAGACACATGGCAAAATTTGATTCGCTCGGGCCTTGCGGGGAAATTTTTGCTTTTGAATTTTTTGGAAAAACTTAGCCAAAATTTGCATCCTTCCTCTCGAGACCCGTGACCCTCCTCTGGACACGTGTCGCATCCTGATTGGTCCGGGCCAAATTTCAAAATTTTTCCCGCTTAAACACCTAGCAATTTTTTTTTACTTTGCCTCCTCTCCCGACGTGTCACGCTCTGATTCGCCCGGTGGGCCCGTGGCAAAAATTTTCTTTTACATTTTTTGACCAAAACTTGAAAAAATTTCTAAGTTTTTTCTCCTCTCCGCCACCTCCTGGGACACATGGCAGCTTCCTATTGGCTGCGGGCTTCCAAGGGGAAAATTTCCCACAAAAACTCCACCGAGCCATAACTTGAAAAATATGAGGAGTTAGGAGGAAAACTTTACCTTTCTAGAAAGCTGAGAGAGAGCTCTATCCAATGGTGCCATTTCCAGAAAGATTTGAGTGCCTAAAAATCAAAAATGAAGACTGAGGCACAAGAGAGGCAAGAACACAAGGTGTTAGCCACAAAATGAGCAGGGGCACATTTTGGCTAACAATTTTGGCGACTCAGAGGGGTCATCTACCTACTGGATGAGGATACCAGTTGCCTGAAACAATCCATTGGGCATGGAGTCACCTGATTCTCTGTTTGGAACCCCAACTGACTTAGAATGTTGCAAGGAGGAAGATGGAATATCACCTTATGGAAGCAAGGACTGCAAAACATCTCCAGGGACAACAAGCTGTGCCAAAGCACATAGGGAAAGCAAAAATAACCTATAGCAAAACAATGTGCACAAGAACTTGAAGGAATGGAAACCTAAGCTAATATTTACAAGGTGTAGAACTTCCCTTTAGAAGCAATGCTTGAGATAGATTCCATTGACTGGAATCTGCAGTTCTTCACCATCCAATGAAGCCAATTAGAAAGCATTGTTGTTCTTGCACTTTGTGACCATGTATGGGCCACTCCAAATGGCATCAAATTTTGAATGCCTTCCCGGTTTTGCTCTATCTGCATCCCATTTTAACACTAGATCTCCAACCTAGAAAGATCTACTCTTGGCCTTCCTGTCAAAGGTCTTCTTGATCAAAGCTTGATCCTTCTCCATTGCTTGGGATGCCTGATCTTTGATCTCTTGAAGCTCCATCAACTCTGCATATCTCACCTCCATGGGCTCAAACTCCAACAGCTCCAACTGTTTCATGAGTTCCAATGTTGGCAACTCAAGTGACATGGGAAAGATTGCTTCTCTTCCATAGACAAGTCTGAATGGAGAGTTACCTGTGGATCTCTTGGGAGTTATCCTATCAGCCCATAAGGCTGATTTCAGTTTGGTATGCCAAGACCTCTGATTCTCATCAATAGTTCTCCTAATGATCCTCAACAAGTTCTTGTTTGTAGACTCAGCCTGGCCATTACCTTGAGGGTAATAGTTTGATGAAGTACTTAGGTAGATCCCATTCTTGACAGCCCACTCAGTCACCTTGGATCCAATGAATGCCAATGCATTATTTGATATTATTGTAGCAGGTATGCCAAATTTGGTTACTATGCCCTCATAGAAGTCTAAGATGCTAGACTCATTTGCCTCTTTGAGCGCTACTGCTTCAGTCCACTTGTTGAAGTAGTCTGTGGCTGTCAAAATCTATTTGTGCCCTTGGCTTGAATTGGGATTAATGACTCCAATGAAGTCCAAACCCCATTGCATGAATGGCTGGTCAACTGAGATTAGATGCAATGGAAGGGTAGCAAGTCTCTCTTTTCCTGTGAAGAATGCACAATTCTTACACCTCTTGATCCATGCAAAGCAATCACTGAAAATATTGGGCCAATAATAACCAGCCTTCATTATTTTTAGAGCCTGTCACTCTGGTGCAAAATGACCACCAGCTGGTCCACCATGGAACTCTTCCAACACCCTATGAATCTGATTTGTGCTAATGCATCTCGGCGGCACTCCATTCACATCTTTCTTGAACAAAACTCCATCAACAATGGCATATGGGATGGCCTACAATCTGAAGTGTCTTCTTTGGGTCTTGTTCATCTCTGGAGGGCATAGGCCTGTGCTTAGGAAGTGTATTATACCTTGGGTCTAGCAAGGAGTGGGAACAAATTTATTTTCTTCTTGAGTGCCACTTGGCTCATGGCTGTCTTGAACTGTCAAAACAACCTCTTCTTCATTGCATACTTCTTTTTGCTTCCCTAAAATCAGCTAGTCACACAATCCTTTTCCTCTTACCAGCTTGGTGACCTTGATCTCAATGTCATACTCCATGACACGAGTGATTCAACCTGCCCTTTTCTCATTCAAATCCTTGTTGAGGAGGAAGTCTTTAACCCTAGCATGAGAGACCAGCAACTGGACTTTGTTGTTTGAGACTAAATGCTTGAATTTCTTTAAGCTTCGATTCTGCAAGCACATGCTTCTCAATAAAATAATACCTCACCTCATAGTCATCTAGGATCTGGATGAAGAAATAAATTGGCTATTCATCGTTGTCCTTGTTCTTACGCTGTACCAAAATAGTAGAAATAATATCATTACCTCCAAATGCATAGAGGATGAAATCCTTGAGAAGTCCGGGTTAATGAGAGTTGGTGCTTGAGAGATGGCTTCTTTGATTGCTTCAAAAATATCCTTGCTTCTTCGCTGTCCACTTGAAAGCCATGCTTTTCTTTAACATTTTGGTGATAGGTTTGACAAGGGCTATAAAATCTGGGACAAACCTCCGAACAAAGTTTATCCTCCCAAGAAAATCTAAAGGTCTTTCTTGTGGCTTGGAAATGGTAGTGCTCTTATGGCTTCAACCCTCTCGGATCAATTACTAATCCTTCTTTGGAGACAATATGGCCAAGGAGCTTTCCTTCACGTGCAAGAAAGATACACTTCTTAGGATTCAAAGACACTCCAAATCTCCTACACCTCGTGAAGACTTGTCTCAAATGAGAGAGGTGGTCTGCTGCATTTCTGGAAAAACAAGTGATATCATCAAGGTATATCAGCACCATGTTGTTAATCAAACCTTTCAACGCCATGTCCATTACTCTTTGGAAGGTAGTACTAGTGTTGGACAATCCAAATGGCATTTTCTGTATGCATAAGTTCCCCATTTGGTTGTGAAGGCTATCTTGAAATGGTCTTCCTTCACCATAATCGATTGTAGCACGAGTAGCCATCAAGTAGTGAAACCTCTGAGCCACCCACAACTTGCAAGATTTTCTCCATGGAAGGGAGTGGGTAATGGTCCTTGAGAGATGCTCTATTCAAGTCTCGAAGTCGACACACAATCTGATCTCTCCACTCTTCTTTCTAACTGGAACCAAGTTGGCAACCCAACTAGAATGCTTGATTGGGAATATGATCCTTGACTCAATCAACTTGTTCAATTCTTTCCTCATGAGAGGCTCCATGTGTGGATTGACTGGTCTTTGTTTCCACTTTGATAGGCTTAGTATTTGGATCCAATTCAATGGTATGCCGAGCTAAGTTGGGATTGAAACCTTTCAAGTCTTCATAGCTCTAAGCAAATACATCGGGAACTCTTGACACATTTGTATGAACTCATACCTTTCTTGTTCGGTTGTCATCTTTCCAATTTGTAATGGTTTTTTCTCTTCCACTAAGATGGATCTCGAATCCTCTCTCTTGACCTGAATGTTTGCTTTCTCCTTCCTAAACTAATCATTGGGATTAAAAATGGACTCCAAAGTGATAAGTCCCTTGGGCAGCTTGTTAGTTCTCAGCTGTACCACTTGGTCACCATCGCTGTTCCAATTTTTCTTGATTCTTAGTTGAGAACTCACCTTCTTCTTGTAAGAAATGGATGATTTTCTGGTCATTTTCAAACACTTGCCAGTGACATTGTTATCCGGCCTTTGAAGGTCTCACAATCACGTGGATGTTTGGTTGTACCTTGTCTTGTTGAATGCTTTCCACAATGTCAAAGGCTGCCCCTACTGCTGCAAGCCTGTCAAGCCAGCTTGGTTCTCTTTCCTAGGAATGGATTTGATGCCAAAACCTTCAAAATCTTCCATGAGGTCCCATACCCTACTCTTGTAGCACTTGAGTAGATCATTCTTGACAAGACATGCTATCCCTTGACCTGATTTACAATCAATTCACTATCACCAAAGACTTGCAAGTTATTTATTCCTCTCTTTATTGTCCAATGCATCCCTTGCACCAAGGATTCATATTCAGCGGTGTTATTGGAGCATGCAAACTGAAATCTAAAAGATGAATAGTACTTTACTCCTTGAAGTGAAACAAGCATAGCTCCACCTCCCGTACCTTGTCTACTCCTTGATCCATACAAAAATAGCTGCCATACCTCATTGTCATCCTTATGGTTTGGCTTGGTGATGCTAGGAATGGGATGATCTTCTTCATGTATGCAATAGACCCCTAGCTCAGATTCTTCTACTTCTTGATAAGGATCAAAAGCATGTACCTTGTTTTCCCATTCATCAAGAGTTAGATCCGGGATGCTTCCAACCTTGGTGTCAGCTTCATCAGTGCTTGGGTGATCTTCTTGATCAAATGTTGAATAATTGGCATTGATCTGACTTGGAGTGTAGGGCTCAATGTGGAAGTTTGCAATAGGTTCAGACATGATTTTAGCTTTGGTTCCATACCTCATTCTGAATAGCATGTGTGACCAATCAGCAGACAAATATCCTCCAATCTTGGATGTGAAGTCCCTTGACAAGCATAGGGCAAAGAGTGGTGGAAGGTTTATAAGCGATACATCTTGTAAAACAACAACATTTGGACATGCATGCAAGGTAAGACTAAAGTTTTTAATCACTCCAACTATTATTATCGCTGTCCCATCCAATTTGCACTACCCCTTTGGATATGGTTTCATTCGGAGCCCTAGGCCGATCAGCTATTTGTTTAGGCATCACCGAGCTACTTGCCCCGGAATCTATCATGCAATTGTGCACTAACTAATTTCCAATGATTAATGAAACATAGAAAGGAGGGGGATTTAACATTTTACCTTGCTATCCTCCATGATTCCCCTCAAAGCTAGGTAACATTCATGAGCACTTTCTCTTGCATCCGAACTTGCCGATTCGAAGTTGGCGATCCTTCATGGCAGCTTGTAGCAAATCTCTTTGGCCTGGGATAGATAGGGATTCCCACATTGATATATTTACATTTGTCTTCTTCATCGATCAATAATCTTGAATGGTGATGAAGGATCTCTTTGCTGTCCCTTGGTTGGCACATTCACTCCTACCGCTTTGAGGTAGTAGAGAAAAGCACCTTTCTTGCTTTGGCTTCGACCGCCACTTTGGAATTCTCTCCCAAGTCTTTTGAAATCTGAAATTGAAATCAGTCAGTGGCTCATTGGGAGCTCTCTTGATGGTTGTCAGCTGCTCCAAAAGAGACAAGTTGTCTCCCTTCTCTCCAAATTACTCATGAAGTGCTATACATAGTTGGTTCCAATTTGTGATAGAACTAGCTCCAAGGCTCCTAAACCATTGCAATGCCTTCCCTTTGAATGAAGATGCCAACAATTTGACAGCCACTTGCATCTCATTAATTTCATGAATTGCACAAAGGTTGGCAATGTCTTTAACATGATCACTTGGAGTAGTCTGATTCTCTCCAGTGAAGTATGGAATGTTTTTCAAGGTTGCAATTGGAATTGGATGTTGTGCATTGAGGGCAAGTGGGCTGCTTCTGTGAAATTGACATAGGGGTTGTTTTGTGCCATTCTAATTGGTCTTAAAACCCTTGTTGACTGAATGAAAGGCCTACCAGGTGGAGGAGTTGAGAGAGTTCTGTTTGGTGGAGATGGAGACCTTTGAATCCTTCTTCCTCTTTGCCTTCTTCTTGGAGATAACTACAGGTATTCAAACAACACCTCTTCTTCTCCAACTCTTGACCTTGTGGTGATTCTTCTCATGAGTTTTCAGGCCTGCACTGCTGAAACCAATTGATTCTTCCCCTTGGAGTCGCCAGATGTGTAATTTATAGCTCTTTTGAAGCAAGAAAATTGCAGCAGATGCACATCAACTTTGCTGCAATAAAAATGAGACCTCTAGGGTCCCACCAGGTGTGCCAAAACTGTTGTGGCAAATCAGTAGCACCCCTAGATGCAAGGTTTCTAAGTTGATGTTTCAGGCATCCAGTGTGATTGCACAACATTGAAACCTCTCTCCAAGTGTGGGACTTGTAAAATGAGAGAGGAATCTCTAGATTAGAGGTTGGTTCCTCAAAATCCTTTGATAAGATCTATTATTTTCACAATTGCAAAGGTTTGAATCCTAATCCTAATCTAAATTCCAAGGAGACAGAGATAAAAAGTGCAAAAATTGAAACTAAACTAATGATGGTGATGCACCAAAGGAGTGGTGAACATTTTTTCTCATGAAAATAGACACAAATCAAAAATTTCAGCATAAAACATCATACACAGGTTGATAAGATGTAATCAAAGGTTTGAAATGAAACAAACAACACATGCAAAGGTGAAAGCATTCACAGAGCCTGCATTGTGATTTTCAACATCAAAATCCTTGCATTCCAACATGAAAGAGGCAAAAAAGGCCTGTTACAATCCCTGGAAGGTTTGATACTTCTAAAATCACTTGTTGAAGATGAAAACAAAAGTTTCTTTGTGTAAAAAGTGTTCAACCCAACAAAAATGAGCCAAATCGGCTTTTACAAAGGCATGGGTCGAGCCTAGAGAGAGAAAACGTGAAAAATGTGGGAGCCATTCCTCATTGACCAAAATGCATTAAAAACAACATGGAGGTCCTTACAAACCCATGCCCGACATTTTTGACCATACTAGAGAAGAATGCGACCCATTTCGCATTAAAATTGGTTGTTGAAACGTCGAGTTTTGTCCATGGCGCATACCAGAAGTGTTTTCAATTTTCCCTCTAAAATAATTCAAAATTAAAAATTGATGATGGAATAATGTAGAGAATTTTACCATCTTTCCATTGATATAAAGAACGTGAAAATATGAACTCGGATCGAAAGTTATGGCCCTTTTAAGATTTAGGAAAAAACAAGCCCAAAACGGATCGGCGGGACAAAATTTCGAATTTCACCTCTTTTTGCATTTGGAAACTTTTTCAAAAATCCCCGTGCTCGCCTCCCGGGATGACATGTGTCAAGCTTTGATTAGATCAGGCTTGGCTCTCAAAAATTCCCGCGGCCTTTTCCCCTTTGAAAATTTGACATTTTTACTTTGGAAAAATTTCATTTTTCCCCAGCGCCCGCCGGTCAGGGGGACGCGTGTCGGTGTCGATTGGCTGAATGGGGGGCGCTAGCTAACCTTTTCCTTTGAATTTTTGCCAAAACTTTTTAAAATTTTACAAAAACTCCCAGAGCTCGAACTCCTTGGACCCTAGGACACGTGTCCTAAGTTTATTAGCCACGGGGCCACTCCTCCAAAATTTTGCCTTTGAAAATTCTTGGCCAACACTTAGAAACTTTTCCCTTTTTTCTTCTACATCGTGAACTCCCCGCCCTCTCTGCCATGTGGCAAAATATTATTAGCCGCGGGGGCCCTCTGGTCCAATTTTCCCTTTGAAAATTTTGGAAAACCCTTAACAACTTTTCCGTTTTGTCCTCCGCCGACGCATGATGGTGAAGACACGTGGCAAAATTTGATTCGCTCGGGCCTTGCGGGGAAATTTTTGCTTTTGAATTTTTTGGAAAAACTTAGCCAAAATTTGCATCCTTCCTCCGATGCCCACGACCCTCCTCTGGACACGTGTCATGTCCTGATTGGTCCGGGCCAAATTTCAAAATTTTTCCCGCAAACACTTAGCAAATTTTTTTTACTTTGCCTCCTCTCCCGACACGTGTCACGCTCTGATTCGCCCGACGGCCCGTGGGAAAAAATTTTCCTTTTGCATTTTTTGACCAAAACTTGAATTTTTTTAGTTTTTTCTCCTCTCCGCCACCTCCTGGGACACATGGCAGCTTCCTATTGGGTGCGGGTTCTAAGGGGAAAATTTCCCACAAAAACTGCGAGCCATAACTTGAAAAATATGAGGAGTTAGGAGGAAAACTTTACCTTTCTGGAAATCGAGAGAGAGCTCTATCCAATGGTGCCATTTCTAGAAAGATTTGAGTGCTTGAAAATCAAAAAATGAAGACTGAGGCACAAGAGAGGCAAGAACACAAGGTGTTAGCCACAAAAATGAGCGGGGCACATTTTGGCTAACAATTATGTCATGAAAATAACTTTGATCTTGATGTAAAATCACATTTTGTGTTATGGGTTTTGTGGTTTTTGAGTTATTCGATGATTTTTAGGTTGTTTTACTTAATATTAATTTCATCTAGTTTTAACTTCATTTAAATCTAATTTTGGTTCACTATGCATGATTTGTGAATGTGTTTAGTTGAAACATTGATTTTCTTGGTACACGGGTTGTGTATTTTGGCTGGATTTATGTATCTTCCATTCTTGGAGTTTCTTTTCAAACTTTTTTATTAGTCTTCTTAATACAATATCTAGGTGTTCCTTGAGGCACTATCGCATGATTGTCTTTAAAACACTTATAACGGGTTAGCTTGAACCTTTAGTTAAAGGTTATGATCTTGGTTATATACTAATTTGAGTACATGCATTTTGGTGGGTTCACTCGTTCTTCCTTTGGATGGATATTTTTTTGAACTAGATTATCGAAATGAGCCCCTAATTATAGTATTATGCATTTTTCATTGATCTTTCCTTAAGATTCAAGCACTGAGTCGATTCCCTATTTGGGTATTTGTGTTACGAATCTTGTTAAATTTATGGGTTGGGTTGGAAACTGTAAATAAAGTTGTGCCTTTAGCCTCTGCATTTTGAATTTGTAAAGGTGTGGATATATAAAAATGTTTAAGATCTTGGACAGTCATTGTTAGACAAAGTTTTTAATCTTCGTCTTCTTTTATGAATTCTTTAATGTTTCAAACCTGGGCTATGCTCAATGTCCATATTTTGATTTGAATGATCTTAAATTTGTGACTGTGGCTGTCTTTCTTATTCATTTTTTGGAGTTAGTTTATGTTAGTTGAATGATAACGTCAACGGATAGATCCTACTACTTCGCCATGGAGATGATATTAGCTTTCTGGTCAATTTGGTTGTAAGAATAATTGATTGGATTGTTAAGTTATTGTTATTGTTAATGTATTGTGTTTTAGTGTTAGTTGTATTTTCAAAACGAATTCATGCTGAGTTGTGTTGGAAGTTGTTCATGGGTTTAAGAATTCTTCTATTCTCAAAACTATTGTGTTATAACTTATTTTGTTTTGATCCAACTCTAATTGATAGTTGTATAACTATATCAGTGATATACTAGGAACTTAGTAGACATAATAATAAATAAAAATAAATTGACTATTATATCTAGTTGTATTGATGGTTAAATGTAAATTTTATTACTCGATTGATAACAAAATATTCCTAGTAATGTTGTAAAATATTGATTGATGAAATATAAGGTTCTAGTCATATAATTATGGGATTATATGACTGCTACCCTATAGGTCATACTTTTGTAATATTGATTAAGATACTATTTATTCCTATTGTTTGATTATAGGGATTGCTAAGATTCTTAATTGTTGAACAAAGTAAATGATTCTAGTCATATAATTATGGGGTTATATGACTGAAATCATGTTACACTTGTATCTTCATTTCATGATTGAATTGGATCAAATGTACATGTTTGTACCTTAAGTGACTAAAATTTTTAGTGACAAAATAATAGTGCTAAGTTTATGAATTAAATTGACTTCTTTATGGTTTAATTATCTTGATTTTTCTTAGTATGCTTAATAAAGAATTGTTTACTTTCTTGGAACCTTAATTTGATTTCATTTAAAAGTAGAGTTATTTTTATGAAATTATTAAGTTAGAGCATGTTGTTATGAAGATTTAGTGCTTATCATGCTTAGTTCATGTGAACTGACACATGCTAACAAATCTTGCAGATGGATTTCGTGAAAGATGAAAGAAGAAAGACTTATAAGAAGTTGCATTTATTTGATTGATTTAAGTCAAATGTTCTGAAAAAAAAAATTATTGTAAAAGTTTCTCAAAGTGATTATGTTTGGAAAATATGGAAGGCCTAGTTCCTTAATATTGTATTCATTTGAAATTTTTTGAATTTTGAAGACTGAATTATGATAATAGTATTCTAATAGAAATAAATAAAGAAGGTTCCTTGTTTATATTGATCCTTGTAAAGGTTGAATGTTGTGAACTTGAAATTTAGTGTGATGCTTTAATTATAAATGTATTACATTACCTTATTGTGTTATAAGTCAAATGTATTAAGGACTTCAAGAATGCCAAGTAGCTTGATTATGATGAAATGAAGGACTATAAATAAAGTTTGTTAGTTTAATAAGCTACAGGATGATTGATATGAATTTATAATGATGTTATGGTAAACCTTATCTAGAAATTGTTGTAATGTAATATTACGTTCATATGGAAATGATATTGTGTTCTTTATAAGGGATATGTTATAATGTGTCATTGTGAACTTATAGATAAGATAATATGCCCTTAAATGGAAAGAAAGGGAATATTCTTATTAAGAGGGAATGGACCTAATGATTGAGTCTTAACACACACACACACACACACACACACACACACACACACACACACACACACACACACACACACACACACACACATATATATATATATATAATGTTTGACAAGTAAAGGAACATGATAAAATGTGATCAAAGGAATATGTAAGTGAAGTGATGAAAAGGTTATAAAAAGATGAAGTGAATTGATAAAAGTCACACATCCTAACATATAAGTTATATAAAATTTGAGTTATACTTACTAGCTAGATATAATAAATAATGCTTAAATGTTGTCCTACAAATGTTATAATCAGATTGATTAGTGAAACTGAATGGACCTTTGGAAAATGAATATTTAACTTAATGTACTTAATACAAATTTGATCTGCACACCTTTAAACTATAAGGAGTGGTGTTACGATTGGATTAATCATGTTAAACCTAATTGATCCCTAGGCACGACACCTAATGATTAAACATAAACTTATGTGAAAATTAGCAAGATGGGAATTAATTAATTAATGAACTTGTTAAGTATGTTAGTTTCATTTATCAGAACTAAGTGGATTGTTGCAGCATAGTCGTTGTTGCATAGTACCCACTTAATGATGCAGAGTCATTAGGTGGATACTATGGAGAAACCACTATGGCATGATATTCCACTCAGCTCCTCTAAATGCAACTATCATAAAATGGGATTTCAAGTAAACAGTGATAGGCATATGACCTATGGCCGATGTCAGCTTATGTTGACTAAATGTGATTAAGTGAATTCGAATCGATGTAAGTCGATTGATTATGAATAATTACCCTTAGTCACCATAAGCAGATCATCAACACTAGTCCATGTGATATGTTCCTTTTTAGTGTCCAACATGGATTTGGAAGTGGTTGATAATAGTCAAGGAAGCCTAATCTAGATGACATTTTTGAGTGGGGTGAAAGACATATTCCTTTTGACGAGTATGTCATATAGGAATAAAATCATGGCATACATGTCTTTAAACTTTGGCCATAGATCGTAAAAATTTGGTTGAGTTGTCTTGTGTCACATGGACTAAAGAAGCGTGATATCGAGACAAGTATCTATAATGAGATAATTAAATAGGATCTTTAGGCATTAACACTTGAATGACCCTTGTTGGGTAAGAAAACCAAAATTATACTTTGTATACACATTGATATGATGAAACATGAGAGATCGGTTTAACACTGAGTCATGAAATGAGAGATCAATATTATACCGAGTCATTACAACTACATATGGTTCATTGTTATGTGATGGATTAGTAATGGAATGTTTGTTCTAAATTATGTGAATTTAGAACAGTGAACATTATGTTTTTAAAAAGAAAAATTTCCCCTTTTTCTTGAAGTCTTAAATGATGATGTTAAATTTTGGTATCAGATCTAAGGGTTCCAACTCTTAGGGTTCTAACTCTTGGACCTATTTGAGTCCATCTTTGATAAAAACTTAATTTACTATTAAAAATGGTTAGAATAAGGGGACATGCTGAAAATAACCAACCTCAAGCTGGTGAGGTAGCTACAACACAAAAATTGATGAGATCCTTGCTACCCTATTACACACAAGAAATCATCTTGTTGTACTTGAACAATAAGTAATGGGAAATGAGGAAGAGGAGGATGATGTTGATGATAACAATCAACCACCTCTAGGAAATAATGTTAATACTAGAAATCCCAGTGGTGATAACAATAATAATGTAGCAAATAAAAATGTTGCAAATGCCAACAATAATGCTGCAAATGCAAATGCACCTAACCAACTTGAAAAATAAGAAGGCAAGGTTGGTAGCTGAACTTACTAATGATATAAAAAGGATAAGTCCACCAAAGTTTGATGGTACTACACTAGGAGATGGGGTTGAGAATTGACTCAGCAAGATGGAGAAGTAGTTTTCAATAAGGAACTTCTTAGAAGAAACCAAAGTTATATAGGGAGCTTACCAACTTTCCAATGAAGCATTTTCGATGGGACAACCATAAGGTTGAATTGAATATTGATGAAGCAAACATCACTTGGGAATAGTTTAAGGGATACTTTAGGTAGCGTTGGTTGCCACAACTCTATTATGATCAGAAAATGATGGAATTTCATAACTTAGTTCAAGGAAAACTGACTGTAACTAAATATTGGGAGAGGTTTATGTTATCTAAAATTCCATGGCCAAAAATATTCCCTGCATTTTCAAATCCTATTCAATTTTAAATCTTCACCAAACAAAAAGGAAGCGAGATAAGGTGGTGAACGATGCCAAGTGTCCAACCGTCATGACTTCAAGGGTCAAAGGAGGGAGTGGAGACTCGAGAATCCCGCAAGGTTTCCACGTGGAGCTAACGGAAAAGGTCCCACCCAAAAGGGGTGTGAAACTATATACCGTGGGGCCTTTTACTATTATGAGGAATGAACAATGTGCTTGTGGATGGTTCCAAGTGTTGGCACAACGCATTCCCAGTAACCCTAAAGGGTAGAAAAATCTTAAAGATGAACGGGATTCTCACGTGGATTTCATAATAAATGGACTCCTGTGTTCAAGTAGGACCCAAAAAGGGGTGACAAGCCATGTATAATGTATGAGTGATTACGATGCTTATACGTAAGATATAAATGCCTAGGAAAAGATCAAAGATAATGGGTCATCTAGCTTATCACCCAGATGGCGAATTAATGTGTAGCCCTGTGTGAAGAATGCCAACCTACGAAGACTCAAGAAATTATTTTGCATTCAAAGGGTCATTTCAGTATAGTGAAAAAATACACATCGTTTGAGTCATGAGGCTAGAAACCAATGCACAAAGGATCGAATAATCTGGTTATGTAATAAAAATAAAAAGGGTTGTTCCTCAAAAGGAGAGTTCATTTTAAACTATTTGGTTGCAGGATAGTAAAGATGCATTAAATAGACATGGCTCTCACCTTGTAGAAGGGGCAGTTAATGGAAAGTGCGAGAAAGATATCTAGAAATATTTTCTTGTCACTTCACTCGATTTTTCATAATTAAAAGTAGTTAAAAAGGAGTGTAGGAGGGCTTCTTATCTTATCTTCATCCTCCTATATATATTATATGCAAAAGAGATAGAAAAGAGAGTTGAAGATATAAAAGGAGATAGATATAAGAGTTAGAGATATGTTTTGTGAGTCATTCGGTTTTCTTCTCTGTCTCAAGTCCTTCTTTTATAAAATAATGGGGTCTTGGAGCTCTAGTCTTCTTCCTGGGTTTTGTAACATAAATCTTGGTTCTTTTCTAATGTAATACTATGCACAATTGTTGGAGTAATATATATGTTTTGTGGTGCTTTCTGTTCATCATTTACATATCTTTATTGACTCTGATCACCTTTATTTTCACGTAGAAACTATGCATCTTCCAATGTTTTTGCTATCTTCAAAGTTGTGCTTAAGTAGTTTGAAGTAGTGTTCTGTGTGAATCTTTTCTGACATGTGGTGCAATTTCAACCACCCTTTTTAGTTGTTCACCATTTCCCTTTTTCAGATAGTTGTGGTCTTGATTGATCTCTTGGAAGGATCATTTGGTGCATCACCTCCCTTTAAATTAATGTTTTGTTTTATTTTTCTAACCCTCATCTCACGTTTCAGAGAAGAGCTAGCTTATTTAAAATTTAGAGGTTTCCTTAGGGCGCACATCCCACTAACCTAAGGTTTCCTACGACTCTGATGGTTTGATCCACCAAGGATGATCGTCAACAGTTTTTCTAGCAGGCTGGTGGGATGACTTAGAGTGATATTTTATCATGGTATCAACTTGGTCTATTCTTGATAAAGTTTGAACTTCAATGAAGATAGTTGCAGAGCACATCCAGTGACTCCACATGGTCTAGACAAATCATTACAAAGGCTCGCAGACCTCCCTCTCATCCATTTCCACTCATATTTCTTTCCATGTCTTCCATTTCTCTTCATCCTATGAAGTTATGCAATCATGACTTCATTACCACCAAGGGATCGTCCCTTTTTCCATCTCCAATCCACCCATTCCACCCTCCCTCTTTCTTTTAGTAGTTATAACCCCTGCACCAACAAGAAATGACTCTAAATCCAAAAGAAGAGGAGCATATGGTGAGAAGTGATATGGGATTAGGAGGTTCATACCATGAGATGAGCATAAGAGAACCTGTAGAAACTACCTCTGTTTGTTCTCCCCATAAAGAAACCCGCTGGAAAATTTTTCATCAACGAGATTCATACTACAAGTTGAAGCCACATATGATGAAAAATTTACAAACTCAAAAACCATCATACAAAATCATAAATCTTTGACAGAGGAGGATGAAGATAAGCTTAAGTACATATCAGATTTGGGGGATAACTTGATAAATATTGGACCGTAGAAATAAAAATCTTCGCCACTTCATCAACCCCACAACAAAGGTAGCCTTCCACTCACAACATATCCCCTGGGACTAGTCCTAGGACTCTAGAAGAAATAATTATTGAGATCTTCTTGCTTTCAATTGAATATCCTAGATTCATTGACAAAGATGCTAAAAACAAAGAAGGAGAGGATAGGGATGACACCCTTTGAGAATCTGTAAAAATCACGGTGCTAAAAGATGCAATCCAGAATAATGAGAAGAAGAAAAGAGTCAGATCGACTCCACCAAAGAAAGGTCCTCCTCAAGACCAAGGGAAGACTCAACACTAGTCATGCTCACTTCAAAGCATGAGGATAATTTTCAGGACCCCGAGGGTCAGCTACAACACCTCCAACCAAGTAAGGAACATCTAAAGGAGGTATTCATTTTGTTCATTGATACCATGGTAGAAGAATGAAAGGTATTTTTCACTCTCGTTACAAGCCATACCAATAGATAAATTAATTGTATGGCATCACTTCATAAGAAAAGGAAGTTATTTTTCCTTTCATGTTTTGGGTTTTATTTAGCTTGTACCAAACCAATTAGATTAGGAGTAGGAGTAGATTGCTTTTCAAAGTAGAATAAGTGCTTGCACACACTCTACATGACTCATTTGAGGCATGTATGTTTTGTATTTTGTATAGGCCCACACTTATATTACTCCATTAAGAAGCACCAGATCCTATGAAGACTCTGGCTGGATGAAGAATTCATAGTTGGATGAGGTGGTTGCAAGCTTCACTTCAAGAAAATACAGAGCAACTAAAATTCATAGTTGGTTGTCTTTTCAATTTTCTACTCTCACAAAAAAATAAATTACAGATTTTTGTAGGAGAGTAAGAGGGTGCAAGAATTAGTCAGCAACTATGAAGGCTCCATAAAAACCAAAGGTGCTACTAGCTCAGATTCATAGTGACTTTGAAGCACAGTTCCAGACCAAGTTAAGAGTGGGAGATTGTGGGTTCTTTCCATTTAGTAGGCCAATGGTCCTAGTGGGTCACCAGACTATTATCTAAAATTTCCATAGCCAAAACTATTCCTATGTTTTGAGCCTATTCAAGTGTTGAATCTTTACCAAACACAAAGGAAGCGAGAGCAGGATCACGGACGATGCCAAGTGTCCAACTGTCATAACTTCAAGAGTCAAAGGAGGGAGTGGAGTCTCGGAAGCCTACAGGGTTTCCACGTGGAACTAACTACAAAGGTCCCACCCAAAAAGGGGTGCGACATTATATATAGTGGGGCCTTTTACTCTCTAGAGGAACAAACGGTGCACTTGTGGGCAGTGCCAAGTGTCGGAAAAATACATTCCTAGAACCCTAAAGGGTAGCAAAAATCTTAAAGATGCACGGGCTTCCCACATGGATCTCACAACAAATGGACTCTAGGTTTGAAGTAGGACCAAAAAAGAGGTGACAAGCCATGTATCATGTATGAGTGATAATGAGAATTATCTGTAAGATCTAAATGCCCAGGAATTTTTCAAAATATTGGAGGTGAAGGGTCATCTATCTTATCACTCCAGTAGTGAATTAATGTGTAGCCCCGTGTGAAGAATGCCAACCTGTGAAGACTCAAGAAATTCATTTGCATTCAAAGGGTCATTTCAGTATAGTGACAAAATATGCGCCGTTTGAGTCATGAGGCCAAAAACCAATGCACAAAGGATCGAAATATTTGGTTATGTAATAAAGAGCAAAGGGATGTTCCTCAAAAGGTGAGTCCATTTTAAAGGATTTAGTTACAGGATAGTAAAGATGCATTAAATAGGCATGGCTCTCACCTTTTAGAAGGGGTAGATAATGGAAAGTGTGAGAAATATCTCTAGAAATATTTTCCTGTCACTTCGCTCCATTTTTCATAATTAAAAGTAGTTGAAAAGGAGTGTAGGAGGGCTTCTTATCTTCTCTTCTTCCTCCTCCTATATATATTGTACGCAGAGATAGAAAAGAGAGTTGAAGATATAGAAGGAGATATATATAAGAGTTAGAGATATGTCTGTGAGTCAGTTGGTTTTCTTCTCTGTCTCAAGTCCCTCTTTTGTAAAATAATGGTGTCTTCAAGCTCTATCCTTCTTGGGTTCTCGTAACATCAATCTTTCCTCTTTTCTAAGGTAATAATGTGCACAATTGTTGGAGTAATATATATGTTTTGTGGTGGTTTCGTTCATCATTTTCATATCTTTATTGACTCTGATGCCTTTATTTTCACATAGAAAATGTGGATCTTCCAATGTTGTTGTTATCTTTGAAGTTGTGCTTAAGTAGTTTGAAGTAGTGTTCTACGTGAATATTTTCTGTTATGTGGTGCAATTTTGACCACCCTTTTCATTTTTTCATCGTTTCCTTTTTTAGATAGTTGTGGTCTTGATTGATCTCTTGGAAGGATCATTTGGTGCATCACCCCCCTTTAAATTAATGTTTTGTTTCATTTTTCTAACCCTCATCTCATGTTTAAGAGAAGAGCCAACTTCTTTAAAATCGGAGGTTTCCTTAGGGTGCACATCTCACTAACCTAAGGTTTCTATGAATCGGCGATCGATCCACCACGGATGATCGTCAATCGGTTTACTAAGATTCTCAAGTATGTACCGTAGGAACCAAACCGATGAAAAATTTCAGAATACATAAGTTCATAATAGGATTGAATCCTATCATAGGTGGAGAAGTAGATGTACAAAATCTAACCACCATGGAAGGATTTCTAAAAAAATCCATCGAGGCAAGAACACAAATAGAAGGCAATTTTTGTGCATAAGGAAGAGAATCAAAAGAAAATCTCCAAATCTTCTTCATCAATAACACCTAAAAAGGTGGCATGGAAAATTTTGGCACTAAAAATAGGTTTGGGGATGAAAATAGTAAGAAAACAAATGAGATTAAACTTGCTACAAATAAAGAAATAATTTTCCAAAGAATAATAATAATGGGCAAAAAACTTATGGTGGCCAAAATAATAATTATAAGGCTGAGAATAAGTTTGAGCCTAAAAAGAGACCTATTAGGGGCTTTTACAACCGGAAAATACCATTACATAAATAATTTCCCTCTAAAGAAAGACGACAACAACCAAGTAGTACAAGATACATGTTGCATAAAGCAGATAAGTAATCTCAAAATTAGGATATACCCATTGAAGTACCAGGTAAATTATTTGGCATACCTGTAACTATAATTTTTGATACTGGTGCTACAAAATACTTTATTTATAGTAAATTAGATTCAAAATTAAAAAGAAAATATGGAATTATGGAAAAATCACGGACTGTCCATTATGGTAATAATGTTGTCGACACTATTAATAAATGTATTTTTTGTGCAACCTTAGAATTTCTAAGTTTTACTACAGAAGTAAACCTGTTTATTACACCTTTAGGGTCTTTAAATGTCATAATTGGTGTGAATTTTCTTATTGATCATAAGCCTAAAGTCAGGGAAAATTTTAGTGGCGAATATTCGTAATATGGCGAATATTCCATTTTTGAAAATTTTGAAAAGGTGAATTTTTGCACGGGTCAGTGACCTGTTCGCCTAAAAATTACACTTTAATTTTTTTAGGGTCGGCTTCACCTACCCTTGAAAAATATCCCCTATATAAACCTAGATTATTCACCAGGTAGAACACTTCTACTTCACATTTTTCAACAATATGATATATCCGTATTATAGACGCGTGACGAGGGTAAGTTATTGACGCGTGACAAGGAGGGTTTGCAGACAAGGAGATACTACAGATATTGACGCATAGTAGATGCATGACAAAGAGTTTGTTGACGAGTGACATGGAGATTTTTTTGATGAGAAAGAAGAGGGCAGAGGCTGCAGATGTGCGACAGGATATTTGCTTTGTCGCGCGTCAAAAAATGCATTGACGTGCGTCAACAGACCTCATTGACGCGCGTCAACAAACTTGTTGACGTGCGTCAAATAGGTCTGTTGACGCGCGTTAATGAGGGTTATTTGTTGATGTGTGACCTTGATGGATAGTTGACGTGTGACAAGGAGGTACAACAGATATTGACACATGTCAGACGCATGATAAAGAGTTTGTTGATGCGCGACACAGAGATTTTTTGATGAGAAAGCAGAGGTCGGAGGCTGTAGATGCGCAACGGGAGATTTTTTATGCCGCACGTCAAAAAAATGCATTGACGCACGTCAACAGCACTCGATGATGTGCATCATTATGGTTGTTGACGCGCATGACCGAGGTCCGTTGATGCACAACAACAAAATCTCCCGTCGCATGTCTATGACCTTCTCGTCGCAAAGACTTGACAATCAGTGAAATTTTTTCATACAACCCCCAAAAAATTTTCCTTCCCACGAACCGAGTTCAGGATATTCGCTGTATTCTCCACCTCGATTTCCAAGAGGTTTCTTAAAATGAACCCCGCCTAAAGTTGATTATTTTGAAAAACACATAAAATTTCTTCTTGATCCGCAGCAGACAACAACAAACATAAAAGGGGTAAAAAGAGACATTATAGTTAGAAAACTATTAGCCATGAATCTTAATAAGTCCAAAAACAAAGGCTCCATGTTATATGTAGTAAAAATATCTGAAACAACAGAAGAAAGTAGTGATTTTATGGAAAAATACCCATTGTTATGAGATTACAATGATGTGTTTCTAGAAGAACTACCTGGTCTTCCACTGCTAAAACAATAATTTGACTTCACAATAGAAATCAAACCTAGAATTGAACCTATTTCCAAGGCACCATACCACATGACTACAATTGAGTTAGTTGAGCTAAAGACATAATTACAAGAACTATTTTCTAAAGGTTTAATAAGACCACGTGTCTTGCCTTTGGGAGAACAAGTGATCTTCATTAAAAATAAAGATGGAACACTTAGAATTTGTATTGATTATCAAATGCTAAACAAAGAAACAATAAAAATAGATATCCTCTTCCTAGGATTGATGATCTATTTGATCAGATGTGTGGTGCATCAGTTTATTCAAAAAAATATGTTGTTTGGTTATCATCAAGAATCAAATATGATGAGATTCTTAAAACAACTTTTAGAACAATATTTGGGCACTATGAATTCTTTGCTTTACCTTTCGGTTTAACAAATGCACCTACAAATTTCATGAATATGATGAATAATATTTTTCAAGAATACCTAGACAAGTTTATACTTGTATTCTTGGATGATATTTTTATCTATTCTAAGAGCATGGAGGAGCACAATGAACATTTAAGGATTGTACTTGAGATTTTAAGAAAGAGAAAATGTATGGGAAATTGTCAAAATGTTCCTTTTATGAAACTAAAGTACATTATTTAGGACATGTTATAAGCAAGGATGGAATTTCAATATACCCATCAAATATTACTACCATAATTGATTCCCAACACTTAAAAATGTTCATGAAGTTAGAAGCTTCATGGGGATTTCAGATATTACGAAAATTTGTTAAGGACTTTTCAAAAGTTGTTGCCCCAATTACTTCATTACAAAAGAAAGACAATTTTTTTGGAGTGATAAATGTGAAGCAACATTTAAAACACTAAAAGAACAACTAAATACAATGCATATTTTGACTTTCGGATTCAAAGAAGCTTTACTGTGAGTTACTGAGATGCTTTTAAGGATTAGGGGGTACATTACTACAAAATGATCATGTTATAACATATGAAAGAAGAAAAATCAAGTTACATGAGCTGAATTATGCTCCCCATGACCTAGAGCTTGCTGCCATAGTACATGCACTTCAAGTATGGAGACATTATCTCTTAAGTAAACCCTTTGAGCTAAAAACTGACCACCTTGGGATGAAATATATCTTTACACAAAAAAATTTAAATGCAAGATAACGAAGATGGTTATATTTTTTTATCTCAATATGATTTTAACATCAATTACATTAAAGGTAAAGAAAATTGAGTGGAAGACGCACTATGTTATAGGAAACATATTTATGCACTTATAACCTTGAGAACATAGTTCAAAGATGAAGTAAAGAAAGAAATGATGTATGATTCATATTTTCAGCAAGTAAAAATAAAACTTGCTGCAGATTATAATGAGAAGATACAAAGGTTTCCAAACTGATAATAAAGGAATCCTAAGGTATGAAAATAAGGTGTATGTACCTTATGAAAATGAGTTAAGGAAGAATTAAATGACTGAATTTTACAATTCACCTTACTTTGACATCTTTAGGTAGTATTTTTAGAAAGGGATCATGGTGCCCAGTATTATGGACACTATTATGTTGGACACTATTATGTTTATTTTAGTATGATTGGTATGTAGTGATGTTAGATCATGGATCTCTAGTATTGATCTAGATTTAGGTCTATTATGATTAATGATTGTTGGAGACATTATTATATATGGATGATGATATACCGCTTGACATGGACATGGAAGTTATTGATGTTAATTTTAGACATGTGACATTTGATATTATGAGTAGCTCTAGTATAGAGATTCATTGGATGATGATATAGTGGAAAAATTGAATTTAAAATGATAATGTTGAATTCTTGATATTTTTGTGATTTGGATTTGATAAATATATGTTGCTTATATCATTTTGAATGTTCTGATATGGCCACGAGGCCGAAGGAGGTATTGTTATTTTACAGGTTGAAAATCACAACAATGTCAAGGGACTGGAGACTAACCATATTGGAATTCCATGTGAAATCAACAAGGTCACCATGGCAACTGTGTTATGAGTTTGTGTGTTGTGTTATGTTAGGATTTCCCATGGGGGATTTCCATTATTGTGACCATGGGATATAGTGTTTATTTATGTTATGTGTCCCTTTTTAATTATTGTTGTATGTATTTTATTTGTAATGTGTTTCTTCTTTTAATTAATTTAAATGTGATAGTTTAATGTGAGAGTCATATAGTTAAATTTTAATTAAATTAATTGGGATGTGGAATGTAAGAAATAATGTTGTTGTCTTGGTTAATAATTAAATTTGATTTATATTATGTATAACCATATGATAGATAAATAAATCATTATGTCAAAAGTTTGTAATAAATGGAGTCATAGGAATTAATGCATTTTGTAAGAATGTGTAAGAGGATGTAAGAGATGTGTAAGTGAAGTGATAGATTGTGTAAGTCAGATTTTGGAGTGTAGAATACTCCATCCTCTTTAAAATTCGGATTTGATCTTGGAAGCCAAAATTGGAGGCTTGTGGGACAAGTTAAACTTGTCCCACACCTCTTAAAATCATCCACCAACCATACCTATGGTTTTGGAGTCAAAATCAATCTTTTTATTATATTTTGACATGATTATGTGTAAGTTTTTATTGCACTTACCTTACATATTTTAATGCATTCTTTTTGGAGTATGGGTTGAATTGGGTATGTAAGTGATTTTGTCATATTTTATTTATGGTGATTTTTTGTTGATGTTGACTTCCTCTTGGGGTTGAGGAAGAATGATGTGGCTTCCCACTTGGAATCCACATCATCCTCTCCCCTCCCTCTCCTTTAAAAATTCAAATTCCTCTCTCATTGGAGGTTGTTGAAACTTTGCTCTCTCTTCTTGGGTCAAATTTTATTGTTGTTGGAGCTTGCTTTGTGGAAGGAGCTTGGAATTCTTGTTGCATGCATTCTTCTTGTTGTCTTGGAACTACATTTTGAGTATCAAGGAACTGTTGTTTTGGAAAACAAATCTCCATTATGGAGAGGTAGGCTCTTATTCATTTTAATATGTTGTTTTCCCTCTTCTTGCATGCATTATTGAATGGTGTTTGTGTTGCATTCTTGGTTGGATGGGTAGAATGCTTAGGGCAAGGTGTAGGAGAAGACTATGGGGTTTCACATGGGGGCATAAGGGATTGCCAAAGGCACTTATTATTTGTGGAGGGAGTGTTGGTTTGGGATCCACCTAGGAAAAGAAATTGCTTGCATTTCTTACTTTGGGGGCATAAGGGATATACTTGGGGGCATAAGGAGGGGTTGGGAGCTATAAGGTTTATGGGATTTGATGTGTTATATGGTGGTTTGCATTTGGTGGATGCCCAATTCCAACTTGGGAGGCATAAGGAGACCCCCATAGCTCTTGCTCTTGTTTGGCTTGCTTGAAGAAGCCTTTGTGTTGTTTGAAATGTTTAAAATGCAATTGGGAACTGTTGTCTTGTTTTGAATTGTGCATCTTGTTGTTCTATGTATGTGAAAGAAATGTGCTTGTATGTGAAAGAAGCCTATGTTGCCATGTGTTGTTATTCATGCTCCATTTCAATATGGTTGGGGCTTGGGGCCAATGGGGAAAGATGGATTCTCCTTTCCCATTGGATGTCTTGGTTGGGTGGAGAGTGTTGCCTTTCCCCCTTCCTTGTTGTGATTAAAGTTGAAAAGAAGAAGAAATCAGCATGTTGCTGTTTGGAGAAGAATTTCATAGTTTGACAGTCATCTCCTTGAGTAACTTTTAATGTAACCTTTCCCACTTCGAGTGGATGAGTGTATATATCTTATAATGTGAAGTTATTGTGTGAAGAACAGAAGTTGTAATTGAATTGAGAAATGCACAAGAAGAATTATATTTCTCTATTTTTACTTTGGAAAGATAATGTGAATGATATCCCATACTTTGTATTTTGAAATTTGAAAATCAAATCAAATGAAGAAATAATCTGTAAAGTTATTTGAATTATCAATAAAGATGGCATTGGTTCTTTTAAATTTGTATGGTAATGTTTATTTTGATTTGTATTGTAGTCCATGAATGAGACTTTGTTTGATAAAGAATAAGAAATCTTTATTTGGAATGTTTGAAAGGAAATGCGGAATGGCAAGTGAATGAAAGTTAGCAAAAGTGTTATACTATTTGCATTTATATTAAAATTGAAATGAAATATCTTTTAGTTTGAATTAAATGGATGTTTGATAAATCAAGGAAATGCATTGGACTAATTTTAGGAATAAACTTTCCATGTTTGAAATTACAAAAATGATTAAAACTTGAGAGAAACAACTCATTTTTTTAAAGTTCAAATTTGTAATTTCACATTCTAAAAAAAAAAATGTATAGTTCACACTTATACTTGTAATCAATAAGTATTGAAAAGGTTATAATTTAATATAATAGGTCCTATTAAATCCAATTTGACAAAGAAAACATTTAAGAAACAATTTAACCATCTTCAATCAAATCCCTTTGAACTTATTTCATGTTTCTATCAAAAGATGTAAAATACATAAATTGCAACTCAATCCATAAATTGAACCTTGAGAACAATCCTAAACTTACCTATAGACTATTCCTCCATGTCTTAGTTGACATGTTGAGAAAAGAAAAATGCAAAATTTTATCAAAATTGTAAGTTGGAAATTGCAAGTTTTAAAATTAAAACCCTGCAGATCAATTTCTTAAAATTGACCCTCAAAACTTCACAAATTCCAAAATTGATGATTTCTATGCAAAGAGGACTCGAGAGATTTCTAGAAAGTCCTTGTTTTCCCAAAATGGAGTTCCCTATCAAAAGTTATGGCCATTTGAAGTTTTTACTTCAAAATGGCCAACCAAAATTAAATCTAACTATATTAAAATTAAAATTTGAACTTTGGAAAATTTTCCCAAAAAGTCCGCCACCCCGCAAACCCTTCATCCAATCAAAATTTGCCACATGGCACTTCGGAGGGTGGACTCATCTTGAAAACTTATCTTTTGAAAAATTTTCTCTTGGGAAAATTTTCCCAATTTTCTCTCGCAACTCCATGGCCCCACAGCCAATCACGTGCTGACACGTGGCATGGTGGGTGCGAAAGAAAATTTGAAACCTTAAATTTTTGCCTTTTGGGAAAATTTTACTTTTCCCCCAGCCCCACACCCCCACAACCAATGGGGTGTTGACACGTGTCCAGGCGGACACACGGGCCCGTCGCGAGCCATTTGGCCTTTTAAAACCCTTTTGGCACAAAACTTTAATTCCCCATTGCTCGCTCACGACCCACATCTAATCACCGGACACCATGTGGCATTTTTGGCAATGGAAGAGGAGGAAAGGAAAAATTTCCTTTAGAAAACCTTAGGTTTGGACCTAGGGAAAAAAATTTGAAAATTTTCCCGCAACCAATAGTCTCTCGACACGTGGCATGGGGATTTCCTCAGCAGAGGCGTGCGTCCTAATTTTTCCTTTGGGATTTTGGCCTAAATTCTCAAAATCCTTAAATTTTCTGCCACTTCACTCTTCCCCATGCCAATCGATGATGCCACATGTCCCCTTCATTGACCCCGTGGGAGTGTGGAGGTGTTTTGCGCATTTGCACCTAAGGAAGGGAAAATTTCTCCCGAAAAACTCCACCACCCCATAACTTGAGTTTTATTGGGAGTTAGGAGGACTTATTTATATGGTTGGAAAGGTGAGAAAATTTCCTATCCAATGAGAATAATTTAGGAAATTTTTGATGACTCTAAGTGTGTGAAAAATATAGTTGAACCCTGTAGGCCTGTTAGGGTAGGGAGGAGTGAGAATTTACTCTCCTAACCTAAGTGAGGAATTTAATCCCTAGTTTTGACCTTGTGCTTGTTGTAAGATGTTGTAGAACCATTTCTGTAGGTCAATCTTGTTTGATAACCTAAACCTGGTTTGTGGTAACTATGACCTTGTAACCTTCGTAGCAAATGCCTTTAACAAAAAAAATTATTCCATAATTTTCCTAGCTAAACCTAGTTTGTTTCTTGGTCTCAAGTGGTAGTTTGAAGTGGGCATCACACTTGGTATTAGAGTAGTGGTTCAAAGGCTTGGACCATTGGGCACACTAGAAAATTGAGACTTGAAACCTAAAAAAAAAAAAAAAAGTAAACCGTTAATCTAGAAAACAAAACTGATTGAAAATTGAACATGATAGTAAACTTAGAAACTGAAGAAGACTTAAAAGTAATGAACTAACTCTCACTTTGGTCTATGCAGGAGGCTCTTAGAAAGAGAAAGAGGAACATTCAAAGGCTGGAGTCACCACCACCACCACCACCACCACCACCACCACCGGATCAGGGTGTAGCAGCCATTCTACCTCAGATTCTATAGACCCTTCAGGATGTTAATGCCGCTCTACGTGGAGGATCAGTAGGAGGGCATTTAGGAAGACATGACAGAGTTACTTCTATTGAGGGACATGCACCTCCTCCACTCATGAGGAGCATAGAGGAGAGAACTCCCATGTGGAGTCAGTTAGAGAGGATTCACCACCTAGGAGACAGGGTGACAGAGTTCCGGAGCATAGAGAGAGGTCTCGGAGCCCTAGGCTTAGGATGAGCTTACAGAGAGGCCTAGAGGCCGACAAACCTCAGCAATGGATCACATCAGGAGATCCTAAAGCTTAGACCCTCACATTACTCAAGTGATATAGGTGGATTTTAGGCAGAGGCCTAGCTAGTGAGCTTGAGTGGTTGCTTCAAGCTTTGTCCTTGTTCTAGCAACACGAAAGCTCGTGTTGCAATCCATCTACTGAGGGATGGAGTAGGAGTATGGTGGAGGACAGAGGAGTAGAAGCTCCATGTAGATTCAGAGATAGTGACTTGGGAGCTATTTGAGGAGAGATTCAGGAGTAGGTACCTATCACGGAGGTTCATCCAACAGAGGATTGACGAGTTCCATGACCTCCGACAGGCTACCCTTTCTGTAGCAGAGTATGAGAGTAGGTTCCTAGATCTACTTCAGTATGTAGATTATATGTAGGATGAGCAGGTGTGGATTCACAAGTTCATCTAGGGCCTAAATTTGGACATTGGAGGGGTAGTTTGGATTCACTACCCACAAACATTAGCAGAGGCCATCGAGAAGGCCTATATTGCAGAGGAGACTTGGGGTAAAACCCAACAGGCTAGAGACCGAGTCAGGAGCCGCATTCAGTAGATGCAAGATGGTAGATCGAGAGGTTCAACACCTCTCCCTCGTGGTGGGAAGCATTTAGCATAGTCATCCTTTAGGCCACACATAACAAAGCAACAATAATCTCACCCACCATATAGACCTCCTCAGAGAGCTGATGCATAGAGAGTTCAGAGCATGGGGCCTCCTCCTAGGGGTCCCATCGGGACATAGGTGGACCTAGAGCTCAGTCAGCTAGAGCTTTCACTAGTAGAGGCCACAAATACTACAAGTTGGATCATCAAGATCCACACCATAGGATTCTAGGGCACCTACTGGGGGTATAACTCCTTGGAGAGGATCAGGTGGTTGTTTTGGATGTGGAGTAGCTAGACATTTTGGAGAGATTGCCCTCAGAACCCTAACAAGGGTAAGGCACCAGTTTCTGAGCTGACATTGGTGACATGGGACGTAGCCATAAGATCTATGTAGTGGTTGAGAACCGCAGGTAGAGCACCAAAGCAAAGTCATTGAGACCACAGGTAGCATTGGTGGTATTCCTATCTCTGTATTATTTGATTATGGATCTTCTGATTCTTTCATTACCCCATCTTTAGTAGAGTGATGCAGGCTGGTGGCAGTTAGGCAGGGTCATAGTTGGGATGTCAAGATGGCTTCTGGAGCCAAGATCTCTGTGGACTCCTTAGTTAAGGAGTGTGTAGTGGATTTGGGACCTTTCACCACCACCTCAGATCTCCGTATTCTTCCTTTGGGCTCGTATGGAGTTATATTAGGCATGGATTGGTTATCTGCACATAGGGCAGGATGGATTGCTATCACAAGACTATAACTTGTGTGGATGATCTTGGAGTTGAGTCGGTGATTATAGGGGTCAGGAGACCCATTTCTATTCATACCATTTCCGCTATGTAGCTTAAGCGGTGTGTGCGATGGGGTTGTCAGATGTACGCTGTTACAGTTAGTGATAGGTCAGAGGATGGGTCTAGTGGACCATCGCTAGATGATCATCCCATCCTGAGAGATTTTTTTGATGTTTTTCCAGGGGAGCTACCGGGGATGCCACCTCCATGTGAGATTGATTTCCATATAGACCTAGTCCCAGAGCAGAGCCTATCTCACGGGCACCTTATCGGATGACCACCCCGGAGCTCTGTGAGCTCAAGTTACAACTTGAAGGCCTTCTAGAGAAGGGCCTTATCCATCCTAGTGTATCCCCTTGGGGTGCACTAGTGATTTTGTGAAGAAGAAGGATGGATCATTGTGGTTTGTGTATTGATTACCACTAGTTGAACAAAGTGACGATCAAGAATCGTTACCCTCTTCCTCGTATCGATGACTTGTTTAATTAGATGAAGGGAGCCACGGTGTTCTCTAAGATTGATCTCAAGTCGAGGATACCATCAATTGAGGATTTTAGAGGTGGACATCCATAAGACCACCTTCACATGAGGTATGGGCACTATGAGTTCATAGTGGTGCCTTTTGGTTTGACGAATGCCCTGCAATGTTTATGAGTTTGATGAATGGGGTATTCAAAACCTTTTAGATCACTTCATGCTCATCTTCCTTGATGACATTTTCATATACTCACACACACATGAGGAGCATGAGGGGCACCTTCAAAGGTTCTTCAGTGTCTTCATGAGCAGTAGCTTTACAGGAACTTGGAGAAGTGTGCTTTCTTCCAAATAGAGGTGCAATATTTGGGACATGTTATTTTGGGGAAGGTATCACAGTTGATCCTTCCAAGATTAGAGCCATTATGGATTGGCTAGCACCACTACAGTGACCGAGGTGTGTAGCTTCATGGGTTTAGTAGGATATTATTGGAGATTTGTTCAGGACTTCTCTCAGATTGCACACCCTATCACTTCCCTTCAGAGGAAAGGGAAGAAGTTTGTTTAGATGGATAGATGTGAGTAGGCCTTAGGACACTGAAGGAGTGCCTCACTACAACACCCATTCTTGCAGTGCCAGATCCACAGGGTGAGTTCTTTGTATGCACAGATGCTTCTTTAGCAGGGCTTGGGGGTGTGTTGATGCAAGATGGATAGGGTTGTAGCTTTTGAGTCTCACAAACTCAAGGATCACGAGCTTAATTATCCTACCCATGACCTTGAGCTTGTGGTAGTTGTGCATGCTTTGGTTAGATGGAGACATTTCCTTCTTGGATGGAGATTCACACTAGGATAGATCATTTGAGTCTTCGTCACCTCTTCACGCAACCCAATCTAAACACTCGTCAAGAGGCGTTGGATGGAGTTTCTTTGTGAGTATGACATGGAGATAGAGCATGTGAAAGGGAAGGAGAATGTGGTAGCAAGACACTCTTAGAAGATGAAGACATGTGGCTATGACCACTATAGTGAGCATAGATTTGGAGTAGGATTCTTCAACAACTTCCTCTTGATAGCTTCTACATGACAGTATGAGCAGAGATAGAGTCACAGAGACCCCTTGAGGGAAGTTTGATGGTTTCACCTTAGAGGTAGATGGCCTTCTCAGGCACAGAGGAAGGATATATGTTCCTAGAGATGGAGGATTGAGGTATGACATCTTGATAGAGGCACATCGTGTACCCTATTCAGCCCATCCTGGAGTGAAGAAGATGCACGCCACTTTGTGACAGTTGTATCACTGGAGAGGACTTCATCGAGATGTAGCTTAATTTGTGTCATGGTGTTTAGAGTGCCAGAGGGTTAAGGCCAAGCATCAGCATCCAGCAGGTCTTCTTTATCCTCATGCCATACTAGAATGGAAGTGGGACACCATTTCCATGGATTTCATTGTTGGACTACCTATGTCAAGATATCACCATGATGCCATTATGGTCACGGTGGATAAATTGACAAAAGTAGCTCACTTTTCTCAGTGAAGACCACTTATATAGCTAGAGCAGTGGCATGAGTATATTTAGATGAGATCATCAGGTTGCATGGGATTCCACGTAGAAGATCATTTGTGACCATGATCCTCTATACACTTCACATTTCTAGACTACCATGTAGTATGTCCTTGGGATGAGGATTAATTTCAGCATAGCATACCACCCTGAGACAGATGGATAGACCAAGTGAGTAAATCAGATTTTAGAGGATATGCTCAAGATGTACGTGATGGATCAACAGTCTAAGTGGGAGGAGTACCTGTACTTAGTGGAGTTTTCCTACAATAATAGTTTTTAGAGTTCTATAGGCATGGCTCCTTTCAGCACATTATATGGTAGAGAGTGCATGACACCCCTTAGTTGGGATAGGTTGGAGGATAGAGTATCTCTTGGACCAACTCTTTTATAGGACATGGAGCAGCAGGTAGTGTTGATCAGGAAGAGATTGCAGGAGGCATAGGACAGGTAGAAGAAGTATGTGGATCAACATAGGATTGATCATAGCTTTGATGTGGGCATGAAGGTGTTCCTTCATGTTAGGCCACACAAGAGCCCTATCCACTATGGAAAAGGTTCTAAGTTATCTCCTCGATTTTTTGGTCCTTTTGAGATCTTGGAGTGTATAGCCCCTTTGGCCTACCATCTAGCATTGCCACCCAGCTTGTCTCGTGTACATGATGTGTTTCATGTTTCTATCCTTAGGAGGTACATTACAGATCCTTCTCATGTGTTGGACTGGACATCATTGCAGGTGTAGGATCAAGGGTAGGTGACAGTGGAGCCCATCGTATCATAGATGCAGGACCCTGGGCCTTTGAGGCAGAGAGATTGATCAGGTACGGGTGCAGTGGGATAGGTATGATGAGACTGCAACCACTTGGGAGGATGCTACTATGTTACAAGTGTAGTTCCCACATTTTTTCCAAGTGACTTCCAGGAGGAAGTCAAGTCTAAGGGAGGGGGATGTAGTGCCCACTCTCCTTTGACACTGTTTAGATACTAATCTTTCTATTGTTGATCTCATTCTGGACATTATTATGTTTTGGATTTAGAATGATGTGTATATGTTAGGTCATGGAGTATTATGGACACTATTATGTTTATTTTAGTATGATTGGTTAGATGTTAGATCATGGACTAGTATTGATCTGGATTCAAGCTATTATGATTAATGATTGTTGGAGACATTATTATATATGGATGATGATATACTGCTTGACATGGACAGGTTATTGATGTTGATTTTAGACATGTGACATTTGATATTATGAGTAGCTCTAGTATAGAGATTCATTGGATGATGATATAGTGGAAAAATTGAATTTAAAATGATAATGTTGAATTCTTGATATTGTTGTGATTTGGATTTGATAATTATATGTTGCTTATATCATTTTGGATGTTCTGATATGGCCATGAGGCCGAAGGAGGTATTGTTATTTTATAGGTTGAAAATCACAACAATGTCGGGGACTGGAGACTAACCATATTGGAATTCCATGTGAAATCAACAAGGTCACCATGGCAACTGTGTTATGAGTTTGTGTGTTGTGTTATGTTAGGATTTCCCATGGGGGGGATTTCCATTATTGTGACCATGGGATATAGGTGTTTTATTTATGTGTCCCTTTTTAATTATTGTTGTATGTATTTTATTTGTAATGTGTTCCTTCTTTTAATTAATTTAAATATGATATTTTATTGAGAGAATCATAAAGTTAAATTTTAATTAAATAAATTGGGATGTGGAATGTAAGAAATAATGTTATTGTCTTGGTTAATAATTAAATTTGATTTATATTATGTATAACCATATGATAGATAAATAAATCATTATGTCAAAAGTTTGTAATAAATGGAGTCATAGGCATTAATGCATTTTGTAAGAGTGTGTAAGAGGATGTAAGAGATGTGTAAGTGAAGTGATAGATTGTGTAAGTCAGATTTTGGAGTGTAGAATACTCCATCCTCTTTAAAATTCGGATTTGATCTTGGAAGCCAAAATTGGAGGCTTGTGGGACAAGTTAAACTTGTCCCACACCTCTTAAAATCATCCACCAACCATACCTATGGTTTGGAGTCAAAATCAATCTTTTTTATTATATTTTGACATGATTATGTGTAAGTTTTTATTGCACTTACCTTACATATTTTAATGCATTCCTTTTTGGAGTATGGGTTGAATTGGGTATGTAAGTGATTTTGTCATATTTTATTTATGGTGATTTTTTGTTGATGTTGAATTCCTCTTGGGGTTGAGGAAGAATGATGTGGCTTCCCACTTGGAATCCACATCATCCTCTCCCCTCCCTCTCTTTAAAAATTCAAATTCCTCTCTCATTGGAGGTTGTTGAAACTTTCTCTCTCTCTTCTTGGGTAAAATTTTATTGTTGTTGGAGCTTGATTTGTGGAAGGAGCTTGGAATTCTTGTTGCATGCATTCTTCTTGCTGTCTTGGAACTACATTTTGAGCATCAAGGAACTGCTGTTTTGGAAAACAAATCTCCAATATGGAGAGGTAGGCTCTTATTCATTTTAATATGTTGTTTTTTTCCTTTTCTTGCATGCATTATTAAATGGTGTTTGTGTTGCATTCATGGTTGGATGGGTAGAATTCTTAGGAAAGGTGTAGGAGAATACTATGGGGTTTCAATGGGGGCATAAGGGATTACCAAGGAACTTATTCTTTGTGGAGGGAGTGTTGTTTGGGATCCACCTAGGAAAAGAAATTGCTTGCATTTCTTACTTTGGGAGTATAAGGGATATACTTGAGGGGGCATAAGGAGGGGTTGGGAGCTATAAGGTTTATGGGATTTGATGTGTTATATGGAATTTTGCATTTGGTGGATGCCCAATTTCCAAATTGGGAGGCATAAGGAGATTCCCCATAGTCCTTGCTCTTGTTTGGCTTGCTTGAAGAAGCCTTTGTGTTGTTTGAAATGTTAAAAATGTAGTTGGAGAACTGCTATCTTTTTTGAATAGTTCATTTCATTGTTCTATGCATGTGAAAAGAAATGTACTTGTATGTGAAAGAAGCCTATGTTGCCATGTGTTGTTATTCATGCTCCATTTCAATATGGTTGGGGCTCGGGGGCCAATGGGGAAAGATGGCTTCTCCTTTCCCATTGGATGTCTTGGTTGGGTGGAGAGTGTTTCCTTTCCCCTTCCTTGTTGTGATTAAAGTTGAAAAGAAGAAGAAATCAGAATGATGCTGTTGGAGAAGAATTTCACAATTTGTGAGTCATTCCTTTGAGAAAATTCTAATGTAATCCCTTCCCACTTCAGTGGATGAGTTGTATATATTATAACGTGAAGTTATTGTATGGTAGAATGGAAGTTGAAATTTAATTGAGAAATGTAAAGATGAATTATATTTATTTGTTTTTAGTTTGGAAAAATAATGCGAATGATATCCCATACTTTGTATTTTGAAATTTAAAATCAAATCAAATGAAAAGAAATTTGTTGTAAAGTTATTTGAATTATCAATAAAGGATGATATTGGTTCTTTTAAATTTGTATGGTGATGTTTGATTGATTTGTAGTGTTGTATTATGAATGAGATTTGTTTGATAAAGAATAAGAAATCTTGTTTGGAATGTTTGAAAGGAAAGAAAAGGTAGATGAATTAAAAAAAAAAAAGTTTATTCTTTACATTTATTTAAAATTGAAATAGAATGCTTTTAGTTTGAATTAAATGGATGTTTGATAAGGAATCAATAAATAAGTTTATGAATCGATAAACTTTCCTGTTTGAAATTACAAAAAATGGATTAAACAAATTATGAGAGAAATGAACTCACTCACTATTTTAAAGTTCAAATCTGGTAATTCACATTCTAATAAAAAAAGAGTAGTTTACACTTATACTTAAAATCAAGTATTGAAACAATTATAATTTAGAATAATATGTCCTAATAAATCTGAATTTGACAAAGAAAATTTAAGAAACAATTTAACCATCTCAAAAATTCAAAATCAAATCCCTTCCTAAGTTGTTTCTATCTCTTGATGGAAAAAATGTAAAATACATCAATTGCAAATTTCATTCCATAAAACCTTAAACAATCCTAAACTTCCTACCATTTCTCCATTTGCATGTTCACATGAGAAGAAAGAAGAAAATCTAATTTTATCAAAATTTAAAGTTGGAAATTGCCAGTTTTTAAATTAAAAACCCCGTAGATCAATTTCTTAAAATTAACCTCAAAACTTCACCAAATTCCAAAATTGATTATTTTTGTGCAAAGAGGACTCTGAGATATTTTCAGAAAAGTCCTTGTTTTCCCAAAATGGAGTTCCCTATCAAAAGTTATGGCCATTTGAAGTTTTTACTTCAAAATGGCCAACCAAAATAAATCTAACTATATTAAAATCAAAATTTGAACTTTGGAAAATTTCCCAAAAATTCCACCACCCCGTAAACCCTTCAACCAATCATAAGTTTCCACATGGCACTTGGAGGGCAGAATCACCTTGAAACTTATCTTTTGAAAAATTTTCTTTGGGAAAATTTTCCCAATTTTCTCCGCAACTCCGTGGCCCTGGCCAATCACGTGCTGACACGTGGCATGGTGGTGTGAAAGAAAATTTAAAACCTTAACTTTTTTCCTTTTGGGAAAAATTTTACTTTTCCCTCTACGGCCCTGCACCCCCACAACCAATGGGGTGTTGACACATGTCGGGCAGGTGGTCGCACGGGCCCGCGCGAGCCATTTGGCCTTTTAAAACCCTTTTGGCGCAAACTTTAATTCCCTCCATTGCTCGCCACCCGTGTCCAATCACTGGATGCCATGTGGCATTTTTGGATGGTGGAGGAGGAAAGGAAAAAATTTTCCTTTAGAAAACCTTAGGTTTGGACCTAGGAAAAATTCAAAATTTTCCCGCAACCAATAGCCTCTCGACACGTGGCATGGGGATTTCCTCGGCGGAGGCGTGCGTCCAATTTTTCCTTTGGGATTTTGGCCTAAATTCTCAAAATCCTTAAATTTCCACCACTCCACTCTTCCCCATACCAATCGGATGGTCACCACGTGTCCCCTTCATCGACCCCACGGGTGTGCGGAGGTGTTTTGCGCATTGCACCTAAGGAAGGGAAAATTTCTCTGAAAAATCCACCACCCCATAACTTGAGTTTTATTGGGAGTTAGGAGGAATTATTTATATGGTTGGAAAGGTGAGAAAATTTCCTATCCAATGGACATAATTTAGGAAAGTTTTGATGACTCTAGATGTGTGAAAAATTAGTTGAATCTTGTAAGCTAGTTAGGGCAGACGGGAGTGAAAATTTACTCTCCTAACCTAAGTGAGGAATTTAATCCCTGGTTTTGACCTTGTGCTTGTTGTAAGATGTTGTAGAACCATTTCAGGTCAATCTTGTTTGTTAACCTAAACCTAGTTTGTGATAGCTAGGATCTTGTAACCTTCCTTGTAAACACCCTTAAAAAAAAAATTATTCCATAATTTTCCTAGCTAAACCTAGTTTGTTTCTTGGTCTCAAGTGGTAGTTTGAAGTGGACACGACATGTTAAGGATGAATATATGTTAATGGTGTACCGAGCTAATTATATTTGATAGAGACCCAATAATGACTTCACGTTTTGAGAAAACTATGAATGCAACCTTAGGAAGAAAAATAAATTTTAGTTCCACATATCATCTAGAAAGCAGATAAATGGACCGAAAGAGTTAATTAGGTAATGGAAGATATGTTGAGAATGTACTTGTATGGACCAGTAGTATAAATTTGAAGAATCCCTTCCTTTAGTTGAATTTACATAAATAATACTTACCATTTCTCTCTAAAAATGACACCTTTTGAAGCATTGTATGGACGAAAGTGCAGAACCCTTGTTAGTTTGGATATCATTGAAGATAGATAGATAATTGGACCTTAAATGCTTACTAAAATGGAACAACAAGTAAAATTAATCTGTGAGTGAATGAAGGAAGTGTTGATAGGAATAAAAGTTATGCGGACACGAAAAGGGTTGTTAGAAAATTTGAACTAGGTGAAAAAGTCTTTTTATGTGTTTAACCTAAAAAGAGCTCAATTCATTTTGGAAAAGCAAAAATTTATCACCTCATTTTGTGGGAAATTTGAGATTGTAGAAGTGATTAATCCAAGAGCCTATCATTTAGCATTGCCTCCCACATTGGCATGGATGCATGATATTCTTTGTATTTCTTTTCTTGAGAAATACGTTTCAATTTTTTTCACATGTATTGAATTGGAACTCCTTGTAGGTCCAAGACCCAGGAATAATCATGATTTTACCTGTCATGGTGCTAGAAACTCACAAGTTGCACTTATAAAATCATGAAATAAGTCAATGCAAGGTCTAGTGGGACCAGTTTAATGAAGAAATTGCAACTTGGGAGAACCTTGAGGACATGAAAATTTCATCTATTTTGAACAAAATTAATTTTGATTTATGTGATATTTGAATATTTAGTATGAGAAACTATCTATGATTGTTTCCATTTTTGGTACAAATACTTTTTAGTAGGTGTTGGTACAAATATTTGATGTTGTAATAATATTGAGAAACTTGAATATCTGTAATTTTGTTGACTGTTTGAGAATTTTATGGATGAATAAGTTATATTTATTCACGTGTTCTTAAATAAGTGAGTGGAATAAGTTAATCATCGGGATGATGATTATTTTTAGAGGGGAGGTATGTAATGCCTCTACCTTATTGATATTTGTACTTATTTCTGTGACTGAAGTTTGAAAATGTTGGTAAGTGATTCTTGTTCTGAGTTGATATACTCTTTGAACTATTGGTCATGTTTGTAGAAGAGATATCCACTACTTGTAAAAATCTGATGTTAATCATGCTTTTAACAATATTGAACTTATGTTGAATTATAATCAAGTGCTCACTAGATTGGGTTTTAAAGGGAACTATGCGATCTTAGTGGTATGAAGTAAATACACTCTTTTGGGAATGCGGGTAAGTCATCTAAGTTTTGATACAAATTATGTTCCTTAGAATTTTACATCTATGTTTGAAGAAGAGAAATATATTGGATAAATTTTAGTGATCCAAGGAATTCCTTTGATCGATATATTATTATGATCATATGTGTTAAGTCAATTTGACTTCATCATGTTTCGATATACCATCATATCTAGGCTTAAATGAACATACGGTGCGTAGGTGAGAAAATTTATTAGGACAAATTGGTGGTTAACTTGCCAATGCTCGGGAGTCTACGTTCCGCTTACTTAACCGGTGTAGCTGCCATATGTGTACGCTCAAGTGAAATGTGAGTTTTATCTTGGTGGCCTTTGGTCGAGGGGATCCAACAGGGGCACTCCACTGACCCTGCAGAAAATGCTTGCATATACCTGCAAGAGATGAATTTTCTAGGAAGGTGGGAAAGGGAATGAGAAAATTAGAAAAGAGAAAAACTAATGCTGCAAGTAGAAAATCAGAGACTTGCATACACCAGCCAGAATTTTCATTACATGCACTTGAATATAGAAGAAAACAAATCTGCATAATAGCTACAAGACTAAATGAAGCTTAATGGGCACAAAGTACCAACAAACTCCTTAAAGAGGCTAAAATTCCTTCTTCCTTTATTGAAGCTCAAGAAGAATTTGTACATAGTGTGAGAAGTAGAAGACATTTTTTTAATAGGAGAAATGGAAGAAACTTGCTATCTCTTGCTCTCTTCACAAGGATAACTCTCTCATGAATTCACAAAAAACAGCTCCAACATCTAAGAAGAAAAATTCAGAAGACTTTTTAGAAGACCCTCAAATGAGGAGCTTCTTACAATTTATAGAAGAGGAGGAAACTTTTCATCTTCCTAGTGACTTTTCAAATACCTTAATGTGACTTAAGACTGTTCACATTCCACTTTAAATATTTAAGTCCCTTTTATAATAGCAAGGTGACTTAAATTTACATTATATTTCTAAAGTCACTTAAGTAATATGAAAAAGTGCAAGTCTCAACATAAAAATATGACATTGAGGAGAGAGAGTGTTATATGAGAAGGGAAAAGAGAGAGAAAGAGGAGGAAGAAGAAGAAGAAGAAGAAGAATTATGCTGAATAATGGGTTGTTGTGGTGGACTTAGCCCCATTCTCTGACTGCTCTCTACTTTGTGATCTTGAGAAGGCTATAGTATTTCCAAACTCTTGGTTGAAATGAGCCACTACTAGTTCTACTTTATCGGCATGAGGGATACAAATGCAGCTCAAGGTTTCAGTCCATCCATCAGTCACACTATTGATGTCCTTACACTTCCCGAACCATGATGAATGCTTCTCTGTGATAAGTGCAATGGAGGCTTGGATTTCTGAGAAGAAGTCAAGAGTATCCTTAGTGAAGGACAATGGATTGCTCACTCATTTATTGATGTATTATTTAAACGGGCGATTAACTCATCGGTAGTTGAGTGCTCACTCATTCGGGTACTCCAAGTTTTTAACTTTATGATTTATGCTATCATGTAACTTGTATGTTTGTTTTTCTTTCTCATCTAGCTCTGTGAAGGATTGATTGATTGATTTAAATCTAATTACCAGGGCCCTAGCCCATACCCATGTCAAGTATTCTGTAGGAGTTTCAAAAAACTTCTTATCGATCAATTCCGATGATGGGCATTACTCATCTCACTCATGGTGGCCCCAGCAGGTTCCTAGTAATCTCTTTCTTTCTCCACATCCTTTTTGAGTGCTCATGCTTTTTGGAAGTTACACACATGTATGCAAATAGCTTGACTACCTCTTGAAGTGCTGACTTCCCTTTTGAGATATTGAGTCGATCCATTCATTATTTTCTCACCCCTACATTGTGAGCTCATGCATTCTCCTGATAGATTCGAATCAAAGCTACTGATGGGTACCACTTTCTCAATAGGAAGTGTTATAGTGCTTGGTTCCACTAGGTGTTGTACATAAGATGAAAGAGTTCGTACTTGTTCCTCTAGCACCTCAATCTTCTCTTTATATTATTTATTCCTTGCCACCATGTGAGCAGAAGATTGTTGGTATATGTGTAAATCACCTTCGTGAGTAGCTGGTCCCAACTGGATCATGCTCATCTCATAGTTGGCTGGTGTCATCTCATCCACTGGCTTGATTATTTTTGGCTGAGCTACTTCAATGTACTGATTACCTGTCTCCCCACTATAGAATCATGATGCTGTCTACGTAATATTTCTTGACCTTTTTTCTTTAGCCATCAAGATAATTGTTGATAGATCGGGGCTACTACTTGTTGCACAATACGAGTGTCAAGGATGATGTTTCCCACATCTATGGAAACATCTCTCTAAATTCAGGCTCAATAATGGATGCATCAACCATTCTTTCTTTGGATGGAGGAGGCAAGTCATGAATGAGAGGAACATCAGAATCAATAACACATAAGACCTCTTATAGTGGCTTAAATACTGGATCACGAGTCATATGCTCCTCATTCACTTGTGTATCTACTGTTGAATTTTCTATCTGCATCATTGGGATCACATCTTCCTCTTTTGGCAAGGCCATCGAATCTTTTCTCCTCGAAATCATTTGGATGGATTCAATTCTAAGGCCTTCCTTTTTGAACTCACTCCAGAGTGTTTAGAGCTGGAAGTTACCTCTACTACCTTTGAAGATGAATGATGTGAAGCTTGCTTCTGGCTTGGAGAAATTCTTCATGACCAAATGATGATAGTCCTCTTCTTCTGAAACCAATTCCTTGTTCTCCTCACCACCTTTTAGTCCACTCCAGTATATCTCATGATTCATGAACATGCCAGTTGATTTGGGGCATTGGGGACATCTTGACTACTATGTACTCAGGATCGAGCATCTCTATCCCATCATCATGTAAGATGTCTTCATACCAAGAGAACTTGAATTTCTTCATCTCACTGATTGTCATCCTCATGTGATATTTTTATACGTACTTCAAACTCATCAATACTAGTTGGCCCAGTAGTCCTCGATTTGTGGCTCATGTTGCAATTCTAGGACATAGAACGAGTCAAGATCCTCTCGGATGTCAAAGTTGGGCCTGACGATGTAGGAATGCAAAGTCACATGTGTGAAAGTAGCCTCCAGGTGAGATGCATCATTTGAGCTTTTGCATGTGAACTCCCCTAGAGATATAGGGAATGAAATCAATTTCTTTCTCCTACTTCTAAGCTTGTTATTTACTTGGGTGATCTTCCTGCAGAGTTCAAACAATATAATATGGTCACTAAGGTACTTAGGTAGTTTCAATGGAGCTTGGTTAAAGCCAGTGACTTGTATGTAGGAGAATGTTGAGAATTATATGAAGTACAAGCCATATTCCTTAATTAGGGATGCTACTTTTGGTGACATCCTAGCTTCAAGGTCCCCTTCCAAGATTTGGACCACATACATGGTGAACACATCGTTCATGTGGGTGAAATGCCTATTGCTCTCCTCCAATATCAATTGCAGAAGTTTCTCAAATGTAGGTACCTTGGAAGTAATGTTATGTGTGAGAGCCAATCCCTTGAATGATTACGATCTTGCAAGGAGATAAACCAGATAAGAATTCATGTGGAACTTATTTGTTGCGGGTACTTGGAGTAGTTGCAGATGGAGATTTTCACTGATGATCTACCCCCAGTCAATTTCTGCTTTCCTTCTGTCAATGTCAGGATGAAAAGACCCATCCAGTCCTGGAAGTCTCTCGTGCTTGCTTCGCCCATTACTCTACTGAGGAGAGTGATGACATCAGAATACCCTTCTCAGAATTCACACCTTGGTAGATTCTTGGGTATCCTGGAAGGCTTTCTTCTGTTTTCAACCATGAGCTAAGCGCCACTCCTTGGACATATGAATCCATTGTCTCCCAATCGTGCACAACCCTTTCCTTGGAAATGACAACCATGTTGGGGGACGTCGGTATCTGTAGAGAGATTGAAATGGTCCTAGGGCTGATGACCACCATCGTTGCACCGTTGTCAGCTCGGATGGTTCATGCGTCTCGGGCTCATAGTGGAAAGAGTAGGCTAGGACTAGCTCAAGACTTTGCACAGACACTGGATGCCCTATAGTGGCAAACAAGCCACTTGTGAATATCTGGTCTTCAATCCTCCTTCAATCCTTGGAGGTCATGTGAGTCTTAAGGTCGTTTAGGTCCATGTACAAGATGTCACTATCTTCCACATCATACTCACAGGAAAAGGGTTGTGTTGGCTTCTGACCTGTCCATTTTGTCTTCATATCTCCCTTCAAAAAAGAAACTTACTATTTTTAGTAAGTGTGAAAAAGCAAGTCCTCGATCTTCAACTGGATGTTGTGGCTTAGTTTTCCTCTTTCTCCCTATGTTCTTCATTCCTTCTAGATCAAATTTCTATTTTTAGCAGGTGCTCGAGGGCCCACTTACTATTTTTAGTAAGTGCCAAAAATGTTCGTTCTGGTGAATTCTTAGCAGTAGTGCACCTCCAATGTCTTTGTCTCCTTCACAGGTTCTTCGTTGTTGACTTTCCCAAAATAACAGTTCCTATGTAGGAGACCTACTATTTTTAGAAATTTTCCTCTGGGAGTTGTATTGACATGGAACAAAGTTTTTTGATATGGGTTTTTTTCCCAATATCCTCCCTCTGAAATATCAGACCCGCCGCTTAATAGTCTAGGAGATTTTAAAGTTTTAATTTTTGGACCTGACAGTGATTCTGGGTACGACAACCATTAATGGACCTTGAAATTGTAGGTCTATAAATATCCTCTATTTGTAAATAAAATTATATTTTTGATGTGGGTTTTTTCTTCTGGTGCTTCACGTGTGATCTTACTTCAATCGACAACTGGTTTGATGGGAAATCCCACTTCCTTCTTTGTTGAGCCGGAAATGAGATTTCTTCATTGTGGATGCTCTATCACATGAGGGGGGAGTTTGAAGGTGTATTTTTTATGGCCTTAGACAGAGGAATGAACACAAATAAATGGTTTGTTGTTTCATGTAATGACTTGCAATATTTCTACAGATCTTTGTTTTTAGGTTATGGAGATTTTCACCGTCTTCTTCCTCTTGTTCTTCATTTCTCCTTCTTGTTTCGATGAAAAATCCTTCTGAGACCCGAAAATCACTGTGGGGAATTTTTTTCACTGTTTGGGTTGATCTGGTCATAGAATTTGCAATGGAGGGTGATGGTAGAATGTTGCAGAGGAAGAATGGAGGAATGGAGTGCACCTATAACTGTTAGAAGTTAGAACTGGAAAAAAATGGCACTTGGAAATTTTTAAAAAGATATGCACAATTAGGGTTTGGGTGAATTTTGTAATGATTTATGTCCCTGACCTCAAGGATGTGACGGACATCAATTTCCATAATGAACAAGACGGTGACATGTGGCACTAGATCCAACGCATGGGATTGAAGGAGGAAAAAGCTTATTTGAAACACTGGGAGTCGAAAAGAGGTCACATATGTGTCAAAATGACTCCCTATGGTGGTGGCACATTTTTCAAGGTCTGATGTCCCCCATATCAGGTTCATAAGGAACATCAAAGTCCATGGTGGTGAAGGAGCTGACATGTGGCGCTTGATCCAACGGTAGGGAATGAATGCTCTAAGAATGCACCAGGGGCTGAATCTGTCAAGTCTCGAAGGTCGCATGAGAGTCGAATAGGTCATATGAGGGCTGAGAGGGATTCAAGGGGGTTGGGAAAAATTTTCCAACCTTAATGTCCCCGATCTTGGGGTACGTGAGGGACACAAAATCTCACCAGAGCTCGAGTGCCGACACGTGTCCTCCCAAAAATTTGGCTAAGTCCCGAACTTAAATGAGTGATAACCTAAGCTCCTAAAGGACTTTTTTGCAAAAGGATTATATGATCTTGACTTGAAACAACCTTATGAATCCAATGGAAGGGGTATCATGTCTTTATTATTCCATTTTATCGTTGAAAGATATGATTTTTCATTTTGAATTCCACTTGTGCTTGAGAAAAATTTCCTGCAGACTTAATGCGCCAAAGTGTTGTGAAAAATATTATTTCACCATAATGTAGGCCTTGGAATCCTATTTCTAGATATATTTTTTTTGCTCCTAACTCCATTGAGCTCCTAAAATCTTCTTTTGAAGCCCAACAACTATTTTAGGCATGTGTACCGCCTAGGCTTGTGAACCCTGTTTTTTTACTCAGATTGCTCCAAGTCTTGCAAAACTTCCCCAAACCTTCAAAAATAATTTCTATTATGTTTTAGGGTCTTCATTTCATCTCCTTGTTGAATTTTTCCCTTCCGTTCCACTCCAGGGGGTTGAATCCAGTCCTGGGAAGGCTAGCGATAGCCCTTCCCGTGACTGCCCAAAATTTTCATTTTCAATGAATTTCCTAAATCACCTAGGGGATGTTATAACTTTGGTTGGGAGGTCATTTGGACTGACTGGATGGAGCCGGGGTTTCCTAGGAATGATAAAACATGAAAAATTTGGCATAGGGGTATAGTTGTCATGCTTGGAAACTTCCAATTTAGTTTGGGGACATGGCATGGACTGAGCGAAGTGAAGACATGACATGGGAATCTAGAATCTCAATTTTAGACCATATAATTTTTTAACCAGTGCCTTATCCATTGGGCCTTGTAGAGCCATGTAAAACTTCTAGAAAGAGATATTAGAATAGGGAAACACACACACACAAAATGACAGAAAGGAAACACACAACTGAAAAGGGGAAACACACCTAGAAATCAGCTATAATACAAGGCCGGGACAACTCCGATTTCATCAATGATATAATTTTAGGTATTTCCCACTGCGAGGCAATTCCAGTGGTGTTCTATCCAAATATGAGAGTAGAAAAGAATTCTCGCCACAATATTCACAAATTTGGAATGGACCGAGCCATAATGAATCAAATTTCCATGGCTTCCTTTTGGTTCCCTTCTCTTGTCCCATAGCAGGATGAAGTCTCCAATTTTGAATTCTCTCACTTTAGCCTTCTTATCAAAAAATTTATTTACTTTTAACTGGTGCTCTTTGATGCGGTCCACCACTCGGAGTCTATTTTCTTCTAGCTTCTCAAGAAAGAGGATCCTCTTATCGATGGAATCCTTGTACTGACCATCTTCTATTTCTTGTAGTAACTTGAGAGCTGGCATCTCGATTGTGAGTGGGATTTCTGCCTCGACTCCATACAACAGTTGGAATGGTGACATACCTATTACCTTCTTAGGAGTTATCCTATCTGCCCACAATGCATCATACAACCTTTTGTGCCAATTCGTTTGGTTCTCATCTACAAGCTTGCAGAAAATGGTCATAATGTTCTTATTGCTTGATTTGGCCTATCCATTCCCCTGTGGATAGTAGTCGATGAATGAGATAGAGATATTCCATAGCCATAGAAAAACTTGGTCAACTCCCTTAAAGAGAAATAGGTGGCATTGTCTACTACAAGCTTCTGTGGTACTCCAAACGTATTATGATATTTTCCTTGATGAAGTTACATACTATTTTGGTGTTGGCTTGCTTAGTGGGAATGGCTTCCACCCACTTGGTGAAGTAATCTGTTTCCATGAGCACATAGGTATGTCCCATGCTTGAGTAAGGATTCATAATGCCAATGAAGTCTAGCCCCCACTGCTCAAATGGTTCTTCAATAACAACTGGCCTAAGTGGAAGTGCAACAAGTTGTGGTCTCCCAACAAATTGTTGGCATGCTTCACATTTGGAAACCCAAAATTGAGTGTCTACAAAGAGGGTGGGCCAATAATACCTCCCTTAGAGGATCTTGTGTGCAATGACCATTGCTGAGAAATTCCCACCACATGTTTGATCATGATATATAATTTAAGCAATTTTTCTTGTTGTTCTTTATCCACGCACCTAAGGAAGCATCCATCAAGGCCTCTTTTGTAAAGAGCATGATTCCAGATTACAAACCTTGTTGCCTTCAGCTTGAGTGTTCTCCTTTTCTTGTAATCAAGATGAGGAGGGAATTCTCCATAAGTTAAGTAATAGGCAATATCAGCATACCACTCATCAAGTAGTGGTTACAAGGAGAACATGTGGGTTGTCTTTGGAACAAGTTAGGAAAGCAAAATTTTCTTCGCCATTTTGAGCTTTGAGTGTTTCATCTTTAGTAATCAACTTGCACAAGCCATTCCCCCTTACTAGATTGGAGGGTCAAATCTCCAAGTCATATTCTTGTGTCTTTGTAATCCAATTTCCTCTTTTTCTCCGGATTCAAAGAGTGTCAAGATGGATTTGATCGCACTGCCAGGGACCATCACCATTGTATGAGAGTTGAGGATGTAGATGCTGAAATTTTTATAGCCTTAACCACTGTGTAAGCATGCTTCTCCAATTGGCTATAATTTAGTTCATGCTTTTTCAATGGACAACTCATGAAAGCAATAGGTGCTTCCATGCCTTCATCATTTTTCTGAACAAGAACAATAGAGAGGGTGTGTTCTGAGGCATAACAATACATGATGAATTATTTGTTAAAATTTGGAGACACAAGGGTTGGAGCTTTGGCAATGGAATTTTTATCTCTTCAAATGCTGCCTTCCCTTCATTATTCCATTTAAAGTTTACTTGTGGTTTCATCATGGTGGTGATGTGCTTTGTTAATTCAAAAATTCAGAACAAAGCGATGAAGAAAATTCACCTTTCCAAAGAATGAATGAACTCCTTTCTTGCTTGTGGGAAGAGATAATGCTTGAATGGCTCATACTCTCTTAGGATCAATATGTGCTCCATGTTTGTTCACAATGTGCCCCAGCAATTTTCCTTCCGTAACTCGAAAATGCACTTTTTGGGATTTAGTGATATGCCATGCTTTCTACACCTTGCAAGTACTTGTTCTAAGTGATGGATATGGTCTCCCCTCTTCTTTGAAAATACCGTGAGGTCATCAAGATATATGACAATGTAATGTTTTAGATCTCTGAAGGCCAAGTCCATCGCCCTTTGAAATGTAGCTCCCTGCATTGATTAGGCCGAAAGGCATTCTGTTGTAGGCAAAAGTGCCCCAAGGTCGTCGTGAAGGCTGTCTTGGCACAATCCTCCTCTACCACTTTAATTTGATTATACCCTGAGAATCCATCAAGTAATGAAAGAATCTCAGATCCAGTGACTGCTTGCAAAATGTGGTCCATGATAGGGAGAGGATAATTATCTTTCAGTGATGCCTGGTTCAAGTTATGGAAATCTACACATATTCTTATTTCACCATTCTTATTCTATACCGACATAATGTTGGCTACCAAAGTTGAATGGTGGATGGGAAATATGATTCTTACATTAAGCATCTTCATTACCTCCTCCTTGATGGTATTAACAATCTTGGGATTATATGGCCTTTGCTTCTGCTTGAATGGCTTAGCATCCTACTTCAAAGGAATCGAGTGATGCATCTCCTTCGGTTGGAAGGATTTGAGTTCATCATAAGAGTAGGCCAAAACATCTAAATATTTCTTGAGCAATGTGACAAACCTTCTCTTCTCCTCAGGTGAGCAACATTTTCCAATATTGACCATCCTTGGCTCTTCCAGGGTGCCAATGTTTTCCTTATCAAAATCAGCTGGGCACCGAGAAGATTGTTTTTCTTTCTCTTGAATGAATCAATCATGTTTGTAAAAGAGGTCTTCCAAAGAAACTAGGCCTTTAGGAATCTTGTTCCCTTTCAATTTGATCACTCCTTCATTATTAATACCCTCGATTCCTTCTTTCTCTCCTTTGGCTACTGCTTCATGATGTGGATTTTCACTTCCTTCAAAGAAGGTGTTATTGAAATTATCCCTTTATTCCAAAAATGATAGAATTTGGTTATCATTGTTAAATACTTGCCAATGATTTTCATTATCTGGTACACTAGGCTTGAACACCATTTCTATGGTCACCTTATCTTTACCAAAAGAATGATGAGGTGTCACTAGGGAAGCCGATATTGTAAGAGAATCAACCTTTTCATTCTTTTCTCTTGGGATAAATTCAATGGAAAATGCATTAAAAGATTCAATGCAGTCCCATACTCTATTTCTATAATGTCGGAGCTGATGGGTGTCATCATTCCTTCATTTAATCAACTTCTAGTTGATGTCATATCAAACCAGGGTGTGTCTAAAGCTATATACAACAAGAGTACTTTAACCGATCTAGTAGTTGATTGTAGCTATTTTTCGTATTTTCTAGGGATATATTTAATGTCTTAATGACTTGTTGGTAAAACCTTATTTAAATCAAACTATGAAAACTTGTTGAAAGTAAAACAAACCGAAAGCTTTGCTGAAACAAAACACACCATACGAATGGAAACACACTAACTTTGTTGGAAAATAAACACACTTGCTTCTCGAAAGTAAACACACTTACTTTTGGAAATAAACACACTCAAATTAAAATTCTTAAAGACAATTGCAAGAAATATAAAGATTTATCTACGTACTGTAGGGAAAAGTATACAACAAAGTTTAACCGAAAGAACTAAAGAAATACAAAATTAACGAGATCTAAGCTATTTCTTTGAAGAAATATAAATACTAAATAAATGAATATCCTAGTCCTTAGGAAGTTATCCCTTAGTACTCCTCGAATCAGGATTTAACATTTCAGAATTCTCTCAAATCGAATGTATATTTTATTGATAAAAACATTCAGTATTACAAAACATACTGGATCTGAGTACTTAGTCTATTTATTTTTCTCTGTTCTATATCTATCTCATTCTATATCTCTATCTTCTACTATCTATTTATCTATTGTAGGTCTACCTTTATATACATTTTACAATCACAACTATCTCAATGATTCTAATGAAATCGAATCATGCCAAGAATAGATCTTTGAGTCGATAGTAGTTGATCGGATAGCTATAGGATAAACTCTCCCTGGATATTTGTTTAGAAATCTTCTCTTCCTTCATGATTGAAAGGGGCGTAGATGTAAAATCTACTGATGATGTTTTTTAAAATAAATAACTCCCATCAGTTCGGAACTTTGTTGAAGTTCCAAAACCATAGGAATTTTTAAGAACCAAAACCTGTGAGAGTTCCGGAACTATCCCCAAGAGTTCTAGAACTAAGTCCAAAATTCGGGAACTAAATATCGGAGTTTCAGAACTAAGTCCAAAAGTTTCTGGAACTAAATGATGACTGTGTGATGGAGTTCCAGAACTACCTTGGAAGTTTTGGAACTAAGCTGTGTAGGAACAAATGCTATAAAAAACATACCGAGTGCAACTCGCTTAATTTCCTCGACCGATTAGACTCGCTTTATTACGAAACCGAATGTAAACACACTCTATGTTAGGAATTTTAGAGCTTTTAACATTAGGATCACAACCAATCAAAAGATAGACAGTTACATCCTAACTCATATCAGATCAACTAAAATTCACACAATGCAATAAAAATTAATCGAAGGAGAGTATGATGAGATCATATATTATACATTAATTGGACATGATTCTCGCCTCATCAGAGTCTTGGGTTTTTCACTTGATATTGTTAGAATTGCTTTACTATCACTTCTACATCACCTTGGCATCTCAACTTCTTGATTCCCATGTCTTCGGCCATGCCCATGCCTAAAATAAGAGCTTCGTATTCCACCATATTATTTGTATTATTGAATTATAACTTATAGGAAAATTGGTAAAATTCACTAGAGGGAGAGTACAACACTACATCTACTCTCGAACATGCAATGGAATGACTACCATCAAATTCCATTGTCCAAACTTATTTTTCTTCATCTTCCATAAGGAGTGGCATGTTCTCTCTTTTTTCGATGTGAGGAAGTATTTTCGTAGCCCACTATCTTGAAAAAGAATGTTTGCCTTTGGATCATCGGACTTCCATTTGTGAATTTCATCTTTCTTACCAAAGCAACAATTTCTTCATCTCGCCTTTTCTTTGGAATAATTAAAGATGACCATTCCATTTTTATTTCTCCACCCAAGTCTTTGTAGAAGCTTCAATCAATAGCATGCTAAAGGATGCTAGGATGTCTGCTACCAGGATGGTTAGTAGCACATTCTTATCTAGAAAATCAACCGATGCTACTTGAGCATCTTTGATCCTTCCTACTAATGGAACTTGTTTGGATTCCATTGAATAGTAGGTTCCATTTTCTTAGGTCAAGGTGAGGCCAAGAGCATTTGTAACTTTGATGGGCATCACATTATCTAAGGCTTTAGAATCTATGATATAATTATTTAGCTCAAGTATTTAATGAGAAGTGACTGGTAGAAAGGTTCAACCCTGTCGGTTTTGGAGGAACAAAGGGATAACATGTTTTGAGAAGGTGGTGTGGATGGTGTGGGGAGTAAGCCTTTGGAATTTGGACCCGAGGTTATGGGATTACCCCCACGAACCACATCAATGAACCTATCGAATTGGGTAGGATGAGTTTGTAGGTATTCTATTTTTGAGAGCTGGAATTTAGTTTTGCTTGCATGTTCCACAAAGTCAAATGGGGTTATGGTGGACAAGGAAGAGGTTCCAAGAATAACATAAGCTTTACATGATAAAGGTTTTGTTGTTTTGTGTGTTGAAATTTATTTCAAGGGTGCAATAACTGGCTTGGAAGGAGATGGGGATGCAATATTTGATGGTACCTTAGATGTTTTTATAGGAACAATATTTGAAGAAGAATTATTCTTAGCAACCTTTGAGCTTGGGAGAGGATTAGATGACTTACTTGGTATGGCAGCATGATCCTTGCTAGCTAGTGGCTCTACTTTCTCTTTAGCCGACTCCATTGAAGGTGGCAGTGGTGATCCTCTATTGATGATTTTATTTTGTGGGGCCTCAAGGAGAACCCTCTTTATTCTTCTTTTCCTTTACCATAGCCATTGAGGATGAAGCACCTTTCTTAGACTATGCGTGAGTAAAAATACACATGAGAAACCGGAGATTATTCATCATCAATGTACTCAATTAGGCCTTTGTGTGTATCACCATCAACTTCCTCGACCTCAAGATATTTTTCATAATCCTCCACATTTTCTTCTTCAACTCCTCTAATTTCTACTTCCTCCTCTCGGTTCTTGGTGTCACGAGATGACATTGATCGGTGGTGTTTCAAGAGTAAGTCAGCAAGGAGGTGGAGCAATCCTTGGCCTATTTACGGAGTTTGTTTCCTTGGAGTGTTCTGCATTGTGATCTGGGATAGTTGTTTCTTCAAGGCAACCAAGTTGTTTGCCATTTTTTGGAACGTTGGATCCGTGGTGACCGAGTTTGAATTCGACCCTTTTGTTTAGCATTTGGGCCTTTCACTTTATCGAGAAAAGATTAGATTATCATCTGTTTCTATCACATGGTCTTGATCATCTCTCAACGTTCTTGGTTGGGTTCTTCTAAGGAAGAAACATAATTTTGATGGTAGTGCATCGTTGAAGAATCTCTTCAAATTATTTTTAGGAGGCACCACATCTTCAGGGATTCTTCTTATCACTCTGTTATATCTTGCTATGAAGTCTCTCATTGACTCGGAGGCTTCTTTTTTCATTTGTACCAATTAGACCAAGAGATCCTGACAATCTTCCATGGTCTTGAACCTGTGTTTGAATGCACTTCTTATATCTTCCCAACAAGTTACAGACTTGGGGTAGCATGTAGAACCATTCGGTAGCCTTCTCTTGAAGTGACTCCATAAAGAGTCGACTGACACATCTTCATCCTCAACACCCAACACACCGAAAGCAATGATAAATCATGCTACATGTTCTTCGGGGAGCTAAGAACCATCCCCTCTGAACTTTAGGAAGTTTTTTCTTGAGCCCTTGGTAGCTCGTGGAGTGGTTGAGCAAGAGAAAGTGGACCAGTGTTTCCTCCCCATGGTACATTAGGCCTATGGGCCTCATGATCATGATCATGCTCATGATCCCCCATTCTATTTCTGTTTCTAGCTTCCCACCTTGCTAAAGCTACGGCTTCTGCTGCTACTCTCTCGTCTGCCTCGGCTTGAAGTCTTTCGATTTCATCAAGTTGAGCCCTTATTTCCTCTTCCGCTCTTACTTCTCTTTCTCTAACTTCTTCTTTAGTTTCTATGTTAGTGAAATCTTCAAGGTTCTCATTGATGTATGGAAATTCACCATCCAAAGGATTAGCAACACTTAGGTTCTCAACATGACCGGTTGCTTGATGAAGGGGAGGCCTTTGAATTCGAGTAGCTCTTGTCTTCTTTGAAGTTCTTCAAAAATGGGGTCGATTTGTCCTCCTTGTCTCTGTTGTCAGGTGTATCTTCTATCTCGCTAGCTTGGAAATCTATGCTTGCCTTTGTGGTGCTAGGATTTGTCTTTGCCTCTCCAAATCAGCAACGCATTCTTCTTCAAGGTCAAGGATTCTTGTGGCAATGAAGTAGTGGTTGACACTTTGTCTATTATGCCAAATAGCTTCTCTCAAATTTGAAGCGATATCTTCTTAGATGTGGAAGAGAAATTCGGGTCTTTCAACATGAGTATTTCCTAGAATAGCCATGGTTTGTAGACATGTGGCTCATATAGCTATTCAAATTCCAGAAATTTTCTCTTTTGAATTTTGAATTTTCTGATTTCTTTTTGTGTATTTTTTAGACCTTCTGGTTGTATTCAAGTGCAGATGATGCTAAATCTGCCCCACGGTGGGCACCAAAAACTGTTGGCAAGAAAAATTTTCGGGGACAAATTGGTGGTTATCTTGCCAATGCTCTGGGAGTCTAAGTCCCTCTACTTAACCGGTGCAACTGCCATATGTGCATGCGTGAGTGAAATGTGAGTTTTATCCTGGTGGCCTTTCAGTCGGGGATCCAACAGGGGCACTCCACTGACCCTGCAGCAAATGCTTACATATACCTGTAAGAGATGACTTTTCTAAAAAGGTGGGAAAGGGAATGAGAAAATTAGAAAAGAGAAAAACTAATGTTGCAAGTAGAAAATCAGAGACTTGCATACACCAGCTAGAATTTTCATTACATGCACTTGAATATAGAAGAAAACAAATCTGTGTAATAGCTACAAGACTAAATGAAGCTTAATGGGCATAAAGTACCAATAAAATCCTCAATCAAAGAGGCTAAAATTCCTTCTTCCTTTATTGAAGCTCAAAATTTGTACATAGTGTGAGAAGTAGAAGACATTTTTTTATAGGAGAAATGGAAGAAACTTGCTATCTCTTTCTCTCTTCATGAGGATAACTCTCTCATGAATTCACAAAAAATAGCTCCAACATCTAAGAAGCAAAATTTAGAAGACTTTTAGAAGACCCTCAAATGAGGAGCTTCTTACAATTTATAGAAGAGGAGGAAACTTTTCATCTTCCTAGTGACTTTTTGAATACCTTAATGTGACTTAAGACTATTCACATTCCACTTTAAATATTTAAGTCCCTTTTATAATAGCAAGGTGACTTAAATTTACATTATATTTCTAAAGTCACTTAAGTCATATCAAAAAGTGCAACTCTCAATGCAAAAATATAACATTGAGGAGAGAGAGTGTTATATGAGAAGGGAAAAGAGAGAGAAAGAAGAGGAAGAAGAAGAAGAAGAGGAATTATGCTAAAGGATGGGTTGTTGTAGTGGACTTAGCCCCATTCTCTAACTGCTCTCCACTTTGTGATCTTGAGAAGGCTTCTGTCTTTCCAAAATCTTCATTGAAATGAGACACTAGCGGTTCTACTTTATTGGCATGAGGGATATGAAAGTAGTTCAAGGTTTCAGTCCATCCATTAGTCATACTATTGATGTCCTTGCACTTCGCGAACCATGATGAATGCTTCTCTATGATAAGTGCAATGGAGGATCGTATTTCTGAGAAGAAGTCAAAAGTATCCTTAGTGAAGGAAAATGGGTTGCTCACCCTTTCTTGATGTATTATTCAAAAGGGTAGATCAACTCATTAGCAGAGTTGAGTGTTCATTCATTCATGGTACTCCAAGTTTTTAACTTTCCAATTTATGTTGTCTTGAAACTTGTATGTTTGTTCTTCTCTCTCCTCTAGCTTTGTGAAGGCTCGATTGATTGATTCAAATATGATTTCCAGGGCCCTAGACCATACCTGTGTCAAGTCTTTAGTAGGATTTTCAAAAACCTTCTTATCAATCAATTCCTGATGATGGGTGTTTCTCATCTCACTCACTACTGGTCCTAAAGGTTCCCAGTAATCTCTTTCTTTCCCCACATCCTTTTTGAGTGCTCATGTTCTGTTGGTGGTTGCACACATGTATGCAAAGAGCTTGATTACCTCTTGAAGTGCTGACTTCCCTTTTTCAGAGATTGAGTCGATCCATTCATTATTTTCTCGCCCCTGCATAATGAGCTCATGTTGTTCTCCGATAGATTATGGATTGAAGCTACTGATGGGTACTAATTTCTCAATAGGAAGTGTTATAGTGCTTGGTTCCACTAGGTATTGTACATAAGATGAAAGAGTTTGTAGTTGTTCCTGTAGCACCATATTCTATTTATATTCTTTATTCCTTGCCACCATGAGCAGAATATTGTTGGTATATGTGCAAATAACCTTCATGAGTAGCTGGTCCCAACTAGATCGTGCTCATCTCATAGTCGGCTAGTGTCATCTCATCCACTGGCTTGATTATTTTTGGCCGAGCTACTTTAATGTATTGATTACCTGTCTCCCCACTATAGAATCATGATGTTGTCTACACAATCTTTCTTGACCTTTTTCTTTAGCCATCGAGACAATTGCTGATAGATCAGGGGCTACTACTTGTTGCATAGTATGAGTGTCAAGGATGATCGTTTCCCACATCCATGGAAACATCTCTCCGAATTCAGGCTCAATGATGGATGCATCAACCATTCTTTGTTCTGATGGAGGAGGCAAGTCTTGAATGAGAGGAGCATCGGAATCAAAAACATGTAAGACCTCTTGTAGTGGCTCAAATACTAGATCATGAGTCATATGCTCCTCATTCACTTGTGCATCTGCTGTTGAATTTTCTATCTGCATCACTGGGATCACATCTTCCTCTTGTGGCAATGCCACCGAATCTTTTCTCCCCTGAATCTTTTGGATGTCTTCAATTCCGAGGCCTTCCTTTTTGAACTCACTCTAGAGTGTTTAGAGCTGGAAGTTACCTCTACTACTTTTGAAGATGAATGATGTGAAGCTTGCTTCTGGCTTGGAGAAATTCCTCATGACCGAATGATCATAGTCCTCTTCTTCTGAAACCAATTCCTTGTTCTCCTCACCACCTTTTCAGTCCACTCTAGTATATCTCTTGATTCATGAACATGCCAGTTGATTTGGGGCATTGGGGACATATTGACTCATTGTGTACTGTGGATCGATCATCTCTGTCTTATCATCATGTAAGATGTCTTCATACCAAGAAAAATTGAATTTCTTCATCTCACTTGATTTTCATCCTCATGTGATATTTTTACGTACTTTGAACTCATCAATACAGTTGGCCCAGTAGTCCTCGATTTTTGGCTCATGTTGCAATTTTGGGACATAGAACAAGTTGATATCCTCTTGGAAGACAAATTTGGGCCAGTGATGTAGGAATACAAAGTCACATGTGTGAAAGTGGCCTCTAGGTGAGATGCGTCATTTGAGATTTTACATGTGAACTCCCCTAGAGATATAGGGAATGAAATCAATTTCTTTCTCCTACTTATGAGCTTGTTATTTACTTGGGTGATCTACCTGCAGAGTTTGAACAATACAATATGGTCACTGAGGTACTTAGGTAGTTTCAATAGAGCTTGGTCGAAGCCAACGACTCGTATGTAGGAGAATGTTGAGAATTGTATGAAGTACAAGCCATATTCCTTAATTAGGGATGTCACTTTTGGTGACATCCTAGCTTCGAGGTCCCCTTCCAAGATTCGGACCACATACATGGTGAATGCATCATTCACATGGGTGAAATGCCTATTTCTCTCCTCCAATATCAATTGTGGAAGTTTCTCAAATGAAGAATGTTTTGTGTGAGATTCCAATCCCTTGAATGATCATGAGCTTAAGAAGATAAACTGGATAAGAAATCATGTGGAACTTATTTATTTCATGTACTTGGAGTAGTTACAAATGGAGATTGTCACTGATGATCTGCCCCCAATCAATTCTCTACTTTCCTTCTATCAATGTCAGGATGAAAAGACCCATCCAGTCCTGGAAGTCTCTCATGCTTGCTTCACCCATTACTCTACTGAGGAGAGTGATGACATCATAATACCCTTCTTGGAATTCACACCTTGGTAGATTCTTGGGTATCCTAGAAGGATTTCTTCCTATTTTTAACCATGAGCTGAGCGCTACTCCTTGGACATATGAATCCATTGTCTCCCAATCGTGCATAACCCTTTCCTTGAAATGACAACCTCGTTGGGGACATCGGGTTTCGAGAGAGATTAAAATGGTCTAGGGATGATGATTGCCATCATTGCACCGTTGTCATCTTAGATGGTTCGTGTCTCAGAATCGTAGTGGAAAGAGTAGGCTAGGACTAGCTCATAACTTTTTGCTGATACACTAGAAGCCCCTGCATCGGCAAACAAGCCACTTGTGAATATCTGGTCTTTAATCCTCATTCAATCCTTGGAGGCCATGCGAGTCTTAAGGTCATTTAGGTCCATGTACAAGACATCACTATCTTCCACATCATACTCACAGGAAAAGGGTTGTGTCGGCTTTTGACCCATCCATTTTGTCTTCATATCTCCCTTCGAAAAATAAACTTACTATTTTTAGTAAGTGTGAAAAAGCAAGTCCCCGATCTTCAACTGGATGTTGTGGCTTAGTTTTCCTCTTTCTCCCTGTGTTCTTTATTCCTTCTAGATCAAATTTATATTTTTAGTAGGTGCTTGAGGGCCCACTTACTATTTTTAGTAAGTGCCAAAAATGTTTGTTCTGGTGAATTCTTAGTAGTAGTGCACCTCCAATGTCTTTGTCTCCTTCACAGGTTCTTCTGTTGTTGACTTTCCCAAAATAGTAGTTCTTATGTAGGAGACCTGCTATTTTTAGAAATTTGGCCTCTGGGAGTTGGATTGACATGGAACAAAGTTTTTTGATATGGGTTTTTTTCCCAATATCCTCCCTTTGAAATTTCGGGCCCGCATTAGCTTAATAGTCTAGGAGATTTTAAAGTTTTAATTTTCGGACCTGGTAGTGATTCTGGGTATGACACCATTAATGGACCTTGAAATTGCAAGTCTATAAATATCCTCCATTTGTGAATAAAATTATATTTTTATGTGTGTTTTTTCTTTTGGTGCTTCACGTGTGATCTTACTTCAATTCGACAACTGGTTTGATGGGAAATCCCACTTCTTTCTTCGTTGAGCCGGAAACGAGATTTATTCATTGTGGATGCTCTGTCACATGAGGGGGAGTTTGAAGGTGTATTTTTATGGCCTTGGATAGAGGAATGAACAGAAACAAATGGTTTGTTGTTTCATGCACCGGCTTGCAATATTTCTTCAGATCTTCGTTTTTAGGTTATGGAGATTTTCACCGTCTTCTTCCTCTTGTTCTTCATTTCTCCTTCTTGTTTTGATGAAAAATCCTTCTGAGACCTACACGTTGCTATGGGGAATTTGTTTTAGTGTTTGGGTTGATCTGGTCTGAGCATTTTCAATGGCGGAGTGATGGTAGAATGTTGCAGAGGAAGAATGGAGGAATGGAGTGCACCTATAACTATTAGAAGTTAGAAGTGGAAAAAAGCGGCACTTGGAATTTTTAAAAAGATATGCACAATTAGGGTTTGGGAAAATTTTTTAATGCTTGATGTCCCTAACCTCAGGGACATGAGGGACATCAATTTCCATAATGAGTAAGACGAAGACACGTGGCACTAGATCCAAAGTGGTAGGGAATGAAGGAGGAAAAAGCTGATTTGAAGCACTGGGAGCTAAAAGGAGGTCACATGGGTGTCCAAATGACTCCCTATGGAAGTTGGGAACATTTTTCAAGGTCTAATGTCCCCCACCTTAGGTTCATAAGGGACATAAAAGTCCACAGTGGTGAAGGAGCCGACATGTGGCGCCTGATCCAATGGTAGGGAATGGATGCTCCAAGAATGCACCTTGGGGCTGAATTTTCAAGTCTCAAGTTCACATGAGGGTCCAAGAGGTCATATGAGGGATGAGAGGGCTTCAAGGGGGCTGGGTGAAATTTTCCAACCTTTATGTCCCTGTCCTTGGGGGACGTGAGGGACACAAAATCCCGCCAGGCACCTGGTGCTGACACGTGTCCTCCCAAAAATTTGGCTAAGTCCTGAACTTGTAACAGTGATAATGTGAGCTCCTGATGGACCTTTTTGGAAAAAAATATATATGATCCTAACTGGAAATGGCATTATGAATCCAATGGTGGGGTATCATGTCTTGATTATTCCATTTTATCTCTACAAAATCTGAATTTTTCTTTTGCACTCCACTGTGGTGAGAAAAAATTCCTGCAGCACTGATGTGCCAAAGTATTGTGAAAAATATTTTTCACCATAATGTAGGCCTTGTAATCCTCTTTCTGGAGATATTTTGTTTTTCTCCTAAATCCATTCGGAGCTCTTGAAATCTTCTTGAAGCCCAACAACTATTTTAGGCATGTGTACCGCCTAGGCTTGTGAACCCTATTTTTTTACTTAGACTGCTCCAAGTCTTGCAAAACTTCCCCGAACATTTAAAAATAATTTCTATTATGTTTTGGGGTCTTATTTTCATCTCCTTTTTGAATTTTTAACTTCCGTTCTACTCCAGGGGGTTGAATCTAGTCCTGGGAAGGCTAGCGATAGCCCTTCCTGTGACTGCCCAAAATTTTCATTTTCAATGAATTTCCTAAATCAGCTAGAGGGATGTTATAAATTTTGTTTGGAGGCATTTGGATTGATTGGATGGAGTCATGGTTCCTAGGAATGATAAAACATGAAAATTTCAGCATAGGGGTATAGTTGTCGTGCTTGGAAACTTCCAATTTAGTTGTTACACATTTGCATGACAACAAATGGCTCTAGCTTGGGGACATGGCGTGGACTGAGTGAAGTGAAGACATGACATGGGAATCTAGAATATCAATTTTATACCATATAATTCATTGAACAGTGCCTTATCCATTGGGCCTTGCAGATTCATGTACAACTTCTAGAAAGAGATATTAGAAGAGGGAAACACACACACACACAAACCGACAGAAAGGAAACACAAAAAAGGGGAAACACACCTAGAAATCACCTATAGTACAAGGCAAGGAAAAATTGCTTTCATCGATGATACAATTTTAGGTATTTCCCATAGTGAGGCAATTCAGTGGTGTTCCATCCAAATATGATATTATAAAAGCATTCTTGCCGCAAGATTCACGAATTTGGAAAAGACCGAGCAAAAATTAATCAAACTTTCCATGGCTTCCTTTTGGTTCCCTTATCTTGTCCCATAGTAGGAAGAAGTCTCCAATTTTGAATTCTCTCACTTTAGCATTCTTATCAAAAAATTTCTTTACTTTTAACTGGTGCTCTTTGATGCGGTCCACCACTCGGAGTCTATTTTCTTCTAGCTTCTCAAGAAAGAGGATCCTCTTGTCGATGGAATCCTTGTACTAACCATCTTCTATTTCCTGTAGTAACTTGAGAGTTGGCATCTCGATTGTGAGTGGGATTTCCACCTCGAATCCATACAACAGTTGGAATGGTGACATACCTATTGCCTTCTTGGGAGTGATCCTATCCGCCCACAATGCATCATACAACTTTTTGTGCCAGTTCCTTTGGTTCTCATCTACAAGCTTACAGACAATGGTCACAATGTTCTTATTGCTTGATTCGTCCTATCCATTCCCTTATGGATAGTAGTCTGATGAATGAGATAGAGATATTTCATAGCCATAACAAAAAACCCTGGTCAACTCCTGAAGAGAAATAGGTGGCATTGTCTACTACAAGATTTTGTGGTACTCCAAAATGTACTACGATATTTTCCTTGATGAAGTTGCATACTATTTCAGTGTTGGCTTGCTTAGTGGGAATGGCTTCCACCCACTTGGTGAAGTAATCTATTTCCATGAGCATATAGGTATGTCCCATGCTTGAGTGAGGATTCGAATGCTAATGAAGTCTAGCCCCCACTACTAAAATGGTTCTTCAATAACAACTGGCCTAAGTGGAAGTACAACAAGTTGTGGTCTCCCAATGAATTTTTGGCATGCTTCACATTTGGAAACCCAAACTTGAGTGTCTGCAAAGAGGGTGGGCCAATAATACCTCCCTCAGAGGATCTTGTGTGTAGTGACCATTGCTGAGAAATTCCCACCACATGCTTGGTCATGATATGCTTTAAGAAATTTTTCTTGTTGTTCTTTATCCACGCACCTAAGGAAGCATCCATCAAGGCCTCTTTTGTAAAGAGCATGATTCCAGATTACAAACCTTATTGCCTTCGCTTGAGTTTTCTCCTTTTCTTGTAATCAAGATGAGGAGGGCATTCTCCATAAGTTAAGTAATAGGCAATATCAGCATACCACTCATCAGTAGTGGTTACAAGGAGAACATGTGGGTTGTCTTTGGAACAAGTTAGGCAAGCACAATTTTCTTCACCATTTTGAGCTTTGAGTGTTTCATCTTCAACAATCAACCTACACAAGCCATTCCCCCTTACTAGATTGGAGGGTCAAATCTCCAAGTCATATTCTTGTGTCTTTGCAATCCAATTTCCTCTTTTTGCTCTAGGATCCTGCTGTGTCAAGATGGATTTGATCACACTGCTAGGGACCATCACCACTGTATGAGAGTTGAGGATGTAGAACCTAAAGTTTTTTACATCCTTAACCACTACGTAAGCATGCTTCTCCAATTGGCTGTAATTTAGTTTGTGCTTTTTCAATGGACAACTCATGAAAGCAATAGGTGCTTCCACGCCTTCATCATTTTTGAACAAGAACAATAGAGAGGGTGTGTTCTGAGGCATAACAATACATGATGAATTCTTTGTTAAAATCTAGAGACACAAGGGTTGGATCTTTGGCAATGGAATTTTTGATCTCTTCAAATGCTACCTTCCATTCATTGTTCAATTTGAAGTTTACTTGTGGTTTCATCACGATGGTGATCTGCTTTGTTAATTCAACAAACCCAGGAACAAAGCGACGAAGAAAATTCACCTTTCCGAAGAATGAATGAACTCCTTTCTTGCTTGTTGGAAAAGATAATGCTTGAATGGCTCATACTCTCTCAGGATCAATATGTGCTCCATGTTTTTTTTTATTAAGGGAAAATAGTTTTGAAGGGACTATACCCGTATGCAAAAGGGATCAAAAGCGAGATATCGAAGTGAGAGAAAAACCCAGAGAAGGAAAAAAAGTAACCTCGTGAGGGCTCATCAACCAGATAAAACAACAAATTAGAAGAAAGGATCCAGACATACAATGATCCCAAAAACAATAGAAGAGATCAAAAAGCAAACAATAGATATCTATCATAGAATATCTTCACCAAAAAATAGCTCCAGATCCGCCAGTCATCAACAACTTCGCAGCTAGTAAATAGTAGCACAACACCATGTTACTTGATAGCCCTGTCAATTTTGGTTTTGATCACTTGCAGTGAGATAAAGAAAGCAATGACTGTGGCCTGAGAAGAGTATTTCATATCTGCCTGAGAAATTTCCATATCCCTTTTCTCTTTGGGGCCCCAAATGTCTTCATTAACCCCGCTTAGGCTGCATACACTATGAACATGTTGTTCAATGAAATTATAAATACTTTTAAGAGTAGATAGGATGCAGTCATTACGACTTTTTACATTTCCCATTCTTCCATCCAAAGACTGAAGCTTCTTGAATACTTCAGCAATAACCCCCTCCTCATCATCATTTTGTAGTAATCCTTTTCCCTTAGCTTTTTCCATATTTTTGATAACCGTATATGTGCTCCATGTTTGTTCACAATGTGCCCCAACAATTTTCCTTCCGTAACTCGAAAATGCACATTCGGGATTTAGTGATATGCCATGCTTTCTACACCTTGCAAGTACTTGTTCTAAGTCATGGATATGGTCTCCCTCTTCTTTGAAAATACTGCGAGGTCATCAAGATATATGACAATGTAATATTTTAGATCTCTCAAGGCCAAGTCCATAAACCTTTGAAATGTGGCTCCCTGCATTGATTAGGCCGAAAGGAATTTTTCGTCAGAGGCAAAAGTGCCCTAGGGCATCATGACGGATGTCTTGGTGTGATCCTCCTCCGCCACTTTTATACCATGAGAATGCATCAAGCAATGAAAGCATCTCGGATACGGTGATCGCTTGCAACATGTGGTCCACGATAGGGAGTGGATAATTTTCTTTCAAAGTGATGCCCGGTTCAAGGTTGTGGAAATCTACACATATTCTTATTTCACCATTTTGTAAAGATTTGAGTTCATCATAAGAGTAGGCCAAAACATCTGAATATTTCTTGAGCAATGTGACAAACCTTCTCTTCTCCTCGGGTGAGCAACATTTTCCAATATTGACCATCCTTGGCTCTTCTAGGGTGCCAATTTTTCCTTATCAAAATCAGCTGGGCACCGAGAAGATTGTTTTTATTTCTCTTGAATGAATCTGTCATGTTTGTCAAAGAGGTCTTCCAAAGAAACTAGGCCTTTAGGAATCTTGTTCCCTTTCAATTTGATCACTCCTTCATTATCAATACCCTCGATTCCTTCTTTCTCTCCTTCGGCTACCGCTTCACGATGTGGATTTTCACTTCCTTCAAAGAAGAGGTTATTGAAATTATCCCTTTGTTCCAAAAATGATAGAATTTGGTTATCATTGTTAAATACTTGCCAATGATTTGCATTATCTAGTATACTAGGCCTAAACTCCATTTCTATGGTCACATTATCTTTACTAAAAGAAGGATGAGGTGTCACTAGGGAAGCCGCTACTGCAAGAGAATCATCTTTTTGTTCTTTTATCTTGGGATAGATTCAATGGAAAATGCATCAAAAGATTCAATGCAGTCCCATACTCTATTTGTATAATGTCGGAGTCTTGGGTTTTTCACTTGATATTATTGTCAGACTTTATTTACTATCACTTCCACATCACCTAAGATCTCAGCCTTCTTGATTCCCATGTCTTCAGCCATGCCCATGCTTAAAATAAGAGCTTCATATTCTGATGTATTATTTGTATTATTGAATTGCAACTTATAGGCAAATGGGTACAATTCACCAGAGGGAGAGTACAACACTACACCTACTCCCGAACATGCACTGGAATGACTACCATCAAATTCCATCGTCCAAACTTATTATTATTCCTCTTCCATAAGGAGTGGCACGTTCTCTTCTTTTTCTGATGCGAGGAAGTAGTTTCCTAGCCCATTATCTTGAAAAAGAATGTTTGCCTTTGGATCATCAGACTTCCGCACTGTGAACTTAATCTTTCTTATCGGCAGCAATTTGTTCATCTCGCCTTTTACTAGAATAATTACAGATGACCTATCCATTTTTATTCTCCACCCAAGTCTCTCGTAGAAACTTAGGATCAATAGCATGCCAAAGGATGCTAGGATGTCTACTACACCAGGGATGGTTAGCAACAACTTCTTGTCGGAAAATTATCCAATGCTACTTGAGCATCTTTGATCCTTCCTACCAATGGAACTTGTTTAGATTCCATTGAATAGCAGGTTCCATTTTCTTATTTTGAGGTGAGGCCAAGAGCATTTGTAACTTTGATGGGCATCACATTATCTGAGGCTCCAAAATCTATGATACAATTATTTAGCTTGAATCCTTTAATGAGAAGTGACGGGTAGAAAGGTTCAACCCCGTCGCTTTGGAGGCATAGAGGGATAACATGTTTTGAGAAGGTGATGTGGATGGTGTGGGGAGTAAGTATTTGGAATTTGGACCCGAGGTCATGGGATTATCCCCACGAACCACATCAATGAACCCATCAAATTGGGCAGGATGAGTTTGTAGGTATTCTATTTCTGAGAGTTTGAATTTAGTTTTGTTTGCATGTTCCACAAAGTCAATTGGGGTTATGGTGGATGAGGAATAGGTTCCAGGAATAATAGAAGCTTTACATGACAAAGGTTTTGTTGTTTTGTGTGTTGAAATTTCTTTCAAGGGTGTAATAACTGGCTTGGAAGGAGATGGGGATGTAGGTTTTGATGGCACCTTAGATGTTTTTGTAGGAACAATATTTGAAGAAAAATTATTCTTAGTAACCTTTGAGCTGGGGAGAGGATTAGATGACTTACTTGGTATGGCAGCATGATCCTTGCTAGCTAGTGGGTCTGCTTTCTCTTTAGCTGACTCCATCGAAGGTGGTAGTGGTGATCCTCTATTGATGATTTTATTTTATGGGACCTCCGAAGGAGAACCCTATTTCTTCTTCTTGTCCTTTACCGCAGCCGTTGAGGATGAAGCACCTTTCTTAGACTGTGTGCAAGTAAAAACTACACATGAGAAACCTGGAGATTCTTCATCATCCTCATCTTCATCATCAACATACTCAATTAGGCCATTGTGTGTATCACCATCAACTTCCTTGACCTCAAGATAGCTTTCATAATCCTCCACATTTTATTCTTCAACTCCTTCAATTTTTGCTTCCTCCTTCGGTTCTTCAAAGGTCATGCAGATGGTATTCATTGGTGGTGCTTCAAGAGAAATCCGGTGAGGAGGTGGGCAATCCTTGGCCTATTTAGGAGTTTGGTTTCTTGGAGTGTTTTGTATTGTGATTTGGGATAGTTGTTTCTTCAAGGAAAACAAGTCATTTGCCATTTTTTGGAACATTGGATCCATGGTGACTAAGTTTGAATTCTGACCCTTTTGTTTCCCATTTGGGTCTAATTTTTATGGTAAAGTTAATTAGAGGGTACTGATATTGATGTAGTATTTTATCCAATTGATGTAGATCTGCACCCTCCGGGTGCATTCTTTTATCCATTGGATATAGAGATGTACCCTCCAGATGCAATGATTTACCCTCTGGACATTTAGGTTTTGGGTGTAGAATTTTATCCTTTTGTTGCAATCCTACATCATATGGATGCACTCTTTTACCCTTTGGACATTTGGGTGTCATGTGTACATTTTGAAAAACATCAACATTAAAATATTATTTTAATAGCAAAACCTTCTAGAGGTCACAACTTTTTATTCGTAGCTCGATTAAGGTGATCATTTTTTTGAAATCATGTATTTTTTTGAGATATATACATTGGTGAATTTTTTATACACATATTTAAAATGTAAAAGATAATTTTACTCATTTTAATATTTACATGCAATCCATTATAAATTTCCAAATTTGGGAGGGTGTTGTAATCACTTGTGAATGCAATTCTAGTTGAGCTCGACGTCCTAAACTTTTGGGTGTTGCAGATTCTTGTATCTTTGGGTGTATACATTTATATCTCTCTTATTTGTTGAGATATTTTGGATCTGTATTTTCGACACTTTTTTTGGCATGTTGATAATGTCTCTTATGGGGGAGCTATTCTAGTGAATCCCAGTGTTAGTTTGTCAATGTTTAAGTAGTTTATTTTGGAAAATCATATAGATCTATGGTGTGACTTTACCCATTCAAGTATTATGGGAGGGTGAGGTGTTGATATTGATTCTTTGGGTTTTGTGTCCTTGGCTTGTTACATGTTGATATTGCTTCTTCGGGTTTTATGTCCTTGCCCTATTACCTTGGATTTTCTTAGATCATGGAACTCTTATTTATTTGGATTTTGTGTCCTTACCTTGTTGCCTTGGTTATTTTTCATGGATCGTGATACACCTAATTTTAGCAATTGATCTTACTTCTTCAGAGTTTGTGTCCTTGCCTTGTTACCTTCACTTTTCTTAGATTGTGGAACTCCTATTTATTTAGATCTCATGTCCTTGCCTTGTTGCCTTGGTTGTTCTTTGATCTTGCCAAACCTATTTGTAACAGTTGATCAAATTATGTTTGGTTTTTTTTTTTGAACTTTCAACATCACTCCATTGACAGATCCTTTCATGGAGCTTATAGACACAAAAATTGGGTCACAATCTCCTTGACCCCTCATTAAATAATCAACTTGAACACACTCACCTAACCATGGCCCCTTACACCCCACACTAATATTAATTTAATTAAATTAATCCATGTCCTCACAATATTTATTATTTAATTATCCTAATTAGGATAATTCCCACCCCACCACCTCACCTAGACACCTCACCCTAAGTCTATTCTTAGTATGTTGCCATAACTAACTAAGACCTAACTAAACCCTAAAAATCAAAGCCTACATCCCCTCTAACCACATTCCTACATAAGAAAAGGTAACTCCCACTCTTGCCTGGATGAATAGAGAGATCTAGTAGAAATCATTGCCATGATCTCCTATTTTTAGTAAACCTAGGAATCCCACCCTAACCGACGCCCGGTCACCCCCGAACCAACACCGATCAACCCTAAACCTTTGTCGCTTACCTTTTATTCCCTTTGATAACCTTATTTCAAGGTTGGCACATTTTGAGGGAAAAAGGAGATTCGTGAGTGCACGCAAGAAAGACAAACATCCTTTTATGCATCCATACATCCAGAGCCATCACCAACATCAATCAGAGAGCCATCGCATTCACAGGAGCACTCCAAGAAAGCACCACTATGGGCACATACATGTATTCTATGATCAACCACCTCCACCACTCAGCCATCGATCCTTAACACGAGGTGGGTGCGACCCTAACTAGTATAGTTTATTTCAGCTAGTAATATTTATTACTCATGTTATTAATCTATTCTTTGCATGCTTATTGCTTCATCACCCACTTATTTGTAAATCAAAATATCCCTTCACCCATACCACCAAATCACCTATTATCACTAAATGTATACTTGAGCCTACCTAAGATCTCCATGCACTTCTGTTCACTCGCCCAAATTATATTCAACCTGTAACACCTTGATTTGTAGTAGTTACTTCCTCCTGAGCATACAAGTGTTGATATGTGATTTCTTTTGAAAGGATGTGTTCCCTTGATTGAGAAGTCATGCTTGATATGTACTGTATCTTCTTTGCAAATTGCAGATCTTTGACTGAGTCGGAATATGATTGGACTCTTTTATTTCTTTCATTTTACACCTGAGTTTAATCTGATCTCGGAATGAATTATGGAGTTATCCATCTATAAGACCTAGCCTTGGATCAGTGGTATTGATCCAAGTGGTGCTTTAAGTTTATTCGTGATGAATTAAAATTATAGACCTTAAGCAGGTTGCAAGGTCTGGATGCATTGAATAAGCTAGTCCGGAGCATAACTCAGGCTGATCATGTTAAATGAACTGGTGCCCGATATCGTGATATATCTGGAAGGTCTTGATCACGGACCAGGTAATAAATCAGTTACATAAAATTCAATAGCCTATTGGCATTGCAGGAGTGAACCCTGTTCGTGAATGTATGTTGTAGGTTCTTTTTCTGAGCATTTGAAATATTAGACCTAAACAGGATTTATTAAGGTTAGTAACCTAAAACTAAACTTTAACCTAGGGGATTAGATTAGTGTTAATCTAACCTAGGCCTAAGCTATAAGCTAATGTTCTAAGTTAGTATCTATGTGTTAAGAGGTTAGACTAAGTGTTATCCTAAATCCTAACCTAAGTTACTAACCTAACTATGAACAAGGAAGAAAGGGGACATATGGAAAGGTGCGAACCATGGGCGGCAGTTTCTATGGCATTAAATACATGGATAAGCATGAGGGACAGGTAATTTGGTAGAAGTTTTTAAAACGGCTAACTAGAGCCGACGTGGCAGGTCGCCAAAGTTGGAAATGGTCTTTGAACTGGTTTTATCCATCGCCAACTATGGCGGTCGGTGGCAATGGAAATTTAGTGGGAAATTTGGAGTAAATGTCATTTATGAACTCGGTCTTCGAGCTCGGGTTTCACGGGAAGGCATGCAAAATGGAAAGTTAGTAGTTTGTTTGGTTTTTCATGCGCTCTGGTTTTCCCTCTGTCTGATCACTGGTTCTTCGCACCAGTCTTCTTGGAGTTGCATGGCAAATATGAGTGTAACTCGCTCTTTCCTCTGGCAAGGAAAATTTATAAGTCATGGTAATAGCAAATTTTTGTTGGTGGATCTAACTTGGAAAAGGAGGAGAAGGTTTGAGCTCTTTCAGTGGTCTGCTTCGAAATTTTAAGCAAATAACCAGGCATGTTAGGCCCTAACCTTTAAAAATCTTGCTTTCTTTCAAGTGATTTCATTAGAACAACTCTGTTCAGATGATTTTTGGATTCAGTTGGTTTTTATGATAAGCTGTGCATGATTTTGTTGCTATATCTTCTGACTGGCTCAATTTTTCAATAAAACCCTTAACGTGTGTGTGTTGTGTTTCGATCTGTTGCACTATCTTGTTGGGTTTTGCATTTTGGTTAGAATTAAAGAAATTCTTGCAAGGAAAAATACATGAATTCGGCTTGTGGGAGTTCATGCATTGTTTTCTTGTATGATTCAGTCGATACCTTGTTTTTTCACTTGTTGAGAAGGATACTGTTGAAATTATTGAAGGTGCATGATATAGCAACTTCTGTATATGATATGTTGTGGCTAATATACGTTATTGATCTTTGTTGAACTTCATTAAACAAAATTACGTCTTGTTTTATGAGGAAGTACAATTGTGAATGCATCTTGTTATTGAATACTTGAGTTGATAGTATTTTGACTTATGAAGGAGTTTTTGATGGAGAATATTACTTGGGTTCGACTTATTTTAAACCATTGATGCGTATGTTATGTTTTCCTCTCCATGTAACTTAGAGTGGATTTTTTTTTATTTGGGCTCGGTTGGAATCCCGGTTACTTAACCAAAGATTTTGCTTCAGATAGGCATGAACAGTGAATATTATCATTAAAATGCATTCATCTTGTATAGCGGCTTCTGTAGAAGTTTATTTGTAAAATACCACATGGGTAAGACCTCTTTTTTATCCTGGAGGTGTATATTATGTTTTCCTTCTGAATTTTCTCAGTTGTGAATACTGTTGTGAAATTCTTGAGTTGTGGTCTCATGAAATCAATTTCAGTATAAACTGTTTAGAGCATTAGTGGTATGGATACAGTTAGAGAATTGAAATGATGCGAAGTGGCTTGATTTTCGATTTAACCTTCGCTATACATGTATAACGTTTGGACTCTTATTTTAATTTCTCGTGTTCCTTCTGTCTGTCGTTGTGGAAAGTAAAGGAAGAGTTTTCTTTTCATAACTTACTTGGTTGAGACCTTGTTGAAATTGTTTCCTGAAAAATGACTCCTTGTTAGTCATGGTTGTGTTATTTTAAATTGCCCAGATTAATGAGGTCATGCGTGTTGTGTGGATTCGATGCATTTAATATATCTACATAGGCATAGGGAAAACATCATTTGTTTTAATGTTGTTGAGCCTCTTGGTTATTTGTGATAAAAAGGTTGTTTTTTTAATTACGGCCTTGGAAACTAAGTCCTCGCAGAGTTTTAGTTGGGATGAGATTGAGCTGTACATTGCTGGGTGGATTTGTAGTCATGCTTGTGCATAGTTACGTCTTCTAATAGTATGAATATCCAGTCTTGAGCTTGACTGAACTCAAGAGCTGATTTTGTACTCGACAAAGCGATGACATTGGATACTCTTCTCATTTGTTGATTGTATGGAAGGTTATGTGGGTCTATTAATAGATTCTCTGTACTGTCTTGGCGCGAAATCTACTATATTTCTTGGAGGCTACAGGAAGTTGTTATCATCCAATTCTAACAAAACTGTGGTTCTTCTTATGGTCTCGTTTGACTTATTCGCATGCGTATAAGGTGAGTGCTTACTCTTAAGGAGACGGTACAGTCATGAGCATGATTGGAAGGGAAATATGAATGACTCGTTTTCTTTCTCTTACATTGTAAAGTATATGTTGATATATTTTTATCTGTTGGAACTGCTTTTAACTATTCTTTGGAATCATGGGTTGTTATGATATTCATTTTACTATGATGATTGTAATGATTTGTCTGATGTTTGCTGTCCTGGGGATTCAGATGGATAGTTGTCTCAGATACTTTTATTCTTCTTGATCCCTAATATTTTGATGAAATATGTTTACTTGTTGGGTGAATTGATCTCATTTAAACAGGGTGTTTAATGAAAACAATTGATGGATTGCAATTGTTTTAAGAGTTAGTGCTTATCATGCTCAGTTCATCGAACTGACCCATGTTGAAAATTTTTGCAGATGGATGCCGTAAGTGGTAAAAGCACACAGATTTGATAGGATGATCAGATTGTTTAATTTGATTTTATGTTGAAATACAACTTGATTTTCTAAATGTACTATATGAGGAAAGATGTTCTTTTTCGTAGAGTATTGTATCAAGTATGCTGAATGCATAAAATGTATTTGATTAGTTTTGAAAGGAATGGAAATTGATATTTGTTACTTATGTGTTTGTATTCTTATCTTGATAGTTTGACCTTCTTCGGTTCAAATATCTTGAGAGCATTGTTATTATTGTATAATTTGGAGACTTTTGTGATTATCAATGTAAGCTTGCAAGAATATGTGACTGAATACTTATGATTGTTTAGCAATTCTAGTGTGTTCTATCTAAAGCTAAATTGAAATATAGATCACTATCTTACTGGAAACTAGGGTTAAAATAAACCTAAGCAGAATGCTAAACAAGCTGAATTAAATTATTAATCCCTAGTCTTGATTAAGCCAGGACAACATTTAATTGGATTCTTAATCATTATATCTTGATACTTATAAGTACGATATAAATTCAGTAATGAGAACTGAAATAAACCAAAAAGGGGTTCTGTTGGCAATCACATGTGAAGATTATGGGTTATTGCCCAATTTCGTTGATTTAGAATTATGTATATTCTATGAACTCCTTGATGGAACCTTAGTCTTAATAACTTCTCTGTGTAAAGGGTTTTATTAAGAAAGGTCATTCTAAGGTGAGGAACCCAGGGATCGGGAAAGGCTAACCTTAGGGGAACGTCTTTTAATATAATTTAACTCAGCGTATGTAACACTTTTTAATAAGTAGATCTTTTCGAGGTAGATTTAAAGGTTGACGGCACAAGTCAACTGTAGGGTTGTACCTTTGAGAAGGTTAGGATCTTCTTGAAGATACAACAATGCAGTGTCTTGTGACGACACCCTTTGCATTGATCGATAAGATTTACACCATAACTCGAACAAGTTACTTGGGACCGATTAGAAATGTGGTCATGTTATAAGGTCGCCTAGGAGACTGGGGTATCTTGACACACTTTGGTTTAACTAGGGTTGACCCAAGATGTCATCGTATCCCTAGTCCTCTGGGAGCATCCATATAACGTTGTCACCTTACTAATCCATTTCCGAGTGAATAACTTGGGATAGGAGGGACCGATGTAAGTCGATATAAGACATTCTACATAACATAAGAATGGGGTGATGGACGTATTCTAGATTGACGAGTATGCCGTTAAGGAATACAAGACATAAGCAAAGTATGTTTCAAATCTTTGGCCAAAGTATTGCAAGATGCCGATTGCGTTGTCCCGAGTCACCCGGTCTAGGGATGAGATGCCGATGAATAATGGTAATAATTATTCGGAGCTTAGGTTCTGGATAGAGCATTGAATCCCGAATAGGGAAGAGAACCACGAGAGTGAAGTGTTAAATGAAAACTCCAACTCTTATTACTCATGAATAGATGGTAGATTACCGAGTCATGAAATGAATAGATTGGAGGTACTCGAGTCATTACAATTTGCATATGGTTATCGTTATAAGAATGGTTATTTGATTTGTGAGTTCTAAATTATGTATTTAGAACACTGGAAGCATTTATCAAAATAAAAATAAAAAATTGACTTGTTCTAATGTATAAAATGAGGATGTTACACAACCTAGATCACCCCTACCATTTAAGCTATTTCGAGTTTCTTTCACCCCGACCATACTTACACCGGTTACCCATAACCATCATCGGTTCTACCTAAACCAACAATGGTCACATTTAGCTGATGTCGATCTTTGTGTGTTACACAAAGAACAAACCCAACAACCACCCTACCAGCTTGAGCTAAAGAACCCATAATCTAACCCCGACTAGTCTCGTAACCTCACTGCACTCCATCACCTCTCGGATCCAACTATAGCCTAGACTATTTTGATTGGATTTGATTATTGTATTTGAATGAGATACCTAAATCATATCAACTACAGTAGGACCTTGTTTACTTCTCGCATTAACTTCTTTTAAACAGTGGATTGATAGCCGCTAGGAAGTATCACACTTCCCGAAACTAGCATATGCTAGGCAGTCCATTGTCATATATCATTTAACTATATTCTTGTGGTCTTTTTTTTTTTTCTATCATAGGTAGTTCCTCCTTGCCAAAAGGAAGCTCTCACATTTAGCTGTGGATCAAGAAGTTAGAATGCGCGTAATAACCATCAATCAAACAACATTAAATAGGTATTCCTCCTTGGCCTTTACCCCTATCTGTTTCATCATTTCGAAAAGGTAAAGAAAATAGTGAAATTTTTGGCACACCTGGTGGGACCCATCGGGGTTATTTTTTATTTATTCATTCCTAGGTGAAAGTTGTGTGTTTTTTCCTGAAAATCTTCCACATTAATTTTTCTTCTTTGGAATCATTCTCCTTTCTATTGTCTAAAAAATCATGTTTTTGGTGCTTTAAAAAGAACACATCTTCCTTTCTTTTACATTGCATTAGTGAAAGAGCATCCTCTTCTGTTCATCTCTTGCTACATCGAATATCACAATTCGATTTGGGGTTTAAAACACTTACATTGCATTCGATTTGTTGCATTATTAGCTCACATGAAAACTGAGGGCAACCTATATGCTGGAAGTCATGCCCAGCTGATGGTTGACACAAAGAATCGTAGAAAGCACATTTCTCTCTCTCTCTCTCTCTCTGTGTCTTACTAAACTTACACAAAATCAAATATACACATCTTTCTTAAACAACATCTTACCCAAGAACATCTGTCAGTGATCACATGATCCGGTTGACAGTAATCCCCAACTCATTGCCTCTCACAAGTCATCATCTCAGAGGATATCCCACCCCCGCCATAACATACCTGAAACCTCTCCTTTTAGATATCCTTCTTCGTAGGATACCTTCCCAACCAAAAATTCTATTCTAAATACACACAGTCAGTCCTAAATAGCATAAGCTAAACAAACATAAGAAAATCACTGTTAGGATCATGCTTTTTCTTAGCATTCTTCTTGGCTTGTGTTTTGAGGTGTGAGACTACAAATATCCATTTTTCTTCTTCCTTGCACACTCCACCATCATAGTTGGAGTATTTTGACTTTGTTTGAGTGTGCCAGGGCCCCATCTCCTCATTCTCAGGCTTCTAAGTTTGATTCTTCACTTAATTTAATTCACAAAACCAATTTTCTTCATTTCTTTCTAATTTCATAGTCACCGACATCGGTCCAGTGACCGTTGCTGTTTCACATGTGACCATCATTGGTTAAACCCTAACTGGTGTCAGCTTCTAGCTTTCTAGTTACTTTACCTAGCATAGCTTTCATTACTACTTTTGTTCTGTTTCTGGACCTCAGGGCATCATCATATTTGTCCCTTGTTGATATTTATTGTCATACACAGTTTCACTAGTACAAATCCATCATTCCCACTTTATTTTTTAAAGACTAGTTTCAAAAACTGTCATTGGTGTTGTCCCAATCACATCTTTGGTCATCCTGACTGTCATCGGTTTTCCTATAACCATAATGGTCAACTCCGACCATCATCATTACTGTGTTTGATTTTTCAAAATCTAGACATTAACATGATTCACCTCCAAGACCCCATTATTATTTATTTCTACTATTTTATGTGTCATCTACAAAATACAACCTTACTGTGTCAACACTTGTTCACATGGTGCCGACTCACGCGATTAGAATAACCCTTGTATTCCATACTAGTCATCAACTACTCCCACCTAGTCCCTCTCTCGCCTTCCATCCTATCACCCATGGATCCAACCTTACCTACCACCATTGCTATTGGCAACGAAGAGTTTCCATGAATCCTTGTTCAGAATCCTATGGCCTTACATTTATACCTTTCCCATTCTTCCACCAAGACTCCTTTATTCGGCTTGATTTATGACATGCCTATATCAATCTCTCTTGTCCTTATTCCTCGCTGCATCAGCCCCTTATAATGTGGCATTACCCTCACTTTCTTCACCCCTGGCAGTTTGTAGCTAGGATCCATACCCGCCATGACCGTTGCATTGAAATTTCCCTCGTGCCTATCGTATCTATTGTCCCCTCATCCACAACCTAGACCATAGCACAATCTAAACCCATTGTCTCGAAACACCCATTACAACATAACCTCTTGTGGTATCGGTGACCCGTACTCCATTCAAAAATCTCGTCCTTTTTATGCAACAAACACGCCCCTAATCACTACCAAAGTCATGACAACCCTCCCGCCTACATACACCTACTATAAACAACCCCTATCTCATGTGTCACCCATTCGGATATGGGCCTTCCATGTTGGTTCTTTATTCTCAACCTCCCTATCAAGTTCAATATCCACCTCCTTACGCCACAAGAGGTGTCCCCCATCACAACCTACCAACGACCTCATCAAGTTGATTATGGAAAAGATGCAAACACTAGAAGCATCGGTTTCGGCTCATGCAATTCCTCACCTATGATGAAATTTGTAATGAGCCTATTCACCCATCCATTCCCATTCGACCATACCCCGTAAATTGGGTGATGCCAAAATTCGCCGCTTCAATAGCAAAGAAGATCTCTGCAACAACATTTGTGGTCCTTTAAACATGGGTGTTACCTAATTTCCCATGATGACACTTTTACTTTTGAGGACTTTCCCAATGTCCCCGATAGGACTCGCATTGACCGGGTATGGTGGACTACCAAGACACTCCATTTACTCATTCAATCAAGTAGCACAAGCCTTCCTAGATCACTTCTCTGTCAACGTTGTTAAGATGATTACCATGATTGATCTCTATTCCACACAACAATATGATGACGAGTCTATCGCCGACTTTATCACACTGGGTGCAACCTCATAAACCAGCTCACATTCTAGTTGCCTAAAACCAAGATGATAGAATTTTTTACTTGGTCATGTGATAGACACATCTCACCAACCCTACTGGTGAATTTTTTTCACTTTCAACGAGGCATTCACCATGGCACAGAAATTAGAAATTCGTGCTATCGAAGAAAAGAAGATTCAACTTCGTAATAAGAACATCATGTTCAAAGAAAATGATACTTCTTCATATTCAAAACTTCAAAACAACTATTCAAATCCCAAAGGTTCTGTGAATGCCATAGTTCTCAAAGCTAGTCAACCTCATCAATCAAACCCATCAAAAACCCCTTCTAATCTTTCTCATGTACAAGCCTTCCACTTCGTATGAGAACAATGAAAGTACACTTCCCTAGGAGAATCTTACTCCTCCATTTTGAAAAATATTGTTAAGGTAGGTGCCATTACCCTTCCACCCATAAAACCATATACTTGTTTTGACCCAGAGCAACCCATGCCTGCGTGGTATAATGAGCATGAATTTTGCAACTATCATCGTGTCAAAGGTCACAATGATAATAATCAGTATTACCTTCAAAAATATCATTCAAGAAATGATAGACAACAGAGACTTAGTCTTGGATAGCTGAATGCGCTGCTAACCAAATCCTACACATCTTCAAGAAGCCATTCCCTAATCATTCCCCATCTTCTAACCAAGGGGTGATACCTCAAACAATAATATCACTATCTGCGAGGTCCATGCTATTTTCAATGATGCACTAGTAGCTTCCCAATTACCTCATATTCCTTTCACAGAGGAAATCTTAGCACGTGCTCCCACATGTGCACCAAAACCCATTTCATCTACTCATCTACCCATAGAGGAATCCCCTTTATCTTCTCATTCACCCGTGAAAGATCCAAGAATCAACACACGACCTTCGACCCTCAAAATTCTGAGTAGTTGTTAGTGACACCTCTCCTACTCATAGAAGATGTAGGTTCACCACCTACACCAACGCAAGGAGAGCCCAATTCCACTGGCCCATCCTCTCCTCTATCCATGGAGGATACTATAGAAGTGCCACCACACTGCCGATGTACATTCACCATCGACCTTCAAGATCCTATTGATATGCTTTTGGCTCTCTTACCCACAGAGTTCGAGGCTAGTCATTTCCTGGTATCTCAAACACATTTAATAGGAATTTCCACTCGGTTCACGTCGGCTCCACTTACAATAGTACCATTCTCATGCCTGGCCAATCACATGGACTATGTCGATAGAGCCTTACTTTGGAGGTATCTTCTACTTCTGTTTCAACTTAAATACGATGTCACTTACTCCACTATCTATCCAAAAGTGTTTGGACCGATCACACCAACACAACCACAACTATCACAAAATCTCCCACAACACCACTCATGGCTCAACTCACACCTCTACCCATAACCCAACATGCATCTACACCCAAACCCATGCCTACATCATCTTCCTTGCCTAAACCTATCACTACTTTAGGGGTCATAGCATTAGCTAGCCTTACTCATCCACCCATCAAATTAGATTTAGCTATGTCTTCCAAAACTAACACCAAACTTAACTCGACCCCTAAAGAAGAGCTAATCTCCTAGATCTCACACCCCAACCTGCTAACCACACCCTTATAACCTTCACCCCTTTCGTCCATCCTAGGACCTCACGCCTTGAACGGCCAAGAAACCCCCATCCACCGGTAAACCAGAATGAAGCAACCCATTTCCCCATCACAAACCTCTAATATACCCAAGTGACCCACACAAACTTTGCCTCGCCCGTAACCTTCTTGCCATCCATACCTCCAATTCCGCAAATAATTTATTTACTACCCATGAATCTTCCTTCTCTTTACTCATGCCTCCGCCCAACCTACACCACCTACCTCCATAACACCTTGGTTACCCCATGGTTAACCCTCCCTCTCCCACCATCGCCTTTCCCTCCACATCTCATGTGCCTTTATCATATTTACCCAAGAAGGTGCCACTTAAATCCAAAAATCCACTACCCTCCAACATGGTAGTTAAACCAACCAAACATTCTATTGCTAGTTCATCTACTATGCCCCTTCATAGGCAGAGAAGACTAACACCTAAGACCATACCACACACTAAGTTAGTATCCCAACCCACTCCCCCTCTTGTAAAGACTTTTCCTACACAAATACCACACCTATACCTAAACCTAAATTCACCTCCCATTGTGATCCACTAGCAAAGTGTACTACACTAAAATCCTAACCAACCTCCTCAAAACTTCTATCATCACATTACTACCTCTTAGACCTTACGACCCACTCAAACCCAAACCAAAAGGGTTTGAAAAACAAATTTTTTTGCCTACCATCATGTGCTAGGACACGATGTAGAGAATCGTAAGGATTTGAAGTCTGTTTCTATTCCAATTGTGTCATCTCGGAAGAAAATTATGACGATGATGATCTTCTTGACGAGGGCCTCATTTCACCTTCACCGATTTCCCAGTTCATCCCTCATTGCCTACTCAACGAATTACATCTCCACCCACACAACTCTTAGATCCATCCCCAATATTTGAAATTAACATGGTTTGTATAAGAGAGTTGGCCAAACCACCACCCAAATGCAATCGCACCCTACTCATCTCACAAGGGTCATGCCCACCACTATGGTTTCTCTCTCTTGTCACTATACCTTCCATGATACACCCTCTCCATCCAAATCCCCTTAGATTAACATGATCAACATTGTCACTGCACTCGTAAAGACAAGGGAAAGGAGAAAGCAACTGTCCCATCAACCAACGCTGTACTCCAATATACCATCGCACCTAAACCCAAAGTCATCATTCGCGGTCCTGCGTATCTCATTTCCAATGGGGCCACACATCGTACAATGCTAAAAACTACACTAATCCCCCTCAAAATATCTTTGTATGACCTCATCTAGACCTCGAGTCACATCATCAAGCCCTCATAGAGGTCCTTCAATCTATCGGGTCTTACCAAATGACCCCACACCCGTAGCTTCCATCATTACTCCTCACCATGTATCCTCTCTCACTAGGTCATCCCCCTCCTCTACACCCTCACCCACTTACCGAGTGGCCACCCTTAGTTTTGCAGATGAGGAGATTGCTCCCTTTCAATTTGATGACCCCAAACCTACTCTTTTCATCTCTGTCTTTATTGATAATATACGCAACCGATGCGTTATGATTGATGATGATGCTAGGATTAACATCATCTCCTCCCACGTGTATGCCCAAATGCAAATACCTTCCAATTGTATGCATAGTAACCCCGTTATGTTGCATTCCTTTAATGATGACATAACCTTTACACTGGGTACCATTGTTCTCCATGTCTGCATAGGTCCCCGCACTGTACCAAAACTTTTCTATGTCCTAAAAGGGGAGTTGCAGTATAACTTGTTGCTTGGTTGACCTTGGATTCATGCCATGGGTTATGTCCCTTTGATGTTACATTGATGCCTCAAGTTTGAACATGAGGGACATAATTACACCATCCTTGCGAACCCCTCACCTTTCAAGACTTGTAACATGCTATATCAACCTAATGATGTGTTTGTAATGGTCAAGGCATCTGCCACCAAAACCACTTCACCTGCACCCACAATCCCATCCACCAAAATTGCCACTACTTCTGCTGCATCTAACCTTTCCATCCCTACCGCAATTTGTAGCCCTCCACCGCTAAGCACCCCCGCTTCCCCTTTATCTAGTGAGCCATCTATACCCACTACCCAAATACCAACTATTGATCCCTTAGAGGGTGTTATTGAATGCATCACTGGGGGAATACTACCTATACACTATCCATACCTTCCTCACCCCACAACAATATGGGAATTTACGTCAACACCCTAGTTATGACATTCACATCGGTGATGTTTTCCATTATGGGCATCCCCACCTTCGCACCAACCTAACATATGGGGGACTTGATATGACCACCTATAAACCCGAACCTCCATCCAAAACATAACCATTTTCCACCAACCTATACTCCTCACCAACCATCGGTTTGCTCACACTTTCCTCCACTGGTGTGTGTGGAAAGGATTTGGCTTTGGTTTTTATGAACAAGGCCACCACATTGTCATCTCTTGTACCTCTTGTAAACATAATGACTGTAGTGGCATTGGTTTTGACACTCCATCTTCTAAGAAGGTTTGCATTAAGCTTATTCAAGATGAGATATCTTCTTCCTCTCATTCACCCACCTTACCATCCTCACCTATGGAGTCCATAAATTCGAATCTATACCTCTTAACTTTTTTCACAAAAACCATTTCCCGGGACCGCTGACCTATCAATGTGATGGTGAGGCTCCCTCTTCTCTCTCATTCTTGTTTTCGACATTATCAATGATGATATGCCTTGATTAACATCATTCAATGTCAAAATGACAAGTCCGACCTCACCTACCTTGGTGTAGAAGACTATTATATTCACCGGTCATTACCCTCTGAGACGTAAACCATGTTGAAAGAATTGACCATCGAAATCAACATTAATATCCAAGATGACCCACACATTCTAAATATTGGCCAATATTTAGATGCTACTAAATAAGAATCCTTCATCTCTTACCTTCAAGATCATAGCGACGCATTTACTTGGTCCTATGCTGATATGCCTGGTATCGATCCTAAAATCGTGGTTCATAATATCATGACCATTCCTGATGCTAAACCTATCAAACAAAAACTACGGAAAATGCATCCTCACATTTCTCTTCTGGTCAAATAAGAGCTTCAACACCTTCTCTTGGTCTCCTTCATTCTACCCATTGATTATCCCCAATGGATTTTTAACATCATTCTTATCACGAAAGTGATAGTGGGAGTTCACATTTGCATTGCATGATTTCCATGACCTCAACCTTGCCTATCCCAAAGATGATTTCCTACTACCAAGTATTGACCAACTAGTTGATCTCACTGCTGGCCATGAAATGTTATCACTCATGGATGATTTCTCGTGCTACAATCAAATATTAGTAGCTCCAGAAGATCAACACAAGACTACCTTCATCACCTCTTGGGGACTTTCTTTTATAGAGTCATGCCCTTTGGCCTAAAAACGCTGGTGCTATATATCGAGTGGGCCATGAATTACATATTTCATGACATCATTTATGTAGATGATCTGCTTACCAAATCCAAACATCGAACTGAACACCTACCCATTCTTAAAGTCATCTTTGACTACCTCATCAAATATTGTGTTCGTCTTCAACGAAAAAATGTGTCTTTGCAATACTTTCAGGGAAACTCCTAGGCTTCATCATTTCTTTGCGTGGCATAGAATTTGATCCTACTAAAGTCAAGGATATCCTTGAAATTATGCCACCCACTAATCTCCATCAACTTCATAGCCTACAAGGTAATCTACAATCCATTTGTTGTTTTATCTCATAGATTTCGAACACTTTGTCAACCATTTCATCATCTTCTCAAGAAAGATGTTTCATTCAAATGGGATAATGAATGTCATAAAGCCTATGAGGTCTTACAACAATACCTACTTCAACCACTAGTGTTCATGCCTCCTAAGGATGACCAACCCTTTTATGTATATATTTCACCACCGACCATTCTCTACGTGTCATGGTTGCTCATTGCAATGACCAACACTAGGAGCAAGTGGTTTATTACATAAGTCGTACACGATTGACTATGAAACTAGTTATACCCGCACTAAAAACTTTTCCTAGCCTTAGTTTTCATCACCACAAAACTCCGCCATTACCTACTCAACCACAAAACCTTTGTCATTACTAATACCGACCCATTACACTACATGTATGGAAAACCTTATCAAAATCAACGTGTCGTACCATGGATTATGATTTCACTTAGACTTTTCCGGGATCAACCCTCTAACTTAGACTTTCTAGATGATTCCATTGCTACCCTTTCCCTAGAAAAACCCGCTTACCAAATGACACTCTTCTTCGATGGTTCCAAGTGTCAGTGCGGGGGTGGGGCTGGTGTTATCCTCATTCGATTGATTGTGAACCTATGCGTTTGTCTTTCAAACTCGATTTTGATTGTACAAATAATATTGCTAAATATGAAGCATTCATATTGGGTCTCTAGGATGATTATGCCTTAGATGTTAAGTCAATCAAAATATTTGGTGATTCGAGTTGATCATAAACCAAGTCAATGGTATATACTAGTGTTGTAATGAGATAATTCAAAAGTATAAGAATCATGTGGACATAATTTTGACTACCTTTAACCGGTTCGACCTTCAAACCACCCCACGTTCTACTAATAAATTTGTAGATACCATGGCCTGCTTGGCTTCTTAGATACCCACTTCACCTGCTGAATATAAAATATTTGTCACCATACAAAGACTACAGTCACCCTCTTATTTGCCTTGTAAAGTTTACCCTATCAAAACCACTACTTCTAACCCGAGTGACCTTTGGTATAAGTAATTTACTATCTATCTTTCCCTCTCCATTTTACCCACTGATCTCACTTGTAACAAAAAAGTGCCTTCCTTAAAAGTGTCTCATGTTATGTCATCATGGGTGGTATCTGTACAAACGTGGTTTCGACAACATTCTCTTGTAATGCCTTACCAGTTCTGAAATTCCTTACACCATTAAGGAAGTCCATGATGGGATTTGTGGAGGCCACTTTAGTGGTCTCGCTATCACTAAGTGCATTCTTCACCTAGGCTATTACTTTCCAATCTGTAAATCACGATTGTTGTGATTATGTCAAATGTTGCGTAAAATGCCGACAACATGCTAATATCCATCACACCCCTTAAAATGCCTTACTGGGTCACACGAGACCTTTGGTATTTCTCTTAATGGGGTTTGGATCTTGGTAGTGAGATCAACCCCCATTCTTCATAATGCCACCAATGGATCATAACCACTACTGAATATTACACTAAATGGGTAGAAGCCATTCCCCTCATTTCCACCAAAGCCGAGAAAATATGTGAATTCATCAACCATCACATCATTTGTTGCTTTGGTGTTCCTCACCACATTATCACAGATAATAGAAAATAATTCAAAAACAAAACCCTACACAAACTATGTGATGCTTTTGGCATCCAACTCAGTTTCTCATCACCTTATTACCCATGAAACCAATGGTCAAGCCGAATTAACCAATAAAACCTTGAACAAAATTCTTATGAAGGTGGTCAACGATACTAGGAAGGATTGGCATACGCACATTCCTTTCACCTTATGGGCTTACCGAACTAGTATTCACACTTCAACTACTGCCACCCCCTTTTCTTTGGTCTATGGTACGAGGTTGTCTTACCTCTCAAAGTCCGATTCCATCCCTCTCGCTTCTCACTACAAGACCAGCTCAATGATGATGAATTTCTCTAGGATCATTTGGTATAACTTGAATTATTAGATGAATGTTATCTCAACGCCTGGACCATCTCCAAATCTACAAAAACGTATCAAACGTGGCTATGAAAAATTTGTTCATGAATGAACCTTTCAAGTCGGTGACCTCGTCTTTGAAGGAAAATCAACATGTAACCAAAAAGGAGAAAAGTAAACAGTGAAAATTTTCTCCTAATTGGCTTGAACCCTATATCGTCACCCATGCCTATGGATTAGGTTATTATCATTTGTATTCACTCGAAGGTAAACCTAAACCTGAGCCCCTTAATTCCTTGCATATTTGACCATTTTATTGTTGGTATCAAGTCCTATACCACTTTCTATCAATTGGTCGCTTGTCCGTTGACCTTTGTTCACCTTCCATTATTACCCATTTTAAGGATCCATGACTAAACAAGAATCATATGATTACCCATCACCTTTTAACCTTGTCTTCAATATGAGTAGCATGGTTCTACTCATAGAATGATTCTCATGGATACTTTTTGTCTTCTTCAAGATGGAATCCCATGGTTGTTCATCACTCAAAACCACCTCTTTCATAGTTAATTTTTGTGTACTACGATCTTGTCTTCTAAAACCGGAACCTAATCATCCTCTCTAATCTTGTCCATGACTTAAATGTCTAAAAAAACAAAAATGGATAGAACTCCTTAAGTAAAATTTCTAGTAAAAAGATGACTTCCTCAAAAGGGACATCTCTTTTTCATATTCTACCATTATCAATAGATTGCTCCCTCGAAGGACAACTATGTACTGTTGTTACAAAAATGTAATAAATATTTAGAAGCTTCCCGCATCGATCAACTTCATGAAGACCTCAAGGAGATAATATATTCATCCCATATAGACTTCCTACATCAATGAGTCTATTAAAAACAAAAAAATCATGAAAAAGATGAAATTTTCATCATGGACTTTCCTATTTTGGATTCAAGTTTCTTGTTCCAAAAAACACGTCGTCGTACACTAAATTACGCTAAGCCTCTCATCCTCACCTCCTTTTCTTTTACACCTAAATTCCTCGTTACTCAAGGAACTTTCCTTGAATGTGACATTTCGTGATCTTGTAACATTTCTTCACCCTTAAAATAGTCCGTTATGCACACTGTAGGGTATTCTATTCATAAGATCATTTAGGGTATGGTAGACTCATTAGGGTTCTTATCAATTCCACAACGGTTTTACCACTTCTTACCATTCACCTTTCTCATTACCTATTGATTATTCTATATAGGCCCAAATTCTCGGTGCATGTATTTAAAAATCAATCAACCATACCTACAACCTAAACTCAATCATGTCTATGACCTACATCACCCATGCCTAACAACTATCAGACCATTCTGCTATTTCACCCTAATCTTCCCTAGCTTATGGGAGAACTACATCGACTCAAGGTCCCTTTTCACCATGTCTATGTAGGCAAAGCACTCCGAGGGCATAGGGCCCTGGAGGTTAGCTTGGTCACTCTCTACCCTAACCAATTCCCTCACCCACTTTTACAGGTCACATTCTACCCTAGTTAGTTTCCTTTTTATATCAATAATTGGAAATTAAACCAAACAAACAACAATTGCTTCACATATTTACCATCATCACTCATACATTCATTATGTCTACCATTTCTTTACCATTATCATGCATTTTACTACAACACATCTTAACATGATCCAAATCATCATTAATTACACAAATTAATGAATTAAAAACTCAACCAACCTCAACTCAACCATACCTAAACCAACCTAAACTCAATCATACCTAAGTCAACCTGACTCAATCCATGCCTATGACCTAACTCCACCATGCCTACACGACCCGACTCCATCATACTTAATTCACCTAGTTTCCATCACATACACAAATAATAATGGAAATTAAAACAAGTACACCATCCATAGTATAAATATCATCATCTATAAATCATGACGTCTATGTATACATACATATGTACACAAATACAAATGAATACAAAAATATCAAAAACCCTCAAGTACATCCTCACCATATTTGGTACGTAGGCCGGTATATCATCAAAACAAATATACAAAACCCTCATGTACATCCTCACCATCTTTGGCATGCAGGCCGATATATCGTCAAAAATATATACAAAACCCTCATGTACATCCTCACCATATTTGGTACGTAGGCCGATATATGATCCAAATCAATCAACTCTCATATACATCCTCACTCTCTTTGACACACAGTGGTATATATCAAAAATAAATAACTATACAAAATAGGAGGTACATACGGCTATCAGATATCACCCTGCTAGATATCCTCCATATCTATCTCACCTATCTCCTCCTCCTCCTCGGATCCTATATGATGGCTTGATAACATCTCACCACCCATCATGGGTCATGGTTGGGTCCCTGCTGGCACCACACCTAGAACTGGCCTCTATGAACTGGTAGCCTCGCCTTGACCCTGTCTCAGGGCTCGCTAGCCCCTGTGCTCTCCACACTATGGGTGTGTGACCTAGTCCTCTCACTCAAGGCCTGTTGTGCCTGTACTCTCCATAGGATAGAAAATCTATCCCTTCCGCCATCAAAATATCCTAATAATACCTGGCCTCACCTAGGGCATCCCACAATCTAGCTACGGGTATTATTTGTGGTGGCCCCATTGGCCTCTGACCCTGTTCCTATGCCCTAGCTCACCTTGGTCAATTATACCGAGACCGAAATTGGTCATCTACCCCCAATAAACCATGTTTGGATTACCTAGACCATCACTGGTTACATATGAGTGGTATCGGTTACCTGTCATATTCTTGCCCATACCCTTTCCCCATTACTAACCCCACTTAACCAACCCAACCTCCGTTTGACCTTACCCACCCTTATTACAACCAACCTCCATGCCTACCTTACCTATACTTTTCCTTAATTGCATTTTGGGACTTGTTATTATACCCATACCTCGGCCCTACATGTACATGTTTGTGACCTAGATACTTGGACCACCGAACATTGTTAGTGACCTATAAACTCATGTGATCACTATACCTTGCAACACTGTTACCCATATTGTTTTACCTAATGACCTTACCTTACCTCTTGTCATGACCATTTATCTTGACCCAACCTTTGGTGTACAGAACATACCTAAACATTCTTGCACCTGACCTGTGAAGTGCTTCGCACCATATCCTATACCTTAGATACCGGAATCACCTTAATCTTGTTTGGATAAACCTATCAACCTTAGAAAATCTAGAGTTTTCATGCTCTTCAACTGGTATCGTGTTATAGTTTATACATGTGTGTGCATTTGAATGTCACTACCTTTGACCTTGGCCCATTACCTAGATTACTTGATTGGACCTTTACCCCCTTACCCCGTTGTCCACCTTCCTCTTCATGACATTCACCTTTTATCAAACCACTCACCGATTCTTGTCTTTTGCCACATCGGTTCCTAGTTTGAGGGGAATCACCTTCACCCACACATGGGGAAACCACATCTTATTTTTGTTAGCGTCGCTTACCAATACAAGCTACACGACAAAAAGGGGAAAATGTAGACACCAAAATTGGGTCACACTCGCCTTGAACCCTCATTAAATAATCAACTTGATCACACTCACCTAACCATGGCCCCTTACACCCCACACTAATATTAATTTAATTAAATTAATCCACGTCCTCATGATGTTTATTATTTAATTATCATAATTAGGATAATTCCCATCCCACCACCTCACCTAGACGCCTCGCCCTAAGTCTATTCTTAGTATGTTGCCATAACTAACTAAGACCTAACTAAACCATAAAAATAAAAGCCTACATACCCTCTAATGACATTCCAACATGAGAAAAGGTAACTCCCTCTCTTGCCAGATCAATAGAGAGATATGGAGGAAATCATTTCCTTGATCTCCTATTTTTAGTAAACCTAGGAATCCCTCCCTAACCGATGCTGGTCATCCTAAACCATCATCAGTTACCTTTTATTCCCTTTAGTAACCTTATTTTGAGGGCAAAAAGGAGATTCAGAGTTGCATGCAAGTGAGACAAACATCCTTTTATGCATCCAGACATCCAGAGCCATCACCAACATCAATCAGAGAGCCATCACATTCATGGGAGCACTCCTGGAAAGCACCACTACGAGGCTATACATGTATTCTCTGATCAACCACCTCCACCACTCAGCCATTAGATCCATAACACAGTAAGTATGACCCTAATCAGTATAGTTGGTTTTAGCTAGTAATCTTTATTACTCCTGTTACTAATCTATTCTTTGCATGCTTATTGCTTCATCACCCACTTCTTTGTAAATAGAAATATCCCTTCACCCACACCACCAAATCACCTATTCTCACTTGATGTATACTTATGAGCCTACCTAAGATCTCCACAGACCCCCTGTTCACTCACCCAAACTTTATTCAACCTCATATCACCCGCACCATTTAACCTATTTCGAGTTTCTTTCACCTCGACCATACCGACGCTGGTTACCCATTGGTTCTATGTAAACTAGCATCGGTCACATTTAGCCACCTTCCATCTCTATGTTTTACACCTTGACCAACAATGAGACTCCAACAACCACCCTACCAGTTGACCTAAATAACCTAGAATCGACCACACCGGTCGTAACCTCGATGACCCTCACCTCTCAAATCCAACTATGCCTAGCTTTGTTGTGGTTGGATTTTCTTATTGTATTTGAATGAGATACCTAAATCATATCAACTATGGTAGGACCTTGTTTACATCTCACATTAACTTGTTTTAAACAGTGGATTGACAGCCATCTAGGAAGTATCACACTTCCTAGAACTAGCATATGCTAGGCAGCCCACTGTCATATATCATTTAACTATATTCTTGTGGTCTTGTTTTCTATCACGGGTAGTTCCTCCCAGCCAAAAGGAAGCTCTCACATTCAGCTGTGGATCAAGAAGTCAGAACACACACACCAACCATCAACTGACCAGCATTAAACAAGTATTCCTCCTTGGCCTTTACCCCTATTTGTTTCATCATTTCAAAAGTTAAAGAAAATGGTGAAACATAGCTATTCTCAGTGAAGCCCAATGTGATTTGTTTTTGAGTTCTATCATTGAAAAATGGATTCGAACATAATGCACACCAAACTTCTTCAACATTGTATAAGTTTTTCGAGCTGATATTCTTAGGATATCTTACAATGGGATTTTTTTCTCTACTTTGTTATTCTTGGTTTTGGGTACCTTGGGGTGTCTAATTTTCCCAGCTTATTATACTTGGGTACCTCATTAGGCCTTGTTGTCGGGACCCACCTTCATTTTCACCCACTTAAGCTATGTTTATTGGAGGGTGTTACTTTGTAGGTTATTATTTATCCCTTTATTTATTTATGAGGATAATTCTTACACTTGTGTTAGCCTTAGACATGCTTTGAGATATCTTGTTTAGGTGTACTAGTTGTGTGGAGTTAACTTACTAGTTGTGTTGAGTTAGCTTCTTAGTTATGTGGATTTATCTTACTAGTATTGTGGAGTTAAGTTAATTACCAATATCAGTTCGTAAGAGTTCTTAACGATTCCTACCGCACTAGCATTCGCACTTCGATGATCGCCACACATTTTTCTTTGGTCTACGGTACCGAGGTTGTCTTACCTCTTGAAGTCCAAATTCCATCTCTCCGCATCTCACTACAAGACATGCTCAATGAAGATGAATTTCACCAATATTGTTTGGCACAACTTGAGTTATTAGATGAACTCCATTTAAGTGCTCTTGACCATCTCCAAATCTATCGAAAATGTATAAAATGTGACTATGACAAATGTGTTCACGAATGAATCTTTTAGGTTGGTGACCTCATCCTGAAGGAAAATGAACATGTAACCAAAGAGAAGAAAAGTAAATGGGGAAAATTTTCTCCTAATTGGCTCAGACCTTAAATAGTTACCCATACCTATGGATCAGGTGCTTATCATTTGTCTTCACTCGAAGGTAAACCCGAACTTGAGCCCCTTAATGCCTTGCATCTTTGACCATTTTATTGTTGACGTCAAGTTCTATACCAATTTTTTTCAGTTGATCACTCATCCCTTGAGCATTATTCACCTTCCATATTACCCATTTTGAGGATCCATGAATCAACAAAATCATGTGATTACCCATCACCTTTCGGCCTTATTCTTAATGTGAGTACCATGGCTCTACTCATAGCATGATTCTCACAGATACTTTTTGTCTTCTTTAAGATGGAATCCCAAGGTTGTTCCTCACTTGAAAACACCTCTTTCATAGTTAATCTCTATGTAATATGGTATTTTCTTCTAAACAAGAATATAATCTTCCTCTATAGTCTTGTACATGAATTAAATGTCTAAAAACAAAAATGGATGCAACTCCTTCACTAAAATTCCAGCAAAAGATGACTCCCTCACAAGGGACATCTCTTCACTCTAATTCCTTCACTATAAATAGACTGCTCCTTGAAGGAAAACTATAGCAAGTCATGTCAAAATCCAATAAAAATATCCCGAAGCTTCGCACATCAATCACTTCACAAAGACCTCAACAAGATAATATACTCATCCCATATAGACTTCCCACATCGATCGCCTATTAAAAAAACAAACAAATAAAGAAAAAGATGAAATTATTGTCATGGACTTACCTATTTTTGATCCTAGGTTTCTTGTTCCAAAAACACGATGTCATACACAAAGTTATGCTAAACCTCCCATTCTCACCTCCTTGCCTTTTTCACCTAATTTACTCAAAGAAATTTGTTTCACTCGGAATGTTTCATTCCTTTTAGAAATAGATAAGGGTTGGGGCTAGGAGGAATACCTGTAGAATGTCGAGATGGTGTGCGCGTACCATAGAGAAAGATCAGGCTGACTGCGAAGAACTCCTTTTTGTCTTGGAAGGACTACTTGCAAATAAGAACACAAGACCACAGGATTTTGACTAGACAATAAATGAGGGAACTGCCTTGGGCCTAGGAAATATAAAAATTCCTTTCGAAGGTGGTCGGCCCCTGCTAATATGAATTAACACAAAAGATCGTAAGATATCAATTAAATTGCTTCGTTGAACCGGGTAGGGGAAAAAGTGGTTTTTGGTTATAGTCGGGATAAGCGATACCGGTTCTTTGATAATCGATATCGGTATGGTCCGAGGATCTCGAAGGTTGGTTGTTTTGTGGGGTGGTGGTGTTGTTTGGTAGTTGTGTTATTTGTAGGGTTGTATATAGGTGATATTAGGAAATAAGGTGATGAGAGGTAGATGAATGATAGTTAGATGCAATAGCACGCTGGGTAGTGGATCTAGGAATGGATTCGTGAGGATTGTGCTTCAAAAAGTCTAAGAAATGTTATTAAAGAGGACATGCAAGATGTAACTTACTGGTTATTGATGAAGATGCAGGTCCAAGAACTCTGATGACAAAGGCAGAACTCTAGGTAGGATGGCTTGACACACAGAAGATGAGAGATCTCCCTCCCGATGATCAGCTGAGTATCACAGGTTTCTGGCTATTCCGTCGCAGTTCTGGGCTTGATCTCCTTTTGCTGCAACTCTCCTTGTCTCTTCGCTCATCCCTGCTCGGCCAAGTGAAGATTCGAATGCTCTTAATCGCTCCCAATGATCTCCCTTGATTCCTAAAATCCTTCCACCCTTGTTTTTGGTTTGGGGAGCCCATTTACAGGGAACCGATGGCGGTTACGTAACCGACGGCGGTCGAGTAGAACTGCATCGGTAAGGAAAAAGTAGGCTATTTTTAGTAAAATAGCCCACCTTCCCTGCTTTTCTCCCGAGAGATTAGTTGCGGGCTTGGTCAAGTGACTAGAAGGTCGGTTTTGGGTGCGAGAAAGGGGTCATTAGTCATGGGTGTAGGTGTAGACCAAGTTATAGGTCTTAATTAGGTTAGTTTAGGGTTAGGGCTAGGTCATGATGAAGTGGCAAAATGAGGTGGCAGGTGAGATGATGTGGATTTATCAATTACAAGGTAATTAATAAATAATTGTGTAAGGTTTAGGTGATGAGTTTAGGTTGCGAGATGAGATGCGGGTCACAAGGGGTCGTAAGACACAAATTTGGTGTCTACAAAATTACCGCGACGACAACATTTTCATGATTATGTGACTTTCTTCACCCTTAGAATGGTAAATTATGTGACACCTTTAGGGTCTTACATTTATAATCCCCTCTTAGGTATGGTCAAATCATTAGGGATCTTATCAATTAAGCGGCTCTTTTACCACCTCTTACCTCACCTTCCTCATTACTTATCTATTATCCTATACAAGACTAGATCATTGACACCTATATTTAACAATAACTCAAACATGCCTATGACCTAAACTCAATCATGCCTATAACATACAATCAACAATGCCTCACCCCTACCAACCCATTCCTCTACTTTATCATAAACTTCCCTAGCTTATGGGAAAACTACATCAGGTGAGTTTCCTTTTTGTTCGAACTATGTAGGCATCACTTCGAGGGCATGGGGCCCTTGGATGTTAGTTGGGACACTCTTTACCCTAACCAATTTACCCTTTAACTTTCCTATTCACATTCTTACCTTGTTAGTTTCCATCAATGACTGAAATTAAACCAAATAAGCATCAAATAATACACATTTTATTACATCATCAAATCATTCATTTATCATTTTCACATTTCCACTATAGCACATATTTGGAAATTAAAACCATAACCTATATATACATCACCATTTTCCCCATGTTACCTACAACTGGGACATTACCTCATACCTAAACATAACCTGACTCAACCATGCCTACGACCTGACTCAACCATGCCTAAACATAACTTGACTCCATCATGCCTATAACCTGACTCAACCATGCCTATGACCTAACTCAACCATGCCTAAACATAACCTGACTCCATCATGCCTATAACTTGACTCAACCATGCCTAAACATGACTTGAATCAACCATGCCTACCACCTGACTCAACCATGCCTATAACTTAACTCCACCATGCCTACCACACCTATTTTTCATCCATCTATACATAACAATCAAAGGATGCCATCACAAGTACATCATCAGCTAATCATCCATCTCATCATACAAATATATGTATCCATACAATATACAATGAAGCCAAATAATAATAACAATTGATTAAAAAAACTCATATACAACCTCACCATCTTCGGCACGCAGGACCAAGATATGATCAAAAATAACAAAAAATCTCATATGTAGCCTCACCATCTTTGGTACGCAGGTTGGTATATGATCAAAAATAACAAAAACTCTCGTATACATCCTCACCATGTTCGCATGCAGGCCAATATATATATCAATTTTTTTTCAACATCATGGATACATTAATCATAAATGGTGACTAATCATCACCCCACTTGATATCCATCCCTGTCTCATCAATCTCCTCCATCTCCCCTCCAGTGGGGTGCCCTACCAACCTCTCTCCACCTTTCCTCAACTTTCCCTCCGATGGCCTTTCACTTGGAATCGGCCTCGTATATTGGTTCCCTTGCCTCGACCCTTTCTCGGGGCTTGCTTACCCCTTGTACTCTCTACACTATGCGAATGAGGCCTGGTCCTCTCACTCAAGGCTTGCTCTAATGTGTAGTCTACATAGGATGGGATGTCTATCCCGACAACCATCAAGTGATCTTGATAATATTGTGCCTCTCCTAGGACATCCCTAAACCTAGCCATAGGTACTGTCTGTGGAGGCGTCATTTGTCTCGGCCCCTGTACCTATCTCTCGGGACCCTGTCCCACTAGTATCTGTAAAGAGGGACCCTATCTCTATGCTCTGTGCCTATCCTGAGGGACCCTGTCCCTGTTCTCGCTCGTATCTAGTTCAAGGGCTATAACCTATTCTCTGTGTAGTGGCCAATTGGCCCTACAAACCTTTAACCTACACTTGTAGGGTGGCCACATGTACCCCATCCCCATCTCCACCTTGTGTGAGTGTTTGTCCCTGCGCTACTTGGGCCTATAGAGTGGCCACCTGTGCTATAAAGTGGCAACCTGTGCCTCTAAACATGTCAATTTCCCTAAACTATCACCAAATATGTAATCAGGGTAGCCACCTACCCATGTAGGGTATCCCTCTACACTATGATGGTGGCTAAATTTGGCTGCCCCAACCTTGACGATCCGCTTCATAAATGTGCCCACCACCACCGTTTGTATCTATTAGTAACCCCAACATCATCAATCTACCGGTCTATCACTTAGTCCTCATACCCTATTGGTATCTGGTGTGTGGTAGAGGCACGGGCATGTCCACGTCCTCACTCCTATACTATGGGAAGGGTAGGGTTATATCTTGAAGTATACCAAACTATCGTCGGAACCTATAAATGGTTATCATCTTGTGCTCTCCCGCACATCACCCATTTATCCATCGAGCATTTGTAGCTCCTATAGCTCCTCGGTCATCCTCCCATATGATGAGAAACCTACATATGGCCTCCAAATGATGACCACGTTGGAAAACCCTCTAACAAACACCGTAATAGGATACATCGTGTGTAACTCCAACATCTTGGTGCTCCCCAATCATAGGAATCCATCACCTAAACAAAATCGACTCGAATACATCAGCCCAAGGAATATTAACTGGACACACACATAATGTGCTCATATGCCAAAGAATGAAGTAAGAAAGTAGAACATAGGCTAAACCTCCGTAGCTTCCCATAAGCCTATAACTATCTTTATAATCGTATTTCAGAATGCAGTGCCCATAAAAATGGGTCCTATCCTCCACCATATTGTGTAGGGTTACGATTGTGGGAATCTCCCACCCTTTGCATCTGGCGGTCAGCAAGCAAACAACAGACTACCTCCATCAGCAACACCACTAGCCTCATCTCCTCCGAATGGGCCCGATACATATCTTCGTAGCTCATAATGGCACTATGGAACCTCAAATCCACTAACCCTCAAAGCAAACACGGTCAACATCAACTCCTTAGATGCCTATGAGGAGATTGAATACACCTGTGTCCACACTTTCAGAATTGTAGGATCCTGTACACATCCTCTAGGGTGACTATGATCTCACCCGTTGATAGATGGAATGTATTGGTCGCCGAATCCCATCTATCGATGAGGGAGACCATCAAATTCAGCTCCCGAATTACGTGTTAGTAGTGTCTTACCCCAATTAGGCCAACCTCTACAACATGGTGCCAATCATCAATCAATTTGCACTCTATCGTACCTCCATGAGTAGGCGTGGTACCCTATCTCACATCTGTAGCTACTTTCTGGCCTACATTCAACAAATCACAAACATTATTAACGCTTGATTTTACCCAACATTCCCCTTAACCACTCACCTTCTTCCCCACCCCTCAACCACTATCTATTTGAACCACTTTACCTATCCTTTTCCTTTACCTTTCCTTGACCTCTATCCCTTTAACCCTAACTGGCACCGGTCAATACTCTCGACATCGGTTCAGTATAATTGGCATAGGTTCCCAATAATCGACCGACACCGGCTTGTACTAACCGACGTCATCCATACCTTAACCAACATCAATATTTTTCACCTCACCCAAACCCAAAACCCCTATTTTTCTATCCCCAACATACAAAATCCCCCTATTCACCTATCTCATTCTACTCAATCCCCACCTCTATCCCTCCCCACCCTTCTTTGCCCTATCTATGCCCTCTCCCACCCCTCATTATGTCATTTTAACCAAAATTTTAATTTATTTAACCTACCATACCCTCCCATCCCGTTTTTCTTTCTTCCCCTACCAAATATGTCGAAACGATTAGCTCTTACCTCGTCTCGACGTCACCTCCGTGGTGGCACGTCGCCCGCCGCCGTGCGCAGCCCAACCAAACCCTCTCCCACCTCTTCCATGCACAATATACCTCAAATATTTCTACAAATCACCTCGTTTCATATGACCTCATGGACCCATCTACCTGGCTCTCTTCTCCAATTGGATCTCTCCACTTCAGCAGGGTATTGTTCATCGTACTTTTCTCTCGATAAAGCATAGCTCGTTTAGTGCTATGTCATTTTCCCAAAAGTCCAAACGTACAAATGAATCTGTATTATACAGATTTTTCTTTTTATATCAAAATAGACATGACCAACATTGGTCAAGTTGTGCCCTAGCCAACCGACATCGGTTATTTCTAACCGACATCGATTATTCGTCATGTTCCTTTCAATATATTTTTCCCATTCTTGACCCACATTTACCCTTCCCACCACCTTGTTGACCTTACCCCCTCTTTTTGACCACCTACCTACCATCCCTTCCTACCTATACCTATCCTTAATTGCATTTCAGGACCTGTTAATTTACTCATCCCTCGACCTTACATTCGTGACTGCAAACTCGAACACGAACCATTGTTCGTGACCTTCAAACCCATGTGCTCATTATACCTTGTGATGTTGTTACCCGTGTTGTTTTTCCTAATGACCTTACCTTTCCTATTGTCATCTTGTTTATCCCAACCCAACCCATGGTGTACTGGAACATACCTAAATGTTCTTGCACTTGACCTCTATTGTGTTTCTGCACTATATCCTATACCTTGGATACCAGACTCACTTCCACCCTGTTTGGATAGACATATCAACCTTGGACAATGTTGAGTTTAAATTTTTTCACTATGGTACTGCTCGTATTTTACATGTGTGCGTACATTCGAATGTCACTACCTTTGACCCTAGCCCTTCCCTATTTACTTAATTTATCCTTTACCCCATTAACTTGTATTTACCTCAACCTACCCTACCCACACCTATCTACCTAACCATTGTTTAAGTGGATATTCCCATGTCCTCACCCATTGCATATTGTGATGATGGTACATGTTTTCCTCAACCTAATAGCCTTACCTTGACTATGTCCATGGCCCTTATCCAAACAAATATTGACCTTTTGACCTTTTGGATGTACCAGAACAAAACTTACACATGCCTACATCTTACCCTGTTGAGTGCCGACCGTATCCTTTACCTTTGATGCCGGACCTCAAAAACCAATGTTAGATGACCTTTACATCACGGCTAACATAAATTTGTTATGTTGAGCAACCCGGGTATCTCATGGAATTTCACAACATCTGTGTACATCTAAATGCTCTACATAATTACCCACCATACCTCTTATAATCACCATACCCTCGACCATCTACTTCTTCACACCTAACCTTGTTTTCTCAAACCACCCACATCCTCATTTTATCAAACCACTCATCGCTTCCTTCTCTCACCTAATTGGTTCGTAGTTTGAGGGGGGTTACCTTCACCCACACATGGGGCAACCACATATTATTTTTTTTAGCATCACTTACCAATACAAGCTTTGCAACAAAAAGGGACAAAATGAAGACACCAAAATTGGGTCACACTCCCCTTGGTCCCCGTCGAATAACCAACTCAAACATATTCACCTAACCATGGCCCCTTCCACCCACATTAATATTAATTTAATTAACTTAATTAAATTAATACCCATCCTCACAATATTCATTACTTAATTATTTTAATTAATATAATTTCCACCTCACCCTTCCACCTCATCTAGCCACCTCACCATAGACCTATTCTTGACATGTTTCCATAACTAACTAAGAATTGGTCCCACTTACCTTAATGAGCTAAGACTTAGTTTAACCCTAAAAATCAATGCTTATTATCCCTCTAACCACCTTCCCGCTCATAAAAAGGTAACATCCATTTGGATCTGGGAAAATGGAATGAACATGATCCAAAAGATGCAATATCTACCATTTTTAGTAAACCTAGGGAATCCCACCTTAATTGATTGGTCACCGCTAAACCAACGCCGATCAACCTAGAACCACCGCTTGTTACCATTTATTCACCTCAAGTAACCTTGTTTTTGGGTTATAATATTCGAGATCAAAGAGACGAGAAGAGAGCTACCTTCAAGAAGAAGTAGATTCTTTTCATGCACTAAGACATCCATAACTAGCACCAGGATAGATCCAGAAGCATTTGCACTCATGGTGACATTCTGGGAAGCATCACTATTGCACCAAGCTCCATCTCACCAACTGATCATCACCACCACCCAATCATTGGACCTGTAACATTGGTAAGTGTTTTTATCACATATTATTTCCATTATTATTTTGTGCATAGATTTGCTATCATTTCGTTATCATTCTTCCATTAATATCCCCATTCCTTCATAGTCTACTTTCTGAAAAACTCAAACCTCACCCACCCTTTTAGCAGATCACCTATCTTGGCCCTTCCACCTCTCTCGAGTGTTCTCAACATTCCCACAAACCTCACCATCCCCTCCTTTATCTCTATTTAACCTCACCTAGACTCAGAATAAGGTTTTTATTGAATTATTGTCACACTGATTGTACTGAAGCCCTGTTACCCATGACTGTTGTCAGTCTCTCCTAAACCATCGCCGATTATATCCGACCGACATTGGTCTCTCGTGTTTCATAACTTTTGTCAATAACAAAGCCAAATAATCTTCTACCAAGTGACCTAAACAACCCATAACCTAACGTTGATTAGTTCTAGTACACTCGACACTTACCCACCCTTCATATCCGACTATAGCCTAGCTTTGTTATGTTATATTTGATTATTGTGCTTAAATGAAATACCTAAATCATATAAACTATGGTAAGACTTTTCTTATCTCTCGATTTAAGTTGTTTTAAACGGTGGATTGACAATGATCTAGGGAGTATCACACTTCCCCGATCTAGCACAAGTTAGGTAGTCCACTGTCATATATTATTTAACTCTTCTTTTATGGTCTTGTTTTTTATTTCAGGTAGTTCCTCCCATCCAAAAGGAAGCTCTCATAGTTAGCATTGGATTGAGAATTCAGAATGCATGTAACAACCATCAACAAACCATCATAAACAGGTATTCCTCCTTGGCCCTTACACTTATCTATTTCATCTCAATATTGTTAAGAAAATGGTGAAATATTTTGCACTTGCCTTGGTGGGACCCATCGGTGGTGTATTGCATTTTAATCATTCCTAGGTGAAATTTGTGTGTTTGTTTCCCTTTAAAAGGCTTACACATTAATCTTCTTCTATGGTCATCATCTCTTCTTTCTAATTTCTATAAAAGAAACATTCCTCTTGGTGCATTTAAAAGAATAATTCTTCTTTCTTGATTTCTACATTTAGTGAAAAAGCATACCCTCTCATATTCATCATTTTCTTCATCAAACGTAATTCTTTGATTAGCGCTTAAAATTGGTTGCATTACATTCGATTTGTTGTATGTAGCTCACATTAAAATAAGGGTAACCTATATATTGTAAGTCATTCCTAGTGATGGTGACACAAAGAATCGTAGAAAGCACATTATCTCTCTCTCTCTCTCTATGTGTGTGTATTACCAAACTGCATAAAATTTAAATATACACATTTTTTTATTAAACAACATCTTACCGGGAAAACCTTTTAGTGATCCCATCATTAGAGGATTAGCGGGTACTCCCACTCGTTAGTTCTGTCAAGTAATTATCTCATAGGACAGCCTTCCCCACCATAACATAACATGGAGCCTCTCCTTTTAGATATCCTTCTTCGTATGAAGCCTTCCTCACCAAAAACTCTACTCTAAATTCATGAGTTAGTCTTCTAAATGTCATAATCTCAAAACATTAAAAATCAATTGTTAGGTAAGTGTTTTTAGTGTTTGATTGACGTGTGTTTTAAGGTGTGACGATACGTTCCTCCATTTTTCCATTATTTTTCCTTGCACACTCCACAATCATAGTTGGAGTATTCTGACTTCTTCTGAGTGTTTCAAGACTTCACTGCATCATCTCCAGACCTCTAGGTTGACTATTTATCTAACTCAAATTCACAACAATCCATTTTTCTACATTTTTCCAATTTTCACAAAGAACCAACATTGATTTATCCACCGACATCAGTCCCCCTACCCGGCATCGGGCTTTTTTAATCGACATTGGTTTTCTGTTCTTTTAGGTTAAATTTCCCAAAGAACACTTATTTCATTTTATTTGCTGTTAGAGTTCTTGTGAGTCTCTGTACTCTCTATGCTTTGATAAATAGTCATCATACAACTTGTTCATCTGACCATCACCAGTTTTTTCCTCATTTGATAAAACTATTCGTATCTCATAAGTAATCGACATTGGTTACTATATGATGGAAAAGTGACAAACGAGCATGGGAATCTACAAGTAACTCTTCCTTGCACCCAACCTCACGAGGGCATGCCGAGATAGCCGATGGGGATGGAGTATACGTGGGGTATGGAAAAACTAATTGGGCAATCTTATGTCTTTGAATCGCACTAATGGAATCTGTGAATCTAAGGCAAAGAAGGCCCTCCTAACTCGAATCGGCATTATAGATCGGTCGGAGAGGATGACTGCTCGAAGGCTCTAATCAATATCGAGCTCTGGCGTGATTTGATCTATAGGTTGTGGAATACGTGGAAGATAACTTGTGGGTGCTTCGTATATGTCTCCCGATAGGGTCATGAAAATGAATGACAGGACTGATGGTGGATTCTATGGGTGATTCTCTGGTCTAGTCCAGAAATCCTTGGCTTGATTAGCTGCTGTGTCTAGTGAGGATAGTTGTGTGATTATGATTGGTGGAAGTGGAGTGGATCTAAATACTAATGTATGTAAACCAACATCTACGTCTGATTGACATGTGGACTTGTTGGGTTGTGGGACCTGTGGATCACAACCGTAGATTTGTGGTTGTTGCGGACCTCCTATGGTCATGTGCGGAATCAATCCCTAACCCCTAGTATCCAGTAGTCGTATGCCTTTTCGGCCTCTATATTGAGAACTAACAGTTGTGCAATCTTCTCAGAGTATCTTATGGGCATTCTGGCAACTTGAATTCTTAAGCTAGTGTCTATGTCGATTAAAATGTCTCCTATATCTAGCTGTGGGACAAAAGGACCACACCCGAATGTTTGCTCTCTTTCAAGCCCTTCTACAGTCATGTGGATATTTATCTATGGTAATCTGTAGTTTGGCTGGTTTGACCAAAATGTATGCACTCTGTCATCTTCTATGTTTAATCCTCTTAACTGTGAGCTAATTTCTTGTAGGTTTGCTATTGTTCGGAAGACCTGAATTCTAAGATATTGGTCTATGTCAGTTATTGCTGCAACAAAGTTGGGTTGAGGCATGATTGACTCAAATACGTATTCTCTAGGCTCCCTAGGTCTTGTGATTGTCATACAAACGAAAAAATGTAAATCTAACTGAAGCAAAGTAAAACTAGATATGTAAAGTATGTCTACAACATATATAACTTCTCTATTTTTGTGTTTTTGACAAACTATTTGAACGAATTTAAAATAGAAATTATTTAAAATATCTAACAAATGAAAACTAAACTAATAAAGAAGTTTTAAAACAAACAAGGAAGCTGTGTATAGCTACTTGCCTATGTAGTTTTAAGTCCATTCTAAACAATGAAATAATTGATCTAATCTATTCGAAAGATTCTCAATCCTACCTCGAAGTGAGGAATGAATCATAGTTTCTCGAAACTATCTATCCCCTGACTTCACGACAATATTGAAAGTGATATTAATTGAAATGAAATGATTTTACTATTCTATTTGATCTACTTTAACTAGAACTTTGAAATATTGAACTGTATTTTTAGAAACAGTGGCGAATCCAATTGTGTGTGGCTTTTTCCCCTCAGTGTGGTCTCCTCATTCCTTCATGCTCACATGAATCCAGAAAAGCGTGTAATGCTAGCATCAACAGAAGTAGGTATTGGAACAATGGAAATTTTAGATGTAGACTGAATACAATGCAAGTAGGAGAGGGATAGCGCAAGAGAACAGAGCTTGGCTTATGCAATTCCTAGTGGGATTTATTGCGAGTCATACGACACAAAATGTCTAGAACCTGAAGCTATCCTATTTGACGAAAAAAACCTACAACTCTAATGGCTTCTGACTGAAAATGAAACTATCCTATCTCAATTGATTGTGTGAAACAATAACAACACTTGCACAAGAAGAATATGTGGCTTCTAAATAACAAAACAACACTAACTATGCATGTAACAACTAAAAATTATGAACTCCTAAGAACTGAAAGACTAAAACTATGAAATGAGAAGATGAGAGGCAATTTTTGAGGGGCCATTTTCTTAAAGATCAACCAGCTATTTATAGAATTCCCATTTACCCAAAGGTGAAAACCAATTTGAACTCTTTAACCATAAACAATGCAAAAACACTATTCTAGGGAACCAGAATCATAAATACGAGCAAAGGCGGTGAAAAAATCTAGTAAACGTTGAAATTTATGTGATTCGTGATAAAAAGAATGTTCTAGAAAAACACGTGAAGGGCCACCGCCCTGAGCAGGGTGGTGGTTACAGGACCACCGCCCTGCTTGGGTGGCGGTCACGAGACCGCCGCTAAGGCGGAGGCTGCAGCTTCATAGCAATCAAGATCAAAATGCAAATAAAAAGTGGGGAGAAGAGAAAAAAAAATCATGTAGGGGCTAAGTGGGACATGTGGGATGTTAATGCATACTTGGAGAGCTTTTTCAGATCCCAAACACCTTGTGAGGAGACTTATATCATCATTGGGGCACGTGTAATGTTATTCGGTAGTAAAGTAACCTACAATTTCGGTATGTACATATTTCCCCCTCGGAGAAGCATTTTAGCCATGAAGAGGTGTAAAATGGTGGGTCCGAGTATGGCATTTGTCTCAAAATGGGAGGTTAGAAATTATACACGACATGTCGTGTGTTGAAATGATGCCATCCAAAATTCCGCTACCTGCAAAATGCAAAGAGAACTCAAGTGCAAATAGATAAAATAAATCAAAAAATAAACACTAAAACAACATGAAATGAGGACTTACCATTTGCGCGGGGATAAGAACTTACCTCCATCGGCACTCCAAATTTGAAAAAGGGGGCATTCAAAATGAGTCAAGATCTTTATATATTTAAAAATGCGCCCATTTTCCTATTCATTTGCGCATGTCGATTTAATTTATTTTGAGATACTGGGAACCACGGTGACGATTTTTGATGAGAGTATAGTAAAAATGTTTGTGATGAGATAGTGATCATGCCTCCATGAGCGGAACATCAACCCACAAGATCACAGGTTAGTTCTTCTTGATTTAATGTTTTTACCCCTAAAATGTTAAAATGGTGAAATCTTTATCATGGGTGGATTATTTTTGAAAATGTCAGTGTTAATAGGGTCACTTAGGGGGCACCTAATGGGTAGGCTTTGTTTTAGTCAAAATGGTCTTTGTTTTGTGTTTTTAGGTGTTTTTAGGGCATATGACTTGTGTAAAATTTCGGGACACGACCTGCTGCCCTGAGCGGGTGGCGATTACATGACCACCGCCTAATCATGGTGGAGGTTATAGGACTACCGCCATTAAGGCAGAGGTTATGGAACCACCTCCCTACTCGGGCGGCGGTCCTTCTACAGAATTCAAAAATCATACTTGTTTGAAATCATTTTTACATTTCTAGCATTCTTACCTACTTTCATGATTTTTCCAATGTCATTTGAATACTTACTCCTTTTTACATGTTTTTGGGTGTATGCAGGTGAAGGAGGAATATATCAGATGGAGCCAAGAGAGAGAGTGTGATTGGCTTCCATCAGTGTTGGATGCACTTTCTCAGGCTGAGCAGGATACACTTCAGAGGGCCGGCATATTGCGTATAGCATGGGTCCCGCATGTTGCACCTTCTTCTTACATAATTTGTGACTTGTTTTCATATTGGGATGCTGATCGGAACACTTTCTGATTTCCAGGAGTCAGGGGTGAGTGGACTATCACCTTGGAGGATGTCTACTATATCTTGGGGGTCTCGATCAATGGGAGACGCCTTACGCTTGAGATAAGCAGGTCACGGGCTCATATAGCACAGTGGGCTACATACATGGTAGATGCGATTATCTCCATTGGTTTAAAGAAGGGGTGAGGGTCCATTCTATTCCTAGCCTACCTATTCCCTTGATTCGTCATGCCATTATGGGGATCATTGCCTTGAGATTGATTGAGGACAAGGGAGGGGACATCTTACTCTACTGCTGGTCCCCCATTATTGCATAGATTGAGGGACATGGCTAGATTTATGCCTGGGAAGATGATATACTTGGGACCATCTATCACGATTTGTACTGGGTGGTTCACTTATAGGGCAGTCATTGAGCCATCCGACCCTGGTTATGAGCTAGGTCTATGAGCGTTTCATCCCTTATTAGAGAGGTGTAGAGGTGGCAGATCCTGGAGAGTGTGAGGGTAGCTAGATGGACGAGATATGTCGGTGCTTAGAGCACCTCACTATCTAGTCACCTCCCTAACTACGATGATATGGAGGCCACACCTTATCAAGCCATGGTAGGGATGTGGGGAGAGGAGACCCTCACTTTGATCTCTTGCTCTACCATAGGGCAGCTTGTGGACAGGACGGGGAAGGTGGAGACACACCCCTTTGATTGAATTCCTCAGTAGTTTAGCCTTCCTTATGTCGGCGTGCTCCCTCTAGTGGTGCCAGTGTTCAGATCAGTTCAGGAGGCTAGGGGGAGGTCCTAGAGGTGGGGTTGGACCATTGTTACTCCTAGTGTCCCTATTATAGGTAGGTAGGTAGTACGTGCTCGAGGAGAGCCGGTGCTCCTCGGCACCCTTACTTCAGATTTGCCGCCGGTCCCTGCCCATAGCAGGTGATGACCCCATTGATATAGACTCCGAGTCTGAGGAGTTCATAGGGGAGAGATGGTGGAGGAGATCAACGCTAAGGAGGTCAAGCAAGTCAAGTGGAGACGGTGATCTGAGGTGAGTGGCATGACACTCGGGATATCTTACTGTGCCAAGAGGGCGAGTAGAGTGTAGAGAGGGTGACTTTAGTTTTAGAGGAGCCACCTTCTTAGGACTTGGGCGGAGAGGATGAGTTCGTAGTGGGACGTTATGTGGCCCTAGGCACGGGAGGAGGAGGACATCGGTCGGTGGTAGCATATGTGGCGGTGTTGACCCTAGGGAACCCACTTAGAGACCCTAAGATCGAGTAAGTTATCATCCTTCCTTTAATGTTTGTTTCTAGTTAGGATTTCCTTAGTTTCTATCTCTACTCTTATTTGTTTTGTTTTTACCTTTTGATCATTTCTATTTTTTTTTTCTCCTTTGCTTACAGAGGCTTGCCGATGAGTGGTGAGACTGATTCATTAGGTATGCACCGATACCACTGATGATCCCCATGAATAGGACTAAATGACGGAGCTATCCATGGATGTAGGGAGCCTTCAATATGGTAGGCAGGCCGAAATTTTTTCCCCTATCTGGCATGTGGCCAAGATGGTGACTACCCTCCGTACCGAGTTGGTAGGGTATAGGAAATCGAGCACACGATGAGGAGTCACTCTCATAGTGAGGCCACAACTGCTCCTCGGGACCATGAGCCCTCGGTGCATTGAGTCTTTGGCGTAGAGCAGAGTACTAGACATGGTCATGAACCTTCAGAGGGGTCTCATAGGGGTTGAGAGGTCACTTGGCTCTCTTAGATTGTTTATACAATTTATTTTGTATTTCCGGGATCATTGAGCATTTTGACCATGCCTAGCGCATGATGGCATTATACAAGAAACTTGATTATATATATATATATTCTTCTTTTGGATCAGACTCTTGGTATCTAGGATTTTTTGATTCATTTCCACATGTATATTATAATGTTACTTTTATATGCTTTTCAGAATGTATGTAATGGAGAACAAATGATACGAATGCTTTCTTTCTTTTTGTATTTCGTGATGCTGATATATGATAACATAGACACAATGTGATTTTGAACTTGAGCTTCTATAAGCAATTTTCCGGTACTTCGTATAGTTTTGATAGAATGTGATGACAAGCTAGTATGATGAGCAGATGAACTTGCCCCACTCCTAACTCCACGCAACTAGTAAGATGCAAGGGCTCACCACCGAGAGGTAGAAAGGGCACAAGCTATGAAATTTGTTGAATGATAGTGTTGAGAGATAGAAAATATTTGGTGGAACCAAATTAGGACGCTTCAAACCTATTCTACTCGAGTGAATTCATAGTTTAGAATGCGACTTGCTTTACGGTTTATCTAGACTTTGATCCGTAGATGGCCACATGGTAGACAAAAATGGTTTTCGGGGTTTTGAGATCTCTTAGAATTTTGAACATCTAATTCATTTATTTTTGACTCAATATTTCAAAGGTTTATTTGAACTGTTTGCTTATGACCTTCAACGTTTATTGTCAAGAGAGGACCCTTACACCTTGCCCCATGCTTCTAGTAGGAAGCATGGGCTTATCACCATGGAAAAGGCATAGGTGAGTAAGGGCATTCCCTTCCTTTCCCAACCCTACGTCACCAAAGTAAGAGACACAAGCTCATCACCGAAGGTTGGTAGGGCAAGGAAATGTGTAAAAATAAAATTTTCTATTTGATCTACATTTGACTTATTTATTTGAGCAAAATGTCAGTATGTTCTTATTTCCAAAGAGATATGCATACGGGATAGATGTGACACTATGAAGCTTCTAGAATAGACCATAGGCAAGACACCTATCCTAGGAAGAAACCAAAAGTGAGAACAAGCATGCAGACCTTGGTATGGTTACCATTAAGACTTTATCATATCTAGATTTAATTGATGAAACGATTATGAAACGTTTGATGATGTTATGAAAATGAAGAAGTATGATTCGAATGTTTCTGCCAATACCATCAGAAGTTTATAATGAATTGCTTTGAGAATAAGTTCCTTGATCACAAAATTTTACGAAACGAATGGACAAAATGAACCTAACTACATGAAGATGTAATGTAGATATAATTATATAAGTAGTGTAGGTTACTTATGTATAGAATAATTTAAGATGTAAGGAATTGACTGTTTCGTTCAATTCCTCACCTTCTAGTGTACATAAGAGATATGCACCATTTCCATAGTCTTTCATGACTTGGTATGGGCCCAACCATTTGGGCTAGAATTTCCTTCCTTCACGGTCTTCTTGTCGATCTAGCTGTCTAGTCTCAGAACTAGATCTCCTTCATATATTTCTCATTTATAGACCTTTTTGTTATACTGTCAAGCACATCAGTCCGGTCAGCATAGACTCTATGCCATTGTTCAAAGCATCTATCCTGGCCTCATATAGGATTTCTAGTTGGGAGAGACATGCTTCTCTATAAGCTTCTTCATCCAGAATCCCTTGTAGTGAGATGCGGGTGGGTATTTCAACCTCAAGTGGGAGAATTGCTTCGCTCCGAATACCAATGAGAATGGAGTTGCTCTATTGGTTTTCTTATTGAGGTGGTGGGCCCACAAGGTCGGATATAACTTTAAATGCCAATCTCGTTTGTTTTGTTTTACCATTTTAAGGAGAATAGCTTTCAATGTTTTGTTTGTTGCTTGACTGTCCGTTGGCTTGAGGGTAATGCAGGAGGTTGTGTATGATGATTTATTTTAAATTTACTACATAGATCATGGACTTCTTCATTCTTAAAGGAAGTACCATTATCTGAGATAATGATTTGTGGGACATCGTACCTACAAATGATCTAGTTTAAAATGAACTTGGTGATCATAGAACACTGGCATACGGTGGTGAGAGGCATAGCCTCTACCCATTTGGTAAAATACTCGGTGGCCGTGATTATGAAATTATGGCCATTTGTTGATGAGGGAGAGAATTTCCCTATCAAATCTATGTCCCATGTAGAAAAGGGCCATGGAGTAGTGATTGATTATAGAGCTTGTGCTTGGCATGTGAATCTCATGGGAAAACTCTTGACATTTATGGCACTTACGTACAAACTCTACTACATTGTGCTCTAGAGTGGGCCAGAAATAGCCCATCTGATGTATTTTGTGGGTAGTGGCATAACCTCCAAATTTACCGCCACATATTCCGTTGTGAGATTCATAGAGAATCTTCTTGGATTCTTCTGTGTCAACACACCTTAGAAGCATTCCATCGAAAGCCTTACGATAGAGCACTTGTTCTATAATAACGTATTTAGCTACGATAATGCGTAACCACCTTCTTTGTTGCAGTGTAGCACCTTCTGGATATGTATGGTCCATGATATAATTAACAATATCAGTATACCAAGGACATTCAGAGATAGGAGGTTTGGTTTCGATGTAATATATGCATTCATCGGAAAATCTAGATCTACTAGATCACCTCCATCTAACGGGTTGTCGGCTAACCAATCCGCAATGATTTGTCCCTTAACGGATTTTTGGTTTACAAAAGTTAATTTGAATTCTCCCATTAAGGTTATAAAGCGTCCAGCCTTTTTAGACAAGGACCCTTGTGTGAGGAAAGTTTGTAAATGGTCTATTTTTATAATGACCCTTGTTTCTTGATTTAGCATGTAATGTCTTAGGCATTTGGTTGCAAAGACTATGGCAAGGCATTCTCATTCTGCCTACGTATAACGTGTTTCATAATCGAGTAATGTTTGGCTAATAAAATAGATCACATGTTCTCTTTTTTCATCATCTTCTTGAGCCAAAGCATGTAGGCTAGTGAGACATTGGTAGCTTGCGAATATAAGATTAAAGGGTAGTCTGGCTTAGGAGGCATTAGCGTAGGTGGTGACAACAAGAAACACTTAACTACTTTGAAAGCCTCATTACAGTCTTCGGTCCAATTGATACTATAATATTTCTTGAGTAGATTGTTGATTGGATGGATGGAAAAGCTTAAATCTGGGATGAATCTTCAGATTGCACCGAGTTTCCCAAGAAATGACCTGATTCCAGATTCATCCAAAGGTGGGATCATTTCAAGAACAACTGAATTTTGGTTGGGTCTACATCGATCCCTCATGATGATATAATGTAACCTAGGAGTTTCCCTCCTGTCACACCAAATACACATTTTTTTGGGTTTAGTGTGACTCTGTATTCTATCAAACGTGAAAGAATGATGCGGAGCACTTTTGGGTGATCACAGTGCTTCCTGGCTTTAGCTAACAAGTCATCTACATAGGATTCCATGATTTTATGAATAAGATCATGAAATATGTATGTCATTGCTTGTTGGTATGTAGCACCAATGTTCTTGAGACCGAATGGCATAACAGTGTAGCAATAAGTTCCCCAAGGAGTTATAAATGTAGTTTTGGCTTGGTCTTGTTCGGATATTCTGATTTGATTATATCTTGAGAATCCATCCATGAGAGATAAAAGCTCAAATCCAGTTGTTGCGTCTACGATGACGTCAATGGATGGTAATGGGAAGTCGTCCTTGGGACATGCCTTGTTAATGTCTCGAAAGTCTATGCAGATGCATATCTTCCCATTCTTTTTGAGAATGGGAATGATATTAGATACCCACTGAGAGTAATCGACCGGTTTGATAAACCCTACTTGGAGAAGCTTCATTACCTCTTCCTTTACCATGAGAGCTACCTTGGGTTTCATTGGTCTCGATTTTTGTTTAATTGGCTTTGCATCTGATTTGGTGATGAGGTTATGTACCGCGATGTGTGGTGCAATTCCCATCATTTCTTTATAATTAAATGCAAAAGCCTTTTGATGTTCTCTAAGGATTCGAGTGTGTATTTCTATCTCTTCTGGAGTTAGTGAAGATCCTAGTTTTAAGATCTTTGGTTCTTCCTCCATTCTCGATGTTAATATCAATTGTTTCTTCAATTAAAGAAGTGTTACCTTCTTCAAACTCAGGTGGGGCTGGAGGTAGTTCTAGATCTTCTCCATTCTCTATTGCGTATATGTCGAGCTCCTTTTGTGGGGAAGCTACACTTGCAGGATTTCCAAACTAAGAAGATGAATGTGGGATTAAGGACAAATCCACCACATGATGGGTGAGATGTAACTCTACATAGGAGTTTATGTTATCAAGAGTGGATCTATCACTGCATCAACGTGATCTAAGATAGTAGATTGATTCTCGGCTATATTCGCTAAGAGAGGATTTGACATTTTCTTCACTAACGGTTCAGTACAAAGGGATACCATGAAACGGGTGTCTTCCAACTCATTGTTTGGAGTGAAGCGTGAAGCTATGGTTGTTATCGAATCTGTGAGAAGGTTTTGTTCTCGCGGGATTGCTTCGATTGATAAGAAGTTAAATCCTTTTCTCAGATCTAATATTGTTGTTTTGTAGAGCTGTAAATGTTTAGCTCTAGTCTCATACACCTCAGAGACTTGGTTTGCTACTAATTAAGAGTCTCCTAACACCCTGATGTCATTAACACCGAGCCTCTTAGCTAAGATGAGGCTAAGGAGGAGGGATTCATACTCGGTCTTTGTTGTTTGTACATTTGAAATTTATTTTAAAGGAGAATGGTAAGATATTTCCCTCGGGAGAAGTAAAGATCACACCTGCCCCAGCCCCATAATGACATCTAGCTCCATCGAAATGGAGAGTCCAATATTTAGTTGGGAAGATGGACATTGGGACATTTGCTACATCTACTTCTTCTACTTTGGTTACTTGTAATATGCGAGTTCTTCTCTTTGGAAGAGAACCAACACCTAAGGTATATCCCATACCTACATAATCAAATGGCAGGAAAATTGGTAGATCTTGTTCTAGCAATTCAACAATATTTGTAGTAGTTCCTAATGATACTATTTCTATAATGTTAGCCTCATCTTTGAGGGCTGGGATATTCTTGATTAGATTCGTAACTTCTATCTCCGTTGTAGGTACCAACTTTTCTTCTGGTTTTGAGTCGGTTGGCTTGTTAAGTTGGTTTGTTGGGAGTTCAAACTCAGAGTGAATGCCTGGTCTTTTCTTCAGGTCTGCTAGGTGTATATTGAATGGTTTTGGATCACCTTTTGCTACGAATACCCTTCCCAAGTGTAGGAATCTTATTTCCTGAAATAACGTGGAAGGGATTGCCTTCAAACGATGTATCCATGGTTGGCCGAGGATCATATTATAGCTGGTTTCCTGATCTATAATATAAAACTCAGTGAGGATTGTTTTGGGTCCTAAGGTGACTGGTAGTATTATAATTCCAATTGAAGTGGCTTTAAGGCTATCATAGCCTCTTAGTGTATTCCGAGTCTTGGAACAATTTATTTCTCCATACCCTAGCTTTTGAAGGAAAGAGAAGGGAACTATGTTAACTACTGCCCCATCATCAACCATCACACGTTTAATGTAATTATTATAAACCCACACTTGTAAATGTAAGGCCAGATCACCTCTTCGTGCAATCTTGGCATCTGTTGGTTTTTTTTTATGTCAAATATAAACTTAGTATCCCTATCTGGTTGCCCTGGACGGTGAATATTGAATTCTATATGGTTTACTTGTGTCTTGGGAGGTGAAGTGATGTTAATTAAATGACCTAAACCTAATTCTTCTTAAAGAGCAGCCCTGTGGGCAGGAGAGTTTTTCAATAAGTACAAAAAGGAGATATGAGAGAAGGTCTTTGTTAGGTCATTAATTAAATCATAGGCACCTACGAGTTTTACTAATGGTTGTTGAATGTTATCTGTCTCTAGCGGGTAACTTGGACTTGGCTGAGAGGAATACTCTCATGTCCTTGTTACGGCTTCCACGTGTAGTTTAGTGTCTAACTCCACTAAACTGACTATCTTGGGTCGTAGCTGATTTCCTAATTATGGTGCGACAGGTGGATTTAGCGAAGTTGAGGCTTCATGATCATTGTTTCGTGTCATTGCACTCTTGTTCATCCCATTTGGATTTAATTTGTTGTTATTATGATTTGGGAGTGGATCATTGAAGATCTTGAGGGGTGCATTTTGAGGGAGACTTTGCTCATATGAAAGTATTTGGCACGAGGTGATGCAGATTTGCTAAGAACATATATATGAAAAGTTGTATTTGTTCTTCGGCGGATGATGCATGAACTTATTATAATCATAGAAAGTCTTAGTGTCATGGCCTCGAATTTTGTGGAAACCACAATACGAGTTGGGATTGTAATTCCTAGGTTGTTGGTTTGGCACGTATTGTGGTCCAAAACTCTGATTAAACCATTGACTATTAAAGTTTTGCATTTGTTGTCTTTGGTTTTGGTTTTGGTTTTGATATCCAGTTGAATTTTGACTTGGACCCTGTGTCTGGGTCTACCTTTGTTGTTGTTTTTGTGGATGATTAAAATCCACTGAGTTGATTGTTGGGGTAAAGTTGTTGTTTCGTTGATTGTTAATCGGTGGTGGAGCATTTACAACATTTTTTTTTGTTTGGTCAGTTACTCCATCTGTTGTTACGCCGTGATTTTTGTTAAGGATCTTAGGTCCTTGATTGATTTTGTGGTAGTAGGATAAGTCGTAGTATTCTAGTTGGGGGTGATTAACCTCCCGTTTGTTCCATATGTCTTGCGACCACTATCTATTGCAGCTTGATCTATTCGGAGGGCGCTCTCGAGTACTTCATCGTAATTTCTTAGTGGGAACTTCTAGACTTCTTCCTTTACCTCTCTGCTGAGAGAATGAAGGAACAAATCACATAGTTCCATTTGGTCCATGTTTGGAGCACTTGCCAAAGAATAAAGGACTGTACGCCATCTCTAGATGAAATGAGCAATAGATTCATTGTGTTCTTGCTTAATGTGTAAGAATTCCCTGATTCCCGTTCTCAACAGTTTGTTCATGTCAAACGCTTTAATGAACTCTGAAATGAGTTGTTTAAACAAATGGATGGAAGCTTCAGGTATTCTATAATACCAATCGAGGGTGATGCCCTCTAAAGTTTTGGGGAATATTTTGGCAACAACCCCATCCCAAGGGAGCAGCTCTCAAATGGCTATGGCATAGGCCTTAATGTGTGCATTCGGGTCTCCCTCCCCTTTGTATTTGTGAAAATCGGGAAGAGGTCTTGTAAGCATGAAACTTCATATAGTGAAGTCTAGGGCTCTTTCAAATATTTTGAATAAGTTCCTATCACATAGGTTTTGACCATCGATGGCACCTGCTGAGGGGGTGGAGGTGGAATGGGTTATCAATATGGCACGACATATGCATTTGTAGGGACATAAGGAAATCCATGTGGTTGAGTGAACATTCCAAGAGAAGAGAACGTATCTCCTGTAGTGATTTGGAATACATGTTTAAGTATGGAGGAGCATTGCTTAGGAATGGATTGGTTTGTACTAAGTGGGAGGTATCATATTTTCCACTAGAACGGTGTTAGAAAATGCGGTTCTAGTTGGTGTTTATTGTGAATGCGAGGAGGCATGCCCAACATGCCTATTCCTATAAGGAGGTCTACTTGGCGGGATGATGCGAGGAGGATTGGAATTTCCTATCTCGCATGAATTGAGAATTTTGACTTATTTGAGCAAGTTCTAACCCTCTAACTTTTTCTCTTTGAAGTGGAGATGACTTCATTTGGTGAAGTCACGTATTTTCCTTAGTGGCATTTTTTATATATCCTGATGTTACAAAGGCATGTGGTACCCCAATATGAACCGATCATTTCCCTACCAAGTTTCACCAAGGGCATTTCCCATAGGTAGCGGCATGGAGGTGTTTTCTTGAAACGAGACCTCGGGTCATGTTTGTAAACTTCCTATAGGTGGGTACATACTCCGAGAGTGTTGTTCACTCTTGGCATAACACACTGAATGTTCATCATCTAAAAATAGATATGGATTTGATTATCTACTAATTTGCGGTCTAAGCAACACGAGAGAGGCGAGCTAGATTCTCCATAAACGCGTCATGTTGTTCGAGCCTAAAAGCTCTGGTTGTTGTGTTTGAGCGAGCTGGTTCAACTCCTCTATTTGGAAAGAAGAACTATATCTAGTCCTTGGAGGTGGAGTTTGTCTTTGACAATCGATTAAGTTAGTGAATAGTTGTCACCCCATGCCGAGAGTGAGGGTGATGGCTATCTATTCATTTGATCGTAGTATGCTTTAAGACCTAGGAGAGACCTACTATATGCATTGAATCTCGACATATTCGAGGAGTATATGAATACCCGTAGAATAATGGGAAAGAGTGAAGGTGGATGGAAGAAGTGAAAAATAAAAGAGGAAGAATTGTTTCATTCACGTCGGGTTCACCAATTTTGTACGATGGAAAAGTGACAAGTGAGCATGGGAATCTACAAGTAACTCTTCCTTGCACCCAACCTCCCGAGGTCATGCCGAGACAGCCGATGGGGATGGAATATATGTGGGGTATGGACAAACTAATTGGGAAATCTTATGTCTTCAACACACACTAATGGAATCTGCGAATCTAAGGAAAAGAAGGCCCTCCTAACCTGAACTAGCATGATAGATCGGTCAGCGAGGATGACTGCTCGAAGGCTCCAATCAATATTGAGCTCTGGTGTGATTCAATCTATAGGTTGTGGAATATGTGGAAGATAACCTGTGGGTGCTTCATATATGTCTCTTGATAGGGTCATGAAAATGAATGATAGACTGATGGTGGATTCTATGGGTGATTCTCTGGTCTAGTCCAAAAATCCTTGGCTTGATTAGTTGTTGTGTCTAGTGAGGATAGTTGTGTGATTATGATTGGTGGAAGTGGAGTGGATCTAAATACTAATGTGCATAAACCAACATCTACGTCTGATTGACCTATGGACTCGTTGGGTTGTGGGACCTGTGGATCACAACCGTAGATTCGTGGTTGTTACGAACCTCTTATGGTCATGTGCAGAATCAATCCCTAACCCTTAGTATCCAGTAGTCATGCTTTTTTGGCCTCTATATTGAGAACTAATAGTTGTGCAATCTTCTCAGAGTATCGTATGGGCTTTCTGACAACTTGAATTCTTAAGCTAGTATCTATGTCGATTAAAATGTCTCCTACGTCTAGCTATGGGACCAAAGGATCACACCCAAACATTTGCTCTCTTTCAAGCCCTTCTACAGTCATGTGGATACTTATCTATTGTAATCTATAGTTTTGCTGGTTTGACCAAAATGTATGCGCTCTGTCGTCTTCTATGTTTAATCCTCTTAACTATGAGCTAATTTCTTGTAGGTCGATGTTGTTCAAAAGACCTAAATTCTAAGATTTTAGTCTATGTCAGTTATTGCTGCAACAAATTTGGGTTGAGGCACGATTGGCTCGAATACGTATTCTCTGGGCTCCCTAGGTCCCGTGATTTTCATACAAACGAAACAATGTAAATCTAATTGAAGCAAAGTAAAACTAACTATGTAAAGTATATCTACAACATATATAACTTCTCTATTTTTGTGTTTTTGATGAACTATTTGAACGAATTTAAAAGAGCAATTATTTAAAATATCTAACAAATGACAACTAAACTAATAATGAAATTTTAAAACAAACAAGGCAGCCGAGTATAGCTACTTGCCTGTGCAATTGTAAGTCTATTCTAAACAACGAAATAATTGATCTAATCTATTTGAAAGACTCTCGATCCTACCTCAGAAGTGAGGAATGAATCATAGTTTCTCAGAAACTATCAATCCCCACAGCTTCCCCGACAATATCAAAAGTGAGATTAACTGAAATGAAATGCTTTTACTATTCTATTTGATATACTTTAACTAGAACTTTGAAAGCTTGAACCTAGATTTTGTAGAATAGTGGCGAATCCGATTGTGTGTGGCTTTGTCCCCTCAGTGTGGTCTCCTCGTTCCTTCGTGCTCACGTGAATCCAGAAAAGCATGTAATGCTAGCATCAACAGAAGTAGGTATTGGAACAATGGTAGTTTTGGATGTAGACTAAATATAATGTGAGTAGGAGAGGGATAGCACAAGAGAATAGAGCTTGGCTTATGCAATTCCTAGCGGGATTTATTGCGAGTCATATGACACAAAACATCTAGAACCTGAAGCTATTCTTTTTGACAAACAAAACCTACAACTCTAATGGCTTCAGACTGAAAATGAAACTATCCTATCTCAATTGATTGTATGAAATAATAACAACACTAGCACAAGAAGATTATGTGGCTTCTAAACAACAAAACAACACTAACTATGCATGTAACAACTGAAAACTATGAACTCCTAAGAACTGAAAGACTAAAACTATGAAATGAGAAGATGAGAGACAATTTTTGAGGGACCATTTACTCAAAGATCAACCGATTATTTATACAATTCCCATTTACCCAAAGGTGAAAACCAATTTTAACTCTTTAACCATAAACAATGCAAAAACCCTATTCTAGGAAACCGGAATCATAAATACGAGGAAAGGAGGTGAAAAAAGCTGGTAAACATTGAAATTTACTTGAGTCGCGATAAAATAATGTTCTAGAAAAATTTGTGAAGGATCGCCTTTGGTGGGAGGCGGTTATAGGACCACCACTTTGCACAGGCGGCGGTCACGAGACCACCGCCCAAGAAGGGTGGCGGTTTCTTAAGCGAAGATCAAAACACAAAGAAAAAGAAGGGAGAAGAGATAAACAACACACGTAGGGGCTAAGTGGGACATGCGAGATGTTAACGCATACTTGGAGAGCTTTTATGGATCATGAATACCTTGTGAGGAGACTGTATCATAATTGGGGCACGCGTAATGTTGTTACGATAGTGCGGTACCTTGCAATTTTAGGTACGTCACGGCTGCCCTTACTGAACTAGTATCGGTAATCCTTAACCATTTTCGGTTACCCTGTGCTAAATCTCAGCTAATACATTACCCAAATCCACCTATAAATACATGTTTTCTTCATTGCCATGACTCTCTATGTCATCTCGTAGTATATAGCATCACATGATATACATTTATTCACATGGTGTTGACTCATAATCAAAATAACAATCTTATATTCCACGTAAGTTGTCAACCACTCCGGCCTAGTCCTTGGACACCTTCTATCCTGTCACCCATGGATCTAACCCTACCTACCACCATTTTCATAGACAAAGAGGAATTTTCATGTATCCTTGATCGAGAATCCCATGGCCTTAGAGTTCTACCTTTCCCACTCTTCCACCTGGGAATCCTCGGGTTAGCTGATATATGGCATGCATGTAATCATCTCTCCCACCCTTATTCCCACTTCTACATCAGCCTCTACTAATTTGGTGTTACCTTCACCTACTTTACCCCCGTAGTTTCACAAAGCTAGGCCCTATACCCACCTTGTGATCGCTGCATCCGTAGTATTATTCACACCCGTAGTATTTTTTTCCACTCATCAACCACCAAACATAACCTCATTCGCTCCCATTATCTCACAGATACCATTGCAACACAAACACCCATGGTATCGGTGACCCCCTACTGCATTCTAGAATCTTGGCCTCTCCAACCCACAATCTTTGCCCCCGATCACTACTAGAGTCACTATGATCATCCCACATACATACACATAGTATTAACAACCCCTATCTCGTCGTCACCCATTACGAATATATTCCCTCTATGTTAGTCCCCTATTCTCAACCTCCTTATTTGACTTCACCATACACTTTGGAATTCCACCCACATCACATGTTCGGTAGTCACCCCCTTATGCCATAGGAGGTTCCCTTCCATCACAACCTACAAATGACCTCATTAATTTAATGATGGAAAGAATGCGGGAACTAGAAGCATCGATTCTCGCTCATGTAATTCTCTTACCTATGATGAAATCTATAATGATCCCATTCATCCGTCCTTCCCTATTTACCCATACCCTTTACATTAGGAAATACCAAAATTTAAGCTGTTTTCAATAGTAAATAAGACCCACAACAATATTTGTGGTCTTTTAAACATGGGTGTTATCGATCACCCATGATGACACTTTACTCTTACGGACCTTCCCGATGTCCTTGACAAGACCTACATTGGATTGGTAGAGTTGGCTACCTAGACATTCCATCTACTCGTTTAATTAAGTAGCCCAAGCCTTCTTAGACCACTTCTCAATCAAAATTGTTAAGAAAGTCATCATGAATGATCTTTATTCCACATGACAGTATGATGATGAGTCTATCGATGACTTTTTCACTCGCTTAGCGCATCCTAATTAACCAGCTCACATTTCAATTACCTCAAACTGAACTCATAGATTTGTTTACTTGGACTTATGCTAGACACATTTCACACACCACTGTAGGTGTAGACCTTTCAAACTTATGATGAGGCATTCACCATGTCACAAAAATTAGAAATTTATGCTATCAAAGAGAAGAAAATTCAGCTTCGTAACAAGAACATCATGTTGAAATCAAAATATGCTTCTTCATTTTTCAAAACCCCAAAACAACTATTCAAAACCAAAAGAATCTACCAAGGCCGTAGTTCTCAAATTTGGCCCCCCTCATCACTTAAACCCAGCCAAACCTCCTTCTAATCTCTCTCCCATCCAAGCTTTCCAGTCCAGAAGAGAACAACAAAAGTATACTTCGATAGGAGAACCTTATGTTTCTGTTTTGGAAAATCTTATTAATCTGGTGCCATTACCCTTCCACCTATAAAACCACACACTTTGGTTTTAACCTTGAGCGCCATGCACACATGGTATAAAGAACATGATTTTGGAACTATCATTGTGTCAAAGGTCATAACAACAATAACTAGATCAAATTCAAGAATATCGTCCAAGAAATGTTACACAATGGAAATTTTGTCTTGGATAGCACTGAAATCACCCACTAACCAAAACCTACATATCTTCAAGAAGCCATTCCCTAATCATGCCCAATCTTCCAACCAGGTTGGTGACACTTCAACCCATGATAGCAATGTTCGTGAGGTCCGTGCTATTTTCGATGACATATCCGTTGTTTCCCAATTGCCTCATGTTCCTTCCATAGATGAAATATTAGCACGAGCCCCCACCTGCAAATGAACCTATTTCATCTACTCCTCCAACCAAAAAGGAACCCCCTTCCTTTTATCCTTCACCAGGAAGAGCCTATAATTTTCATGTCACCTTTGACCCCTCAAATTTCGAGCAATTGTTAGTGGCACCTCTCCTACTCATAAAAGAAACATGTCCATAACCTACACCATCATGAGGAGTAAACCTCATCTGGTCCATTCTCTCCTCTACACATAGAGGTTCTTATAGGAATACCATTGCCTTTAGATGAATGTTCACCATTAGACCTTCAATATCCCGTTGATATGCTTTCGGATCTCTTACCCATAGAGTATGAGGCTAGCCATTTCCACTGTATCGAAACAAATTTTATGGGGATTTCTTCTCGATCCACGTCGACCCTAATTACAATGGTACCATTTTCATGCTTGGCCAATCTCCTAAACTATGTTAATAGATCATTACTTTGGGGATGCATTCTACTTCCTATTTAAACCCAAATGCAATTGACACTCACCGACACCTCCACTATCTATCCAAAAGTGTTTCAAGTGACCAAACCAAACAAAACCACAACTATCACAACACCTTCCATGTCACCACCCATGGCCGAACTCACACCTCTTCCCATAACTCAAAATACATCTTAGGGGTTAGGCTGACATCAAATCTTACTCACCCACCCATAAAATTAGATTTTCCACATCATCCCAAAGTGAGACTAAAATTATTCGACCCCTAAAAAGAATACCCAACCTCCTAGGCCTCATACACCAACCTCACCTATCACACAATTATCACCTTCACCCCTTCCATCCATCCCATGACCTTACCCTTCAACCCTAGCCAAGAAACCTCCTTCCTTTGGTAGATCAAGAGTGCGATAACCCACCTCCTCATCATGAACCTCTAATATACGTAAGTGACCCACACGACCTCTGCCATCACCCATAACCTTTTTACCACCCATACCACCACTATCGTCCATAACTTCACTACCCATAACACTTTCTTCCCTTCCATTCACACCTTCTACCCAACCTCTATCAACCACCTCCACAATGCAACTCGGTTACCCCGTGCGTAACGCGCGTCCTCTTCCACCATTTGATTTTCCCTCTATATTGTGTGCACCCGTGTCTCCTTTTTCCAAAAAGGTGTAACTGTTGGTGCCAATTTTGATCCTCTATTATATTGCCATATTTCCCCTTTGGTTTGCATTCTCTAATATGTTTTTCTCCCAAATTAGTGATCTAAAACTTTCCCCATCCAAATTGAATGCCTTGAAGTGCTCACAACTTATTATTTTTCCCCAATTTGAAAGAAATATACATGTATGCCTTACTTTGTGCCCTAAATTTCCAAATCCATGGGCCTCTGTCATTTTTTCCACTTTTCCTAGCCTTTGGAGCTCATGATTATTCGTTTCATGCATATTTCCCCTCAAAAATCCTTTGCCATGGTTGAAAATTGCCTAGAATCAATTTCCATTTGTTTTTTGACCAAAAAATCCTTCACCCATGAAGAAAAAATTGAATTCGGGCATCTCTGGCAAATTTTTGTTTTTTTGACAGTCATACGGGTGTCCTTTACCCATAAAATTAAAGCTCAATCCTCCCCTCATATGTGGTAATTTTTCATTGGTCAAGATTCGATGGATTTTTTAGAAGACTTAATGTTTTTTGATTTTGGAAAAATTTGTAAATTTTTCCCGTAGCTCCGCAAGCCCCAAAGAAAGGACACGTGTCACAAGCAGAAACAAGGGTAGACGTGCGGGTCATTTTGTTCCTTAGGGAATTTTGGAAAAGTGCGTAGAAATGGAGAAAATCCCCTAAGGTCTACATCTAATCTGAAAAGGAAACATGGTAGGCGGGATTGGAAGGCTGATGGAGGATTTAGATGATTTTTACCTTTTTGGTGAAAAGGGAAAAAGGGTGAGGAAAGGGCCGTGGGTCCACAAATGAGCCTGAGGAGACACATGGTGGGTAGAGTGGGTCGGTGGGCGCTAGAGGAAAAAGTATTTTTTTCTCTTTTTGCAAAATGAGTCGAGTGAAAATTCGAAGTCTTAGGCCCAATGATAGGCGAAGGAGACACATGGAAAGGAAAGGATTGGAGGTGCGGGTTTGCGGAAGAAAAGTGGGAAATTTTCCCTTGGTGAAAAATGGTGTTAAAATGAGAAATGAGCCTACATATCCTTAGTGATAGAGAAGGTGACATGTGTCAAGGACAGAGGCGGAGGTGTGGGCCTGTGGGGAAAAAAGTGAAAAATTTCCAAATTTCCAAAAAAGGTGGAAATGTGCAAAATTGAGCCATGACTTCAATGGGACCCACCTTGTGCCACGTGTCAGCACCAAATTTCAAGGGTGGAGGGGTGGAGAAAAAGGTCAAAATTTTACATTTTTCAAAAATGTTAAAAAGTCAAAAAGTGATCCCAAATCCATTCCCAATCGTATTATGACACGTGGAGGGCTCAAATTGAAGGGAGAAAGGGCAAATCAATGGTAACTATGCATTTTTCATTTTGGCTGCCATTTGAGCTCCAAGAAGCTTGGAGATGTGAATTTTGCATCAATTTTCATTGAATTTTTGGTGAATTTGTGTTGTTTGTGCATGCAAGGACCAATACATGTGGTTTTAGGAATCAATTTGCAGATTTGAGGTGTTTTTAAATTAATTTTTGCCCCAGCCCATCCAAAACATGAAATATCAAATCAAGAAGTTGCGAGAATCAAATTGTGGAGGGATCAGGATGAATTGATGACATGAAAGGGGCCTCCATTCTTTGAGGATGAAAAACCTGCCTCCACAATGGATAATGATGAAGGATTTGTAATGATTCACCTTTTTGAAACACTGGCAACTTTTGTTGCAAATATGTTAAACGTTCATATTTGCGAATCGTGTTGGAATTTTGTAATAGACTTGATGCTTGTCATATCATTTTCTTGGGAAAGAAGGATAAAATGTGATAGAATGTTATATAATGCATGTTTTTTGACATGCAAGAGGTCGGAGAAACTTAGAATTTCATGGGAAAATATGGGAAGAAGCCGATTCTTTGAGAAACCACTTGAGAACCATTTCTAATTCCTTTTTGCATCAGATTTATATCATGTTGAGTTGGTTTTAGTTGTAAATCCATCAACAAGCTTTGAGATTGTTCTTATAACATTCCCCTACTGATAAATTTGGTCATTATGGATTATTTTATGTTGTCTCTTGGCAAAATTTGCATGCACTTATGTTTCAGAATGTTTTCAATTTGTGTTTCTTGCTCCTGTTGCAATCTTGTGTTTAAAATCTCTCTTGATCATACATGGTATCATTTCTTGTTGATAGTTTAGTGGCATTTGCAATCTCACATTTAGAAGAGATTTCATCTAATAAAGAGATAAACAAATTTAAAAGCACTTTACCTTCCTTAAATTTAGAGATTGTTTGTAAACCTTTGGGTGCACCTTAGGTCATGATAAAATAGAGGTTTCTGGATACTTTTTTGGTTCATCTACTTCAAGATTTTGTGGTAGGTTGTCAAATATTGTGTGGAAGAGTGCAGATTTGGGCCTCCATTTGGTGCACATATCCTGGTTGAAGGAGTACCTCAAACCCTTTGAAGCATTCTACTCATTTAGGTCTTTAAATTTCTTGAAAAGGTCCTCAAAGAATTTGGCAAATTCTGGTTAGTCTTGTCTAAAATCTTCCACTAAAAATTCATTTAAAATAACTAACTCTACCAAATACTACCCCTGTATTGCATTGTGTGTCAACAAAAGAATACAATCCATTTACAAAAATGCACAAAGCAAATTAGGATCATATAATGTCTTCAGTAACCCTTGCCTTGCATTGAAAATATCTCCATAATCTGGGAGTGACAACTTGTGAAAGTATTACTTTGAGTGTTGATCATATTTTCCCAAGGCCTTTTCATAATAATTACACAAATTGAGGGATATCTTCATCTCCTTCACCATTTGAGTTTTAAAAAGTAGGTTCTCTTACCTTGGTTGAAAGGCACAACCTAAAATAGTTAGGACAAGATCAAGTCCTATTTGAGTGCTATCCATCTCTCCACAAATCTAAGTGCCAGTTAGATCACATCCCCAGCTACAAAAAAACATACATCATGATCTATCGACTTCAAGCTTGATGCCATATCTCGATCTTTGCTTAGATTGAAAAGGCGAAAAATTAGGGTACCAACACAACCTAAAGATAAGAATCGACTACCTTCCATCGCTAGCTCTTCTACCATGCTCATACCTAAATAGATGCCCACAAGACCTAAGACCACTCCACACACCAAACTAGTGGACCAACCCATTCCCCCTCCTGTAAAGCTTCTTCCTCAATAATCAGCCGTACTGCACCCAAACCCACGTTCACTTCCCATTATGATCCACTAGCGGGGTCTTATGCCAAATATCTTAACCAATCTCCTTGAAACTTATGTCATTACATTACCATGTATTATACCTTACAACCCACTCAAACCCAAACCAAAAGGATTTGATAAAACTAAAATATGCACCTACCATCATGTCTTTAGGACCTGATGTAGAGAACTATAAAGATTTAAAACTACTCTTTTCCAATTATGTCCTCCCAAAGAAAATTTGGATGACTACGATATTCTTAATGAAGACCCCATTTCACCTTCACCAATTTCCATAGATCTTCTCCCATTACCTACTCAGTGACCAAAATATCCACCCCCATAACTCTTTGATCCACCCCGAGATTTGAGATCAACATGGTCCGTATAAGAGAGTTGGCTAAACCACCACCCAAATTCCAATGTGCCCTACTCATTTCACAAGGATTTTATCCCACACCAAGGTTTTGTCCCTCATACCACTATACCTTCATGACACACCCTCTTCATCCACCTCCCCTCAAATTAGCATGGTTCACATTACCACTTGTGCTTAGAAAGACAAGGGAAAAAATAGGCAACTAGCCCATAAACCAACCCTGTACCCAACATATCATCTGCACCCATACCCAAATTCATCATTCGAGTCTTGCATATCGTATTTCCAATGGGTTTACACATCGCAAAATACTAAAACAAATGCATCAATCCCATCTCAAAATGTCTTTATATGACCTCGTCCAAACCTCTGAGTCACATCATCAAGCCCTCATGAAGGTCCTTCAATCTATTGAGGTTTTACTAAATGACCCCACACCCATAGCTTCCATCATTACCCCTCACCACATTTCCTCTCTCACTAGGTCATCACCTTCCTCTACGCCTCCACCTACTCGCCAAGTAGCTGCCCTCAGATTTTCAGATGAAGAGATCACTCCCTTCAAGTCCAATGACCCCGATCCCACTATTTTCATCTCCATCTTTATCGATAATATACACATACGACGCGTTATGATCGATGGTGGTGCTAGTATTAATATGATCTCCTCCCATGCATACAACCAAATGTGAAAACCTACCAATTGCATGTATGGTAACCTTGATTATGTTGCGCTCCTTCAATGACACCATGACCTCTACATTAGGTACCGTCGTTCTCCATGTCCACTGGGTCCCTGCATTGTCTCAAAACTTTTCTATGTCCTAGAAGGGGATTTCCAATATATCTTATTACTCGGTTGACCTTGGATCCACGCCATGGGTTATGTCCCCTCGAATTTACACTTTGTTGCCTCAAATTTGAACATGAGGGACATAATTACACCATCCCTACCAACTTGTCACCTTTTAAGACTTGTAACATGCTATACCGACCCAATGATGTGCTTGTACCAGTCAAGGAATTTTCCACTATCCCTACTTCACCTTCACCTACAATCCCATCCACCAAAAATTTCACTACCTCTTCGCAGACTAACCTTGCTATCCCCATTGTTTGTAGCCTCTACAGTTGACTCACTGTTTCCTCATCATCTAGTGAGTCGTCTATCCTGCTACCTACATATTAACTACAGATCCCTTAGAAGGTGTTTTTCAATGCCTCGTTGCGGGGAATACCTCCTTTACAATATCAACACCTTCCTCACCCCACAAGAGTATGGGAACCTATGTCAATACCTTAGTTATGACATCTTCATCGATGACATTTTTCCTTATGGCCCTCCCCACCTTCGCACTAATCTAATGTATGGGGACTTGATATGGAAACCTATAAACTAGAACCTCCATCCCAAACCCAACTATTTTCATCTGACCTAAACTCCCTCATTAACTATCACTTCATTTACACTTTCCTCCACCGGTGCATGTGAAAAGGATTTGGCTTGGATTTTACAAACGGGGCTTCCATATTGTCATTTCTGTAACTCTCATAAACACAATGACCACGGTGGCATTAGTTTTAACACACCACCTTCAAGAAGGTTTGTGTCGACCTCATCTAGGATAAAAAACATTCCCCACCTTATTCACCCACATTACCATATTTACCCATGGAGTTCATAGATCCCAAATCTATTCCTCCTAAAAAAAATTTTGTAACACCATTTTCATGGTGTTGGTATCCTATTTTTTCTCCTTTTCGATCGAGCATCACCATAGATGTGTCATGGAGCTAGAAAAATTAGATCATGTTGTATGTTGTTGGTAGTTGGGGTATGGTCTAGGGCACTCGAGGTTTGTGGAGAAATGGATAGCACTCAAATAGGAATTGATCTTTTCCTAGCTATTGTAAGTTGTGCCAAACTGACGGGGTAAGAGGACCTATTTTGTAACCTTGTAATGGTGAAGGAGGCGAAGATGTTCTTCTCTTTGCTTCAATTTGTCACTTCTCAAAATGTGGGTATGTTCCCAAAACAAGGCAAAGGTTCTTTGGAGACATTGGAAATCGATACATTATGCATACTTTTGCAAATAGATTTTTACCTTCTGTGGGTATTCACATGCACATCAGGGATAGTACATGATAGGATCTTTGTTGTTAGATGATTTTTGGTGGGGGATTGACAAGACAAACTGGGATAGATCAGATATTTGACAATCTATACAATACTTGAACAACTATCAGATGAAATTCCTAAAATAATCAGGATGTTCTTTCAACTAGAAGAGGAAAAAATGGAAGTCTAGGTTGCATCTTCACATAATATTTAAGAACTCACCACAAAAGCTTGAAGTAAAGAACTCAATTAAACACAAAAATCCATGATCAAACCACGCCTAAGGTACCCCCAAAGGCTTAAAAGAAATCTCTGATTAAGGAAGGTAAAGTGATTTTAAATTTGTTTATCTTCTTATCGGATGAAGGCACTTCTGAATATGAGATTGCAAATGCCTTTGAACTATCAACCCAATAAGGAGATCTGTGTGACTTCTAAAGATTTTCAATGCAAGATTGCAACAAGAACAATAAAATTTATTTACGAGGCATTTAAAATTGATAATAGACATCATTTTACGAAAGAGAAACATAGATTTAATTTAAAAATTATTAGATTCAACATCGGGGAAAGTTATATGAATAATCTCAGAGATGTGTGATGGGTATACACTTGTAACAAACTCACATACATGAATTTCCAACACATGAGACATTAACCTGGTTCTTTGGTGGATTTCTCAGAAAATGAGCTTTCTCTCAGAATTTGCCCATAATTTTCAACTCCCCCTCTTTACAATTTCTCCAAAATGCACTATATACCCTATGCCACATTGGAGCCTTCCTTCCCAAGCAAAGAATATGCCATGGGATCAAGTTTGTTACAACAATTCCTCATGATTTAATGAAAATGACATCAAACAGAAAAACACTCGCAGGCTGCCAGGTGTGCCAGAAAGGATTAAATCATTACAAATATCTGGATCATTATTCATCCTGGAGGCACGTTTTTTATCATTGAGGCATGAAAACACCTTTGACTCATCATTTTCACCTTTTTACCTTTTCAAATTACCTCTGCAACTTTTAATTTTGACATTTCACGTTTTTTCACGGGCCTGAGAAAAAATTACATCAAAAACACCATAGATCGAAGAATTAAGTCATGAAAATGATGCCAATGTTCTCATAAGGCCAAGATGACACAAAATCATATAAGATTTGATGCAAAAACGTGATTTCCAAGCTTCTTGGAGCTCTCATGGTGGCCAAAACAAATAGATGCACAGTAACCGTTGATCTTACATCAACTTTTAATACCAGACCCTCCACGTGGAAGATGAGATCCAAAAATAAGCTCAATATTACCTTTTTTAAACTTTGGATAAGGTGGGACACGTGTCAAAAAATGATTGGAAATCAATTCGAGACTCCTTTTTGACTTTTTGACATTTTGAAAAAATGGAAAAATTTGACCTTTTCCTCCACCCCTCCACCTTTGAATTTTGGAGCTGACACGTGGCATATGGTGGGTCCCATTGAAATCGTTCTTGATTACGTGCATGTTGACCTTTTTGGAAACTCGGAAAATTGTCACTTTTTTCCCGTGGGCCTGCACCTCTAATTTTTCCCTTGCCACATGTCTCCTTTTGATTCACTAGCGAGGCCAAAGACTTCAAATTTTGGTTTTGAACCCCTTTGTGAAAAAGGGAAAAAATCCCCTTCTACCTCTACCATCCCACCATCCCATCTTTCTCGAGTTGGACACATGTCCACCTGTGATTGGCACTTGGGAGCCACTCTTCATTTTGTACCTTTTAGAAAACAAAGGTCAAAAGTTATAAAAATTTCCTTCGGCCCCTTCCTCTACCTTTTTCCCTTTTGGACATGCATCCTTTCCTAATTCATTGTAGAGATTCGACCCAAAATTTCAATTTAGTCCCCCTTTTTGCTAAGGAACAATTTCAAATTTTTATCCGCTAGGCCGCTGACCCACCTAAAACTAATGCCACGTGTCCTCCTTTGATTGGAGCAAGGAGAAAACTGATTTTGAAATTTATAAATTTAGAGCCAAAAACTCTAAGTCCCTCCGTGGCCCGCACTTCCATTTTGAAACCTCTAGGACACCTGTCCTCTTGCGATTGGCTATGGGGTTTTGGGCCAAAATTTCACTTTATCACTTTGAGCCATAAAACATCAAAATTCTCTAAGTCCCTCTCGCCATCCACATGCCCTCAAACCAAAATATGTGCCACGTGTCCTCTCCCTATTCGTTGTGGGCCTTCGGGCCAAAATTTGATTTTGAAATTTTTTCAAAATGAAATCAAAATTTCCTAAGGATAGTCTGCCACCCACCAATCCCCTAGCCAATCAAAACATGCCACGTAGGCACTTCTTGCAGAAGGCGGAGCCATGGATCAAAATTTTCCTTTTTGCCAAAATTTCAAAAAATGATAAGTTAGAAATATTTCCCAACACCCCCTGGCTAATAGGAACCCACCACATTGCCATTACCTTGTGATGATGAATTTGATGGGAAAATGACACCCGTATGACTGTCAAAACGTGAAAATTTTAAAGGATGCCCTAGAAATCAAATTTTTCAACAAGGATTGCAAATTTCTTGATTTTAAAACAACTGAATCATGTTTTGACATTATTTTCAACCTTGGGACCAGATTTTCAAATACAAACAAGTATGAATTGGTCAAATTTGATTTTTACATGATCTGGTAAAGGGAAAACAACACAGCCCACAAATTGGAAAAACCTAGGGCACAAATAAGAGCACACATGGATTTTTCTTTTAAACCAGGGCAAAACAACAAGTTTATGGGAAATTTAAAACATTCAACTGGAGGGGATGAATTGCAGATCACCAATTTGAGAAGTAAAACATTTCTGAGCAAAAATGGACATGAAAAATTAGGGCACACTATGCAAGATCAGAAATGGCACTAACACCTGGGACATCTAACCTATAAATGCAATGGCAAAACTCCCTCTTCTCTCCCATTCCTATATCCTGACATGATCAATGATGACACACCTTATATTAATGCCGTTTAATGTTAGGATGATGAATCCATCCTCACTTACCTTGGTGTGGAAAATTCTTATCTTCATAGGTCATTACCTTTTGAGACACAAATGATGTTGAATGAATTGACCATCAAAATCAACATTAATACTCGGGATGACCCACACATTCTAAAGATAGGCCAATACTTATATCTTAATCTTGAACAAGAAGCCTTCACCTCTTTCCTTTGGGACCATAGCAACACATTTTCCTGGTCCTATGCCAATATGCCAAGTATTGACCCAAAATTGTGGTCCACAATATCATAACCATTCCGGACACTAAACCCATAAAAAAATGCATCCTCACATTGCTCTTGGTCAAAGAAGAGATTCAAATGACTTCTCTCTATTTCGTTCATCCTACCCATTGACTATCCCCAATGGATTTCTAACATCTTTCTGTTCAAAGGCAATAGGGGACTCCGCATTTACACGTACTTCCGTGACCTTAACCTAGCTTGTCCCAAAATAATTTCCCCTTGCTAGGCATTGACCAACTAGTTGATCTCACTACTGGCCATGAAATGATGTCACTCATGGGACAGTTTCTCTAGCTACAATCACATATTACTAGCTCTAGAGGATCAACACAAGACTACCTTCATCACCCCTTGGGGGAATTTCTGCTATCGAGTCATGCCTTTTGGCCTAAAAAATGTTGGTGCTACATATTAACAAGCCATGACTTACATCTTCCATGACATCATGCATCATATATTGGAAGATTACGTAGATGATATTCTGGCCAAATCTAAACATTAAACTAAACACCTACCCATCCTTAAAGTCATCTTTGACCGTCTCATCAAGTATAGTGTGCATCTTTAACCAAAGAAGCGCATCTTTGCGGTACTCTCCAAAATACTCCTAGGTTTAATCATTTCATTCAAATGGGATGATGAATGTCATAAAGCCTTTGAGGCCATAAAACAATACCTTCTTCAACCACCGGTGCTCATTCCTCCCGAGGATAACAAGCCCTTTTACCTATATATTTCCGCCACTAACAATTCTTTAGGTGCCATGCTTGCTCATCGGGACAACCAACACCAAGAGAAATCAATATATTATATAGGCCGTACCCTTCTGGAATACAAAACTAGATATACCCACACTAAAAAAATCTGCTTAGCCTTAGTTTTTGTCACTACCAAACTTTTCCATTACCTACTCAACCACAAAACCTTTGTCATTACTAATACTGACCCATTACACTATAGGTATGCCAAACCCTATCAACATCAACATACTGCACATTGGCTTATTCTTCTTGCCGACCTTGACCTCAAATTCATTCATCAAAAGTCCATCAAGGCCAGCTATCAGCGACCAACCGGCCGACACACCTATTTCGGGAATCAACCATCTAACTTTGATTTCCAAGACAAAACCTATAGCTACCCTTTCCCTAGATGAACCCACTTTCCAAATGACACTCTTCTTGATGTCTCCAAGTGTCATAGTGGGGGTGGGGCTGGTATTATCCCCATTCCTCTTGATGGTGAACCTATGCCTTTGTCTTTCAAAATCAATTTTTTTATATAAATAATATTGTTGAATACGAAGCACTCGTATTGGGTCTTTAGGCTTATTATACCTTAGATGTTAAGTCAATCAATATCTTTGGTGATTCTCGGTTGGTCATAAACCAAGTTAATGGTATATACCAGTGTTGTAATGAGATACTTCAAAAGTATAAGCATCATGTAGACATACTTTTGACCACCTTTGACCATTACACACTTCAAACCACCCACGATCTACTAATAAATTTAAGGATACCATGGCTTTCTTGGCTTCTCAGATGCCTACTTCACCTACTGACTCTAAAATGTTTGTCACAATCAAAGGATACAATCACCCTCTTATTTACCTTACGAGGTCTACTCCATCGGAATGGTTTCCCGTGACCAGGTGACCTTTGATATATGAAATATACATATTATATTTCCCTTTCCATTCTACCCGTTGATCTCACTCGTAATGGACAACGTGCCTTTCTTAAAAGTGTCTCCCGTTATGTCATCATGGGTGGTCTTCTTTACAAGTGTGGCTTTGATGACATTCTCTTACGATGCCTTACAAGTTCTAAAATTCCCTACACCATTAAGGAAGTCCACGATGGAATTTGTGGAGGTCACTTTAGTGGTTTAGCTATCACAAAATGCATTCTTCACCTAGGATATTATTGGCCAACCCTAAACCGTGACTGTTGTGATTATGTCAAATGTTGCGTGAAATGCTAGGAACATGCTAATCTCCACCACACACATAGTCATTCCTTATAGGTCGCACGAGACCTTTTGCCTTTCTCTCAATGGGGTTTGGATCTTGTTGGTGAGATCAACCCCATTATTCACAATGCCACCAATGTATCATAACCATTCTTGAATATTACACTAAATGGGTAGAGGCCATTCCCCTCATTTCTACAAAATCAAGGAAAATATGTGAATTCATCAACTATCACATCATTTCTCACTTTGGTGTTCCTCACGACTCATCATTGATAATGGAAAGAAATTCAAAAAATATGCAGCACTTATGGCATCCAAATCAGTTTCTCATCACCTTATTATCCGAAAACCAATGGTCAAGCCGAATCAACCAATAAAACCTTGAAAAAAATTCTTATGAAGGTAGTCAATGATAATGGAAAGGATTGGCATACGCACATTCCTTTTGCCTTCTAGGCTTATCACACTAGTATTCACACTTTGTTGCTATCACACCCTTTTCTTTGGTCTACTGATCGAGGTTATCTTACCTCTCAAAGTTGATTACATATCTCCACATCTCACTACAAGACATGCTCAACAACAATGAATTTCACCAAGAACATTTGGCATAACTGAAGTTATTAGATTAACATCATCTTAATGATCTTGACCATCTTGAAATCTACCAAAAACGTATCAAATGTGCCTATGAAAAACATGTTCATAAACGAGCCTTTTAGGTTGGTGACCTCGTCTGAAGGAAAATCAACATGTAACCAAAGAGGAGAAAAGTAAATGGGGTAAATTTTCTCCTAATTAGCTTGGACCCTATATCGTTACCCATGCCTATGGATCAAGTGCTTATTGTTTGTCTTCACTCAAAGGTAAACCTGAACCCGAGCCCCTTAATTCCTTGCATCTTCGACCATTTTATTGCTGACATCAAGTTCTATACCACTTTCTGTCAGTTTATCGCTCGTCCCTTGATCATTGTTCACCTTCCATATTACCCATTTTGAGGATCCATGACTCAAAAAGAATCATGTGATTCCTGTCATCTTTCAGCCTTTTCTTCAATATGAGTACCATGGCTCTACTTATAGCATGATTCTCATGGATACTTTTCATCTTCTTCAAGATGGAATCCCATGGCCATTTATCACTCGAAACCACCTCTTTCATTGTTAATCTTTGTGCGTTATGGTCTTGTCTTCTAAACAAGAACCTAATCTTCCTCTATAGTCTTGTCCATGACTTTAACGTCCAAAAACAAAAAGAGATACAAATCCTTGAGTCAAAATTCCAACACACAATGAATCCCTCAAAAGGGACATCTCTTGACTCTAAATTCCACGACTATAAATAGAATGCTCCCTTAAAGGAAAACTATATCAAGTTATTTCACAAATCCAATAAACATGTTCGAAGCTTCCCGCATCAATCAACTTCACAAAGAACTCAAGGATATAATATAGCCATCCCATATAGACTTCCTGCATCAATTAGTCTATTAAAAACAAACAAATGAAGAAAAAGATGAAATTTTTGTCATGGACTTGCCTATTTTTGATTATGGGTTTCTTGTTTTGCAAAACACGCTATCGTACACTAAGTTACGTTAAACTACCCATTCTCACCTCCTTGCCTTTTTAGCCTAATTTCCTCTTTACTCAAGGGACTTGCCACAACCGTGACATTTTCATGATTATGTGACTTTCTTTACCCTTATAATGGTCTATTATGCAACACCTTTAGGGTCTTACATTCATGAGCCCCTCTTAGGTATGGTTGACTCATTAGGGTTCTTATCAATTAAGTGGCTCTTTTACTACCTCTTACCATTCGCCTCCATCATTACTTATTGATTATCCTATATAGGAACAGATCATTGACACCTATATTTAACAATCACTCAACCATGCCTACGACCTAAACTCAACAATGCCTCACACCTACTAACCCATTCCTTTACTTTATCATAATCTTCACTAGCTTATGGGGGAACTACATCGGCCTAAGGTCCCTTTTCACTTTGGGACTATGTAGGCAGCACTTTGAGGGCATGGGGGCCTTGGAGGTTAGCTCGGACACTCTTTAACATAAAAAATTTCCCTTTCACTTTCCTATTCAAATTATACCCTAGTTAGTTTTCATTTTATATCAATGACTAGAAATTAAACCAAACAAACATCAAATAATAAAACTTTTATTTCAACATCAAATCATTCATTTATAATTTTCACATTTCCACTATAGAAAATATTTGGAAATTAAAACCATAATGTAGTGCCCACTTCCCTTTGACAATTTTAGATACTTGAGCTTGACATGTTGATCTTATTATGGACACTATTATGTTTTGTTTTATTATGATGGATAGATGTTAGATCATGGATTATTATTGATCTAGATTCAGTTATTATGCATGATGATTATTAGATACATTTCTATATGTGGATGATGATATACTGTTTGACATGGATATGTGATGGATGTTATTCACCATATGATTTTGAATATTATGAATAGATCTAGAAAATGAATATTTTATGATACTGATATAGTTGATTAATTTAAACTGAAAATGATAATGTTGATTTCTTGATGTTGTTGTGATTCACATGTTTAGATGATCTTGAAATATTGTTTATATCATTTTGGATGTTCTGATATGGCCACGAGGCCGAAGGAGGTATTTGTGTTTTGTAGGTCAAAATATCACAACAATGTTGGGGGACTGGAGACTAACCATATTGAAATTCTGGGTGAATTCAACAAGGTCACCATGGCAACTATTTTGTGTGTGTGTGTGTGTGTGTGTGTGTGTGTGTGTGTGTGTGTGTGTGTGTGTGTGTGTGTGTGTGTGTGTTGCTTTATGTTAGGGATTCCCATGGGGGGAATCACCTTTGAATGTGACCATGGGTTTGTGTAAATTATTATGTGGTTTCTTTATTAATGTTGCATGTATTTATTTTGTGATGTGTTACCCCTTTCATTAATTATTTTTATGTTGTGTTAATGTTGTAAATAATCATGTGTTAAGATAAATAAATCAATATGTCATAAGAATGTAATTAATGAAGTTGTTGATCTTAAATGTAATGTTGTAAGAGTGTGTAAGAAATGTGTAAGAAGGTGTAAGAGATATGTAAGAGAATGTAAGATAGATTTTTGGAGTGTGAAACACTTCATCCTTTTGGGAAATTCGAATTTGTCCTTGGAGGCTTTATTTGGAGGCTTGTGGGACAAGTTAAACTTGTCCCACACCTCTTAAAATTATTCACCAACCATACCTATGGTTTGGAGGTTAAATTTAGGCCTTTTTAATGCATTTTGAAATGACTATTTGTAAGTTTTAATTGCACTTCTCTTACATGTTTTTAATTCAGTCCTTTTGGGGTATGGGTTATTTTAGAGTGTGTAAGTTAATTTTTCATTTTATTTATTATGTTTAGGTGAATGATGTTGAATTTGGTCTTGGGGTTGAGGAAGAATGATGTGGCATCCCACATGGATCCACATCATCCTCTTCTCTTCCCTCTCCTTTAAAAATTCGAATTTCTTGCTTGTTGGAGGTTGTTGAAACCTTGCATACCTTCCTTGGGGGTGAATTTCTTGCTGATTTTGGAGTTTTGCTGGTGAAAGAAGATTGGAGACCATTGTATGTTGTGTGTTGCTGATTTTGGACTGCATTTTGGCATTTGGAAAGCTTGTTGATCTTGGAACAAACTCCATTATGGAGAGGTAGGAACTTGAGCCTTTTTAAAATGCTTCTTTCTCTTGCATGCTTGAATGGAAATGTTGATTGCTATTATGTTTGTTTTCTAGTTGGGTAGAATTCTTAGGACTTGGTGTAGGAGAAGGCTATGGGGATTTGATATTGGGGGCATAAGGGAATGTCAATGGCATCGGTTTTATTATGGAGGGAGTTTGGGATTGGGATCCACCTTGGAAAAGAAATAGCTTGCATTTCTTACTCTTGGGGGCATAAGGTAGAAAATTGGGGGGCATAAAGAGGGGTGGGAGGTATAAGGTTTATGGGATATGATATTGATATTGGCGGTATGATTGTTAGTGGATGCGCAATTCCCAATTGGGAGGCATAAGTAGTTTCCCCATAGATCCTTGCTCTTGTTGGCTTTCTTGGAAGAAGCCTCAGTTTTGTTTGCATGTATATAATGTAGTGGTGAACTACATTCCTCTTGAACTGTGTTGTTTAATTGTGAAAATGCTACTTGTATGTTTTGTGGAAGCCTTGTTTCCATGAGTTGAATCTCATCTCTTATTTCAATATGGTTAGGGCTCGGGGGCCAATGAGGAAGGATGGATTCTCCCTTCTCATTGGATGTCTTGGTTGGGTGGAGAGCATTGCCTTTCCCCCTTCCTTATTGTGATCTAGATGAAAAGATGAAGAAATGGAGCATGTTGCTGTTTTGAAACCAAGAAATGTGCAGTTTGACAGTCCCTTCTTGTGAGCAAGTTCATTGTAATCCTTCCCACTTTGGAGTGGATGAATTGTATAGCCATTTTCAATGTGAATATATTTGTATAAAAAATGGAAGATTGAATTGTAATGTGAAATGTAAAGAATTTACTTTCTACTCTGTTTTGATAAGAAATGTGAAAAGATGTTATATGCACTACATTTTGTATTTAGAAATCAAATGGAAAAGAGAAGATTGTAAAGTTGTATTAGAAATGAATAAAGGATTGCATTAGTTCTCAAAATTGTAGTGTGTATTGGAATTGAATTACTATTGTGAATGTAATCTCTGTTTAAATGCAAGAAGAAGAAACACGTAAGTGGAAACTATACTGTAATTGTTCTCCCTTGAAATATAAATTAGAAATGAAATTAGAATTGTAATTCAACTTGGAAATGAATGGTTAATTTAATTCAGCAAATGTATTAGACTAGTTTAGAAACTCTACACACATTTAAATGATAAATTGATATACAGATTTAGAAGAAAAAAAAAGATCACTGTTATAAACTTCACACTGGCAATTTTTTTCATAAAAATGTATAGTTCATACCTGCACTTAATAATTAACTTAAAAATATTATGTAATGGCATGCTAAAACACTAAGGAATTCAATTTGACAAGAAAATGCAACAAGAACAACTTCACCATAGCAAATTTGAATACAATCCCTCTAACAGTCATTTTCCTATCATTTGACAAAAAATACAAACTTGAGTTAATTGGACAAATAAAATTTTTGAAAACACTCTAAACCCTCCCTAGATCAATTCTCCATGTTTGTTTGACATGTTGAGTGAAGGAGGAGATCTAATTTAACCAAATTGAGAAGTTGAAAATTTCTGTTCACTAATTAAAAGCCTATAGATCTATTTTCCAAAATTGACCCTCTAAATTTAATCAAAAGTAAATTTTATGGTTGCTATGTAAAAAGGGCATCGAGAGCTTTTCGAAAATTCCTTGTTTTCCCAAAACTAAGTGTTCTAGCTCAAGTTATGGCCATTTGAAGTTTTACTTCAATTTGGCATTGAAAAATTAAAATAAATCTAACTATTAATTGGAAAAATTTCCACAAAAAGTCCATGGTCCTGCCATCCCTCAACCAATCGGGACCTACCACATGGCACATCGGAGGGAGGACCAAAATTTTAAACTTACCTTTTTTGAAAATTTTTACTTTGGGAAAACTTTCCCATTTTACCCCGCATTCCCACTAGCCCGCAGCCAATCATGTGCTGACACATTGTTCAACGGATGTGTGGGAGAATTTTGAAAGTTTAACTTTTAATTCTTCTTTTGGAAAATTTTTCCTTTTTCCTCCGTCAGCCCCACAACCAATCAGAGGCTACCATGTGTCCTCCCAAGGGGTGAAATAGAGGCGTGGCGTTCCTTATCCTTTTTCCCTTTTGAAAATATTGGGAAAAGTTTTCTTTTAATCCCACCAGCCCGCAGCAAATGAGATGGTGCCACGTGACACCTTGGGGGTGGCGGCGGGAGGGTGGACCCTTTTTCTTCCCTTGGTTTGGGTCTTGGGAAAATTGGGAAATATTTCCTGCAGCTCTGTAACTCCTGCCTTCACTTTGGATAGTACTTCCGTGGGTGCATGGACCCATGCGATCCATTTTGACTTCTATCCTCCCTTTGGCTCAATGCCTTAAGATTCCCCACCACTCCGCCAACCCCTTACCCTTTTCCGCTTGAACTGGGCCCGACTCGTGTCCACCAGGGACCCGCGGAGGTGTGGGGGACTTGTGACTTTGTGCCACGCTATGGGAAAAATTCCCTAAGCCTCCCCGTGACCCGTCAACCCATTCAAGGTACTTTCCCCACCTCTTGACACGTGTCCCCTAGGGGAAAATTTGATCCCAAAACTCGCCCGGCCATATCTTGAGAAATATAAGGAGTTAGGAGGACTTCTTTATATCACCGGAAAGGTGAGAAAATTTCCTATCCAATGGGAATGGTTTAGGAAATTTTTGAAGCATTAAGTATGAGAGAAATCCATTTGAAACTCTGAGCCTGCTAGAAAGTGGGTATGGGGTAGATTTCTCCCTGAACCTAATTAAATTATCTAACCCTAAAATTTGAACCTTGCAAACTTGATATTAGTTAATAAAGGAAACTTGTGTTTTGGTAAATAGGTTTTGTTCTAGAACCTATTAGTGAAAACTAATGTCTTGTAACCTAGTTGTGACACTTCAAAAAAAAAAATTTATCCCATAATTTTTCTAGCTAACCCTAGTTTGTTTCTTGGGTCTCAAGTGGTTGTTTAAATGGGCATTACACATAACATGTATATAAATAACCATTTCCCCCATGTTACCTACAATTGGGACATTACCTCATACCTAAACATAGCTTCGACTCAACCATGCCTACGACCGACTCAACCATGCCTACGACGGCTGACTCAACGATGTCTAAACATGACCCGACTCCATCATGCCTATAACTTGACTCAACCATGCCTAAACATAACCTAACTCAACCATGCCTATGACCTAACCGAACCATGCCTAAACATAACCTCGACTACCTTATGCCTATAACTTGACTCAACCATGCCTAAACATGACCTCGACTACACCATGCCTACCACCTAACTCAACCATACATATAACCTAACTCCACCATGCCTACCACACATATTTTTCATCCATCTATACATAAAAATCAAAGGCTTCCATCACAAGTATATCATCAGCCAATCATCCATCTCATCATAAAAATTTTTCTCGTCCATATAATATACACTAATGCCAAATAAAAATCACAATATCTAAAAAATCTTCATAAACAACCTCACCATCTTGGCACGTAGGCCGATATTATGATAAAAAATAACAAAACTCTCATATACAACCTCATAATATTTAGCACGTAGGCTAGTATATATATCAAAAATTTGTCAAAAACATGGATACACTAATCATAAATGGTGACTAATCATCACCCCCCACGATATGCATCCTTGTCTCAACCATCTCCTCCATATCCCTACGCCGGTGGGGTGTCCTACAAACCTCTCTCCACCTTGCCATAGTTTACCCTCACGATGACCCCTATCCTAAAATTGGCCTTTGTACAATAGTCACCTCACCTTGACCCTTTCTCGGGGCTCATCATTGTACTCTTTGACTATACGTATGAGACCTGGTCCTCTTATTTGATGTCGATGTGCTCTGTGTCTGCATAGGATGGGATGTCTATTCCGACAACCATTAAGTGATCCCGATAATACCGTGCCTCTCTTAGGTAATCCATAAACTTGGCCATAGTTACTATTTGTGGAGGTTCCATTGGTCCCAGCCCCTATACATGTCTCTTAGGACCCTATCCTACCGGTATCTATAAAGAGGGACCCCTGCCAGAATCGTCCTAAGGTACCCTTTCTGCCTTGCCTATATTGGGGCCTAAAGGGCTACAACCTACACTGTGTAGTGGAAAACTAGCCCTACAAACCTATAACTTTGTGCTGCACGGCAGCCCACTGCATACCCCATCCCCATATGCACCTTGTGTGGGTGCTCTGTCCCTACACTACTTGGGCATGTAGATTGGCCACCTATTCCTCTCGAACCTATCAAATGCTCCTGTACTATCCCCAACTATGTAATCAGGGTATCCACTTGCCCCTATAGGGCATCCCTCTACATTATGATAGTGGCTAAATCGGCTACCTCGACCTCATCGCTACTACTCATAAATGTCCAACTCACCACTGTTTGTATCTATGACTAACCCCGACATCATTAATCCTTTGGTATATCACCTACTCCTCCCACTCGTCGTGTCACCTCTGGCTATGGTAGAGGTAGAGGCCTCTCCACATCATCCCTCCTATACTGTCAAAAGGGTGGGGGTATATCTTGAAGTATCCCAAACTACCATTGGAACCTATCTATGGGTATCATCTCATGCTCTCTTACATATTGCCCCTCTATCCATTGGAGTAGGTGTAGCTCCTATATCTCCTCGGCTATATGCCCATATGATGGGAAACCCACGTATGGCCTCTAAATGATGTCCACATTAGACAACCCCTCTAGTAAACACATGTAATAGGCTACATCATGTGTAGTTGTAGTAGCTCAACGCTCGCCAATCGTAAGAACCCATCTTGATGCATCGGCGCAGGGGCATACTAACTAGACACACACAATGTGCTCATATGCCCAACAATGAAGTAGGAAAGTACAACATAGGCTAAACCTCCATAGCCGCCCATAAGCCCATAGCTCTCTGTATAACTATACTAGGAATGCGGGTGCCCATGAAAAATGGGTCATGTCCTCCACCATATCATGTAGAACCCCCATCAATGATCATGGGAATCTCCCACCCTCTGCATCTGGCAGTGCAAAATAGTAGACTACCTCCATCAACAACACCACTAGCCTCATCTCCTCTAGATGGGCCTGGTACATATCTCCATAGCTCATACTGGCGTTATGGAACCTCAACTCCACCAGCCCCTCACCAAACATAGTCAACATTAACTCCTTAGATGCCTCTAAGGAGATCAAATACACAAATTTCCCCACTATCGATAACCACATGTACGCATCCTCCAGGGTGACTATGATCTCACCCATTGGCAGATGGAATGTATTGGTCACCAAATCCCATCTGTTGATGAGGGTGACCATCAAACTCGTCTCCTGGACTATATGTTGGTAGCGTCGATCCTAATCAACACAAAATCTACAACATGGCACTAATCATCGACAGTTGCACTCCCTCATACCTTCATAAGTTGGGCGGTACCCTATCTCGCATCTACAACTAATCTCTCGCATGCATCCAACAAACCATCACATTAATACACCTTGACCATACCCACAATCACCCTTGACACCTCACTTATACCTATTACCCTACCTCTTTTCCCCTCACAACTTACCTTCTTATCACATGTCCTATCTACCCACCCCAACCCTAACCAATTACCGTTCCACCATACCTATTTAAACCTCTTACCCATGCTATTTTTCCATCCACAACATCTTCTTATACCATTACCTATTTCACCCACCCACCCTAACTCCTTTTTGCCTAGTTTTCTCCAAATAATGACCGACACCGGTTTAGGTGAGACCAACCACGGTCTAATACAACCGGCATTAGTTACCTCATCTATGACTATTACCGGCTAACACTAACCGATTTCGACAACCATTGACCGATGTCGGTCATTGTTGCGGTAACCAAATCCATGATTACCTACCCTATTTCCCCACAAACACACCATTTAACCCTCCCGACCTATCCTTCCCTACCCAAATCCCCCTGAATTCATACCCACCCATCATTCACCTAAATATACCCTTCTCCCTTCCTATTTTACCCATTTTTCATCCCAAATTCAAATTTACCTTTTCCCCCCCAAACCTATTTGCCCCTAACCCGATTTATCTACATAAATCTACCTACCACACTAGGAATGGGATTGAATCATACCTCATCACGTTTCCATCTCCACGGTGGCACATCAGGCCACTACACCGGTGGTCCCCCCGATCCCTCTCCTACCTCTACCATCACTAACCAACCTCCTCACCTCCAACCAACCGAATCAATCAAACAGATCTAGTGGACCTACCTATCTCATGGGAAAGGAATGATAAGAATATTTTCCAAGGCTGCAATCTCGGATGATAATAGCACACCACATTATATTTGCAAAGCAAAAGAGATAAAATACTATATATGGAAATCCATCATAATCCATAAGGCTCAATACATTACAATATAATGACTTGAATTATTCAATAAGAAAGATGTACATATAGGAGGAGGGAAGTGCAACTACTACCTAAATCAGTGGTGAAGAACTCCCACTAACTGATACTAGTAGTTAAGTTAACTCCAAAAGACTAGTAAGTTAACTCCACATAACTGAGAAGCTAACTCAACACAACTAGTAAGCTAACTCCACACAACTAGTACACCTAAGCAAGCTAACCCAACAAGTGTAGGGCTAACACAAGTGTAAGAATTATCCTGATAAATAAATAAAAGGATAAATAATAACCTACACTAACACCCTCCCGTAAGCATAGCTTAGGTAGGTGAAAAAGAAGGTGGGTCCCGACAACAAGGCTTGATGAGGTATGCACTTACAACAACTAAGAAAATTGGACACCGCAAGGTACCCAAAACAAATAATGAAAAAGTAGAGAGGGAAAAATCTTGCTGCAAGATATCCTCAGATGCTTGGCTCCAAAAACTTGTACAATGCTGAAGAAGTGTGGTGCGCATTGTGGTCTAAATCCACTACTTGATCATAGAACTCAAAAACAACTAACATTGGGCTTCACCAGAATAGCTCCATGCAAGGAGACTGTCAATGGAGTGATGTCGAAAGTGAAAAAAAAACACCAAAAATAATTTTATCAACTGCTACAAATAGGTGTGCCACGATCCAAGAACAACCAAGGAAACAAGGTGGACACGAGATCCAAATAAATAGGAGTGACACGATCCAAGGAAAGCTGAGGTAACAAGGCAAGGACATGAAACCTGAAGAAGTAGTATCAAAACCACACCCTCCCATCTTTGTAGAATGGGTAGAGTGACACCATATATCTATATGAGTTGTCAAAATCAACTACTAGAACAACGACAAACTAACTTGGGCTTCACCGAATAGCTCCCCCACAAGAGAGACGTTAACATGCCAAAAAGTGTTAAAAATATAGATCCAAAATATCTCAACAAACAAGAGAGATATAAATGTATACACCCATAGATACAATAATGTAATACCCAAAATTTAGGACGTCGGGCTCAACCGAAATTGTGTCCACAAGTGATCACAACACCCTCCCGATTTCAGCACTTTATAATTATGTGCATGTAAATATTACAATGAGTAAAAATACATTTTACATTTAAAATATTTGTACAAAATTGTCACCAATGCATAGATCTCGAAAAAATACACAATTTCAAAAAAATGATCACCTTAATCCGAGCTACAGATCAAAAGTTATGAGCTCTAGAAGGTTTTGCTATTAAAATAATATTTTAATGTTGATCTTTTTTAAAAGGTACACGTGACACCCAAATGTCCAAAGGGTAAAAGAGTGCATCCACACGATACATGTTTGTGACCAAAGGATAAAATCTGTACCCAAAACCTAAAATATCCAGAGGGTAAAAGAATGCATCCAGAAGGTACATGCTTATATCCAATGGATAAAAGAATGCACCTAGAGGGTACATATCTATGTCCAGTGGATAAAAGACTGCATCTAAAACCAAAATATCTAGAGGGTAAAAGAATGCATCTGGAAGGTACACACTTATATCCAATGGATAAAAGAATGCACCCATAGGGTACAAATCTGCGTCTAGTGGATAAAAGACTACATCCAAAACCGAAATATCCAGAGGGTAAAAGAATGCATCCGAAAGGTACACGCTTATATCCAATGGATAAAAGAATGCACCTAGAGGGTACAGATCTATGTCCAGTGGATAAAAGAATGCATCCAAAACTGAAATATCTAGAGGGTAAAAGAATGCATCGGAAGGTACACACTTATATCCAATGGATAAAAGAATGTACCCAAATTTGACTATGTCAGAACATGGTCAAGTTTACAATCGATTCTAAGGTTTTTGAACCTTCCAAATCTAATTCCACAATCGGTTTTCCATAAAAATTCATGCTACAAAAAATTACTAACAAATTCCATATACATGAAAAATTTAAACCCTTTCTTGTAAAGAAAAACTTATTGGATGTCTACATCATCTATGGCTCTGATACCATGAAAGGAATGATAAGAATATTGTTCCAAGCCGCAATCTCAGATGATAATAGCACGCCACATTAGATTTGCAAAGAAGAAGAGCTAAAATACCATATATGGAAATCCATCATAATCCATAATGCTCAATACATTACAATAGAATGACTTGAATTATTCAATAAGAAAGATGTGCATATAGGAGGAGGGAAGTGCAACTACTACCTAAATCAATGGTGAAGAATTCCAACTAAGATATCTTTGGTAGTTAAGTTAACTCTACAAGACTAGTAAGATAACTCCACATAAGCGAGAAGCTAACTCAACACAACTAGTAAGCTAACACCACACAACTAGTGCACCTAAGCAAGCTAACCCAGCAAGTGTAGGGCTAACACAAGTATTAGAATTTTCTTGATAAATAAATAAAAGGATAAATAATAACCTACAATAACATCCTATCAATCACCCTCTAGTAACGCTCACCAACTCATCTCTCTGTCTTGCTCGGTCGCTTTCCACCTTTTCCTCTCTCCTCTGTCATTTTCTCCTATTTGGAAAATTACAAATGATTCCACAAAAAGTGGAAATTTCCTTTTTTAACCACTCCCCAACTTTACCAATGTTGGTTGTACCTAGATTGACCGTGCCCTAGGAAACCATGGTCGGTTTACCTAGATTTTCATTGGTTAAGTATGGTGATGTCGATTATGTATATTGACCCCATGACAACCCATTACACCTTATCTACTTTCTCACAACCTTTTTCACCTAACCCAAAGCTAACCCTCCACCTCATCCTTCGACCTCATCATTTATCACCCACCATCACCATTCATCATATTTCTGCCTCTCCGGTGGGCTTACCTTTACCACATCTACTTTTTACCCACACCTGGACCTCTCATTCCATGCCTTATATACCGGACCTTAACCACTCTTTGTGACCTTTGACCCTCCATGCTCACTGTACCTTACGACACGATTTACCTATATTTGTTTAGCATACTAACCTTACCTTTCCTATTGTCATGCTATTGATCCTAACCCGACGACTGTGGTGTATCGAAACATACCTAAACGTTCCCGCACCTAACCTCTATTGTGTTTTCGCACCCTATCCTATACCTTGGATACCATACTCACTTTAAACCTATTTGGATAGACCTATTGACCTTGGATGATGTATATTTTGTAAGATTTTCATTCTCGTACCGTGTCATAGTTTATACGTGTGCATATGTTTGAGTATCACTACCTTTGACCCCTGGCCCATTTCCCTGTTTACCCAATTTGACCTTTACCCCATTACCTATTTTCACCTCCACCTACCCTACCCACACGTACGTACCTAACCTTTTATCACATGGATATTCCCATGTCCTCACCCATTATATCTTGTAATGATGGTACTGTTTTACTCAAATTTCTAATAGCCTTACCTTTCCTATTGTTGCGACCCTTATCTAAACAAACCTTGACCTTTTAACCTTTTGGATGTACCAGAATCACTCCTACTTATTCTTGCATCTTACCTCATTAAGTGCCTAGATCGTATCCTTTACCCTAGATACCGAACCGAACAAACCTTGTTTGGATGAACTTTACGACCCTAGCTAATGTACATTTGTTATGTTGAGAAAACCGGGTATCTCATGGCATTTCACAACATGTGCGTATGTCCGAGTGCTCTACCTAATCACCCACCCTAACTTTTAGAATCACCATACCCTTGACCATCACCTCATTCACACATAATATTGTTTTCTCAAACCACCCACCTCCTCATTTTATCAAACCACTCACCACTTCCTTCCCTCACCTCATCGCTTCCTAGTTTGAGGGGGTTACCTTCACCCATGCTTGGGTCAACATTACCTTCACCCATGCTTGGGGCAACATCACCTTCACCCACGCTTGGGGAAACATCACCTTCATCCACGCTTGGGGCAACCACATATTATTTTTTTAGTGTCGCTTACCATTACAAGATACGTAACAAAAAGGTGAAAAATGTAGACACCAAAATTGGGTCACACTCCCCTTGGCCCCCGTCAAATAACCAAATCAAACATATTCACCTAACCATGGCCCCTTCCACCCCATATTAATATTAATTCAATTAACTTAATTAAATCAATACCCATCCTCACAAAGTATTCATTACTTAATTATTTTAATTAAGTTAATTTCCACCTCACCCTTCCACCTCATATAGCCACCTCACCCTAGACCTAATCTTGACATGTTTCCATAACTAACTAAGACTTGGTCCCACTTAGCTTAATGAGCTAAGACTTAGTTTGAAACTAAAAACAATTCCTATTATCCCTCTATCCACATTCCCGCTTATAAAATGGTAACATCCATTCCAATATGGGGAAAAAGGAATGAACACGATCCAAAATATGCGATATCTACCGGTTTTAGTAAACCTAGGGAATCCCACCATAACTAACATCATCACCCTAAACCGAAGTCAACTCGAAACTCGAAAGCGCGCGATTACAATTTATTTGCCTTAGCAATCTTGTTTTTGGGTTGGCAGATTTTGAGAGTAAGGAGACAAGAACGAGAACAACATGTAAGTAGAACCAAAGTCTTTTCACGCATGCAAATATCCACAACCAGCACCAGGATAGATCCAGAAGAATTTTCACTCATGGTAAAATTCTCGAGAAGCATCACTATTTCACTAAGATCCATCTCACCAACCGATCATCACCACCACCCAATCATTAGACCTGCAACATTGGTAAGTGTGTTTATCACTGATCATTTCCATTCTTATTCTATCCATAGAGTTGTTATCATTTATGTTATCATTCTTCCATTAATATCCCCATTCCTTCATAGTCTACTTTTGGACAAACTAAAACCTCACCCACATTTTAACCAAATCACCTATCCTAGCCCATCCACCTCTTTGAGTGTTCCCAACATTCCCACAGACCTTGCCATCCCCTCGCTTTAGCTCTATCTAACCTCACTCGGACTCTACAATAATTTTTTTATTGAAATACTATCACCTAACTTTACCGACACCGATTACCCATTCAATCGACCATCATAAATAGGTATTCCTCTTTAACACTTACCCTTATCTGTTTTGTCTCAATAATGTAAAGAAAACGGTGGAACAATGTGGAATAAAGATTTGTCATGGTGACCTTCTTAACAATGTTGATTGAGAAGTGGTCTAAGAAGGCTTGGGCTACTTGATTAAACAAGTAGATGGATATTCTTGGTAGCCCACTGTACTAGTCTAATGCATGTCCTTTCAAAGACATCGAGAAGGTCCGTAGGAGTAAAGCATCCTCATGGGAGATCAGATAACACCCATGTTTGAAAGACCAGAAATGTTGTTGCGGGTCTTCTTTACTATTGAAATGGTTGAATTTCGACATTTCCCAATGTATGGGGTATGGGAAAATAGGGATGGATGGATGAAAGGGCTCATTATATATTTCATCATTAGTGAGAGAATTGCATGAGCTAGAAACCGATGCTTTTAGGATCTCGAATCCTTTCCATAATTAAATTGATGAGGTCATTGGTAGGTTGTGATGGAAGGGATCCTCCTATGGTGTATGAGGGCTAGTATTAAACATGTGATGTGGGTGGCATTCTAGTGTATGGTGGCACCATATAGCAAGGTGAGAATAGGGGGACCGACATAAAGGGCATATATCCGAGAATGGGTGACAAAAGCGATAGGGTTTTTTTGATAGTATGTGTATATAGGTGGGACAATCACAGTGACTCTAGTACCAATTGTTGGTGGAGATTGTGGGATGGAGAGGACAAGATTATGGAATGGAGTAGGGGTCATCGACACCATGGGTGGTTGTGTTGTAATTGGTATCTATGAGATAATGGGTGTGGATGAGGTTATGGTCTAGGTGATTAATGAGGGGACAATAGATACTACGGGTGTGTGTGATCTTTGCAGATGCAATAGTCATATTGGGTATGGGGCCTAGCTATGAGATTACTTGGGGTAAAGCAGGTGAAGGTATCACCGCATTAGTAGGGGCTGATGTAGAAGTGGGAATAAGGATAAGAGAGATGGATATAGACATGCCATATATCAACTGACTTGAGGAGTCCCGGGTGGAAGAGTGGGAAAGGTAGAATCAGTAAGGGGCTGCAGGATTTTGATCAAGGAGTTGTACAAATTCCTCGTTACTGTGGTAATGGTGGTAGGTAGGGTTAGATCCATGGGTGATAGGACAGAGGGTGGTGAAGGACTAGGTAGGAGTGGTTGATGACTTACATGGAATATAAGAGTGTTAGCTTGATTGCGAGTCAACACCATGTGAATGAATGTATATTAGGTGATGTTGTATCCTATAGATGACATAAAGAGCAATGGGAATGAAGAAAACAAGTGTTTATAGGTGGATTTGGGCAACGTATTAGCCAAGATTTAGCACAGGGTAACCGAAAATGGTTAAGGATGACCGATACACGGTTCGAGGCATAACCAATGTCGGTTACTGTGAGACAAGAACAATTTTACCAAATGAGGCAAAGACTGGTGATGGTCAGATGAATGAATTGTATGATGATTGTTTATCAAAGCATAGAGATTATAGAGACTCTCAAAAACTCGACAAGTAAAGGAAATGAAATAAGTGTTCTTTGGGAAATTTAAACCAAAAGAACAAGCGATGCTAGTCGATGGGGATCGCGCGATGGATAAAAGCGATTCGATTCTTGTGAAAATTGGAAAAACATAAAAAAATGGATTTTTGTGAATTTGAGTCGGATAAATAATCAACCCAGAGGTCTAGAGATGATGCGGTGAAGTCGACACACTCGAAAAGGTCGAATACTCCAACTATAATTGTGGAGTGTGTAAGGAAAATAATGAGAAAATGGAGAAACGTATCCTCACACCTCAAAATGCATGTCAATCAAATGCTAAAAACATGTATCGAACACATGATTTTTAATGTATTGAGCTTATGTTATTTAGAAGACTAACTCATGAATTTAGAGAAGAGTTTTTCATGAGGAAGGCTTCCTACGAAGAAGGATATCTAAAAGGAGAGGTTTCAGGTTATGTTATGGCGGGGGTGGGCCATTCTTTGAGGTAATGACTCAATAGAAGTAACAAGATGGGGAGTACCTACCAATCCTTTGATCATGTGATCGGTGACATGAATTCCCGGGTAATATGTTGTTTAAGAAAGATGTTTATATTTCAATTTATGCGGTTTGGTAAGACACACACACAGAGAGAGAGAGAGAGAGAGAGAGAGAGAGAGAATGTGCTTTCTACGATTCTTTGTGTCAACCATCAACTAGGCACGACTTCTAGCATATAGGTTTCTCTCATTTTAATGTGAGCTAAATGCAGCAAATCAGAATGTAATGCAACCAATTTTAATCCCAAATCAAAGAATTACATTTGATGAAGCAAATGATGAATATGAGAGGGTATGCTCTTTCACTAAATGCAGAAAGCAAGAAAGAAGAATGATTCTTTTTAAATGCACCAAGAGAAATGTTTCTTTTAGAGAAATTAGAAAGAAGAGAGGATTACTAGAGAAGAAGATTAATGTGTAAGCCTTTTAAAGGGAAACAAACACACAAATTTCACCTAGAAATGAAGAAAATGCAATAGAACCCATGATGGGTCCCACCGGAGTGCCAAAATGTTTCACCATTTTCTTGACGTGATTGAGATGAAACAGATAAGGGTAATGGCCAAGGAGGAATACCTGTTTATGTTGGTCAGTTGATGGTTGTTGCACGTGTTCGAATTCTCAATCCAACGCCGATTGTGAGAGTTTCCTTTTGTTTTGGAGGAACTACTTGAAATAGAAAACAAGACCACAAAAGAAAAGTTAAATAATATACGACAAGGTGGACTACCTAACACATGCTATATCTAGGAGGTGTGATACTCCCTAGATGGCTATCAATCCACTATTTAAAATTACTTAATGGGAGAAATAAACAAATTCCTACCGTAGTTGATATGGTTTAGGCATATACTTCAAGAAAAATAAGTAAATCTAAAATAACAGAGGCTAGGCTATAGTCGATTTGAAGGGTAGGTTGTTTTTAGGGTGTTGGAATTGGTCGGGTCAGTCGGGTTTAAGGTTGTTTGGGTCACTTGGTAAAAGGTAGGTTGCTCTCTTGTTATTGGAAAAAGGTATGAAACAAAGAGACCAACTTCGGTCAGATATAATTGATGATTGTTTGGGAGAGATCGATGATGGTCATGGGTAACCGACGTCAGTACATTCGGGTGACAATAGTTCAATAAAAAAGTTATTGCAGAGTCTGGGTGAGGTTAAATATATATAAATGAGGGGATGGCATAGTCTATGGGAAAGTTGAGAACACTCGAGAGAGGTGTAAAGGAAAGGATAGGTGATTTGGTTAAAGGGTGGGTGAGGTTTGAGTTTGTCAAAAAGTAGACTATGAAGGAATGGGGATATTAATGGAAGAATGATAAAAGAAATGATAACAACTCTATGGACATAATAAGAATGGAAATGATCAGTGATAAACACACTTAGCAATGTTGCAGGTCCAATGATTGGGTACTAGTGATGATCGGTTGGTGATATGGAGCTTGGTGCAATAGTGATGCTTCCTAGGATGTCATTGTGAGTGCAAATGCTTCTAGATCTATCCTAGTGCTGGATGTGGATGTATGGGTGCATGAAAAGACTCTAGTTCTACTTGTATGCATCTCTTTTATCGTCTCTTTTATCTTAGAATCTTCTAACCCAAAAAAAAGGTTGCTAAGGTGAATAAATGGTAACCGACGGTGGTTCTGGATTGACCGACATCGGTTTAGGGGTGATCAGCGTCGATTAATGTAGGATTCCTTAGGTTTACTAAAATTGCAGATCTCACATCTTTTGGATCATATTTGTTCCTTTTTCCCTGGATCCGAATGGATGTTACCTTTTTTATGAGTGAAAACGTGGTTAGAGGGACAATAGGCATTGATTTTTAGGGTTAAACTAAGTCTTATCTCGTAAGGTAAGTGGGACGAAGACTTAGTTAGTTATGGAAACATTTCAAGAATAGGTCTAGGGTGAGGTGGCTAGATGAGGTGGAAGGGTGATGTGGAAATTAGCTTAGTTAAAATAATTAAGTAATGAATATTGTGAGGATGGGTATTAATTTAATTAATTAAATTAAATTAATATTAATGTTGGGTGGGAGGGTCCATTGTTAGGTGAATATGTTTGAGTTGGTTATTTAACGGGGGACCAATGGGAGTATGACCCAATTTTGGTGTCTACGGTGACTTATAAAAATGGGAAGTGATGAGATCATACTCCGGTGTGTACTTGAACATGAACGTGAAGCTATTATGGAGGAGGATCATGGAGGTATTCTAGGAGGACACTATGTATCGATACGATTGTGCGTAAGAACCTTCTAGATGGACTTTGGCGGAATACATTGTATAAGGATACCAAGGTGTATGTTAAAGCATGTGATCATATTGTAAATCATATAAATTGAGATTAGATGCCAATCAAACCTATTGTGAGAATGAAACCTTTTGAAAATTAAGGTATTGAATTTGTAGTATCTATTACACCACCCACATGCAAGACCGGGTGCGTGCTACATTATTACATGAAAAGATTATCTCGACAAGGTAGGTAGAGGTTACACCTACAAGGGACTATAATGTAACCATAAAAGCAAGGTTCATATGGAAAAAAATTATTAGTAGGCATGTCTATCCATTAAGCTTGACCGGTGATAGAAGAACTCATTTTTGAATGTGACAATCAGAATTATGTTGAAAGAGTTTATGGTAGCACACCATAAAACTACCCCTTATCACACTCAAGCTAATGACACTAAACCGTAGTGCCCACTTCCCTTTGACACCTTTTTATGCTTATGTTGATACTGTAGATCACATTATGGACATTACTATGCTTTGATTTAGTATGATGTTAGAAATTTGATCATGGTTGATTTGGATATAATACATGATGATTATTAGAGACACTCATATGTGGATGATGATATACTATTTGACATGGATGTTGTTTGGACATGTGATTTTGGATATTTTGCGATGATGATATAGTTGTTGGGATGAATTGTATGTTATAATGTTAAAATGCCTTGATGTTGTTGTGATTTACATACTTAGATGATTTTGTGATTTTATTTATATCATGTTGGATGTTCTGATATGGCCACGAGGCCGAAGGAGGTATTTTTTTACAGTTAAATATCACAACAAACATCGGGGATTAAAGACCAACCACAATGGAATTCTAGGTGTCTTCGACAAGGTCACCATGAAAACTTTTTTATTGTGTTGTATGTTGTTTTGTTAGGGATTCCCATGGGGGAATCAACTTTACATGTGACCATGGGTATTATGTAATTTATTAGTGTGGTTACTTTTATTATTGTTGTATGTATTTTATTAGTGATTTGTTCCTTTCTTTATTTAATTAAATTGTGGTAGATTTATGTGAGATATCATATGGCTAAAATTTGAATAAATTAAATTGGGATATGGGAAAGTAATCATAAGATTTGTTGGATTTTGTATTAAATATGTAAGTGATGTGTAAGTTGTGTAAGAGTTGTATAAGTCAGATTTTGGAGTAAGAAACACTCGACCTCCTTGGAAATTCGAATTTTCCTTGGGGGCTGTTTTTGGAGGCTTGTGGGACAAGTAAAACTTGTCCCATACCTCTCAATTTAATTTACCAACCATACTTATGGTTGGAGAAGTGATTTTTTACTTTTATAATAAATTTTATTAATCATGTTGCTTTGTTTTGATTGACTTTGTCTTACATTTTATTTATTTTGATGTCCCTTGAGGTGTGGGCTTTTGGAGTGTGCAAGTAACTTGTCATATTTTCACCCACCTCTTTATTGCACTTAGGAGAATAGATTTTGTTTTTGTGTTTGAATTGGAGGATGTGTGATGTGGTATCCTACATGGATCCACATCATCCTTTCTCTTCCCTCTTCTATATAATTCAAACTTTTTGTTTGTTTTGGGGTTGTTAAATCATTTTGCAACTTATTTGGGGGTGCATTTGCTTATGTTGGAGCTCTTGTTTTGGAGGAAGTTTGGAGAAATCTTTACATGCTTGAGAGATTGTTTTTTTGGACTATGTTTTGAGCCTTGAAGTTTATTTTTAGATGGAAAGGTAGGAATTTAACTCTTCTTTTATGTTGTCACTTTATTTTGTGTATGGATGAATAGTGCATGTTTGTTTTATTTATTGGCTGGTTGGGTAGAATGCCATAGGGATGATGTAGGAGAAGGCTATGGGGAATCCATGTGGGGGCATAAGGAATTCCATTAGCATCGAGATTTGTGGAGGGAGTTTTGGTTTGGGATCCACCATGGAAAATAAATATCTTGCATTTCTTACTTTGTGGGGGCATAAGGAGGGATTTGTGGGGGCATAAGGATATGTGTGGTGAAATTTATTGGTGGTTTGTTTTGGTGGATGCCCAATTCCCAATTGGGAGGCATAAGCAGCTTCCCCCATAGACCTTGCTCCTTTGGCTTGCATGATCAAGCCTGAGTTTTGTTTTGATTGTTTTCAAATGTAGTTGTGAACTGTTGTTTTGTGTGGACTGTATTTTATATGAATTATGCATGTTGAAAGAATGTTGTGTGTTGTGGAAGCTAGTTGTTTCCATGGGTTGAATTGCATCTCTTATTGTATTTTGGTTGGGGCTCGGGGGCCAATGATGAAGGAAGGATTCTCCTTTCATTGGATGTCTTGGTTGGGTGGAGAGCATTTCCTTTCCCCACTTTTGTTGTGATCAACTTGGAGAAAGAGAAAACTTGCATGTTGCTATTTTGGAGCAAAGGAAAATGCAGTTTGTGATCCTGTGAAACATACTCATTTGTAATCCTTTCCCACTTGATGTGGATGAAATTGTAATGTATATTTGTAAATAAATGATGTTGTAATTGATTATGAAAGTGTATATTTGAAATGTGAAAGACATTTACATTCTGCTCTGTACATTGGAAAGAAATAAATAGAAATGTGTTATTGCATTCAACATGGAAAAATGTAAAGTTTTATAATTGAAGTCAATAAAGAGTTGAAGGATCTTCTCTCATATGCATTGTTGGATTGAATTCAATGTTTCATTACATGGCTAAAGAGATAGTTAGATCTTTGTTGAAAAAAAAAGATATGTATGTGGAAATGATGTTGTATTTTGTATTTTTGGAAATGTGTAAAAATGAAATTTAGAATTTGCTTTTGATCCAGAATGGTTTTTTTAAAATAACTGAATGTATTAGATTATGTTGGAAATGAAATTATATACTTGCATATTTAAAATTTAGATGGATCTCTTTGGATTTGATTTCTTGTAAATATTTTAAAACTGGAAAATTTGATCAAAATGTACGATTCGATTCGCACATTGTAATCAACTGAAATTGATATAATCTAGCATGCTAAGACATCAAGGAACTCAATTGACAAAGAATACTTAGGAAAACAATTTTAAATATTGTAAAATCAAGCCAAATCCCTTTACAGGTCATTTTCTGTCTATTGTTGGAAAATTTAAAATTTAAAATAAAACATGTGAGTTTACCTTCCTAAAACACTTTAAACCCTCCCTAGAGAAATCCTCCATGTCTGTTTGACATGTTGAGTGAAGGAGGAGATCCAATTTAATCAAATTTGAAAGTTGGAAATTACTAGTTGGCTTTTTAAAAGCTTGCAGATCCTTTTTACAAAATTGACCCCTTAAACTTTATCAAAATGTAAAATTTATATTTCTGTGCAAAGAGGGCATCGAGAGATTTCCATAAAGTCCTTGTTTTCCAAAAACTGAGATTTCTAGCAAAAGTTATGGCACTTTGAAGTTTTTCTACCTTGGTGGGAAAATTTGGGAAATTTTTCCTCGCTGGCCCACTGGCCCAAAAATTTCCCATTAAAAATCCATAGAAATTTTTTGAAATTTGGTTTGGGATTTTTTTGAAATTTCCTTTCTTTGGCCTGACCCAATCGAGAGGCTACCACATGTCCTCATGGGGTAGCAGTGGAGGCACGGTATTAATTTTGCCCTTGGGCCTTTTAATTTTTTTGGAGAAAAACTTTGACTTTTACCCGCCGGCCCATAACCAACGAGAAGGTGCCACATGGCACCTTGGGGTGACAGCGGAGGAGGAGAAGTTCAACACTTTTGTAAAAAAATTCCTTTGAAATTTTTTTAATGAAATCCCTACACTTCCACCCTCACCTTGGGAAATTCTTTTCGCGGGCGCGCGGACCCGCGCGTCCAACTTCCCCTTATCTCCCCTACGGAAAAATTCTCCAGCTTCTCCCACCACTCCACCCTTCCCTCTTTCCCTCCCCACATTGTCAGTTGTGCACCATGTGTCCCCGACGGACCTACTGAGACGCATGGGCACTATTTGGTTGTTTTCTCCCCTTTGGTGAATTTGCCACAAGACTCCCACCGCCCCGCCCTTCCTTTTTTTTTTTTTTTTTTCCGGTGATGACACTGAGTGCGCCACGTGTCCCTAGAGGACTGTAGAGGTGCAGGCATGAATGGGAATGTTTCTGCATAAGGAAAAATTTCAAATGCCACCCCGCAACATGCCAACCTAAAATTTAATTTTCACCCCCACTTGACACATGTCCCTTTGGGAAAATTTGACCCCTAAACTCTACCGGTCCATATCTTGAGTTTCGAAGGAGTTAGGAGGACTTATTTATATCACTTTGGAAATGTGAGAAAATTTCCTATCCAATGGAAAAAATTTAAGGAAATTTGGAAAGCATTAAGTTTGAAAAAATCAAGTTGAAACTCTAAGCTTGTTAGAGAGTGGGTATGGGGTAAATTGCTCCCGAACCTAACTGAAACTTCTAACCCTAAAAGTTGGACCATGTGACCTTTGATAATTGTTAATAAATGAAAAGTATGTTCTAGTAATTTTATACTTGTTCTAGAACTTGATAGTGTCAATTGTTGTCTTGTAACTTGGTTGTGGACACTTCTAATAAAAAAATATTCCATAATTTTCTAACTAACCCTAGGTTGTTTCTTGGGTCTCAAGTGGGTTGTTTTAATCAGGAATTACAACAACAACCTTCAAAAATATCTTGGGCCAAACTCTTATGAATATTTTTGATCTTGGAATAAAGGATTGGGATGATAAAGTGTCAGCTATAATTTTAGCTTATAGGACCACTTATAAAAGATTGAAAAAGGCCACACCCCTTCTGCTATTGTTTTTCACAAAAGTAGTACTAGAGGTGGAATTTTTGTTACCATCCCTATGAATTATGCACACATGTGGATTTGATGATGATAAAGTTATTAATGAGTGCATCTATAAACTAATAAAATTGGATGAATGACGTTCCATTGTGCATTGGATCCAGAAGATCGAGAATGCAAGATAGAAGGCATGACATGATAGGAACATTAAGAACAAGACATTTGCAGTTGGCAAGATGGTCCTTCTCTATGAATCCAAGTTTGTGCACCACCTAGGAAAGTTGAAAGTGCATTGGTTGGGACCTTTTGTAGTAACAAAGATACTTGAATCGAGGTGCATGTCAATTGTAGGTGCTAGATGGCACCATGTTTCCCGGTTACTTCAATGGGATTAGGTTGAAGCCTTACTATAAATAAAGTTCTTGGTGTTTGTAATAAAGAAGTATTTCCATTTAGATTAGATTTACCTTTCATGTTCTATTCATCTTGTTTTTTGTTTCTTGTTTTGTCGTAATAAATGCACTTACGTGCGGGAATTTTATTACTATCTACTGATTTCATTTATAGAGAAAGGTGCATGCTTTTAGTGTGGGGTGAACCAGGTGCATATGCATGAAAAAGAGATCTTATGGGTGCTGGGACTTGTGGAAAAGTTATTGGAGTGGAGTGTGTAATGGTATAAAGGTGGGATTCTAGTGACGGGGTGTGCAAAAAGGAAGGTAAAAAGTTTCATAGGTACTTGAGAAGGATGGTGATAATAAATTTTTACTCAAATTGAAGAAAATTCTAGAAAAAGGCCATAGAGTGTGACGTGAGGTAGGAACCAACATGATGAACTACTAGATATATCATGTAGAGGATTATGTCTTGTGACGTAGGGAAGTACACATGATGATGTCTATGGCACAGGAAGAAGTGGGTGCACGAAGGTTACACCTGCAACACATCGAAGAAAGCAGAGAAAAAGCCTCAAAAATAAAAAGACATAATTGAATTTGCGATCTTGTGGTAGATAAAGAGCAATAAGTGTGAGATATTTTTGAAAACCTATAAAAGGGATGTTAAAGAAGGTATATTCTTTACCTTTCCTTTTGAATAATTTGAGTATGAAGCTATGAAATTATGTGCAAATTTTTGACAAAGTGTGAAAAATTGAACAACTCGGATTGAGAAAACACATGGTCTGTTTGTGGAGCTCCTTCATATGGAAGTTTGAAGCATAAAGGCGTGGAATTTTGGATTTGTAAGTAGGGGTTGTGAAATAGGGTTTGCAGAAGCATGAATTAAAGCTAGGACACCAAGTTTGAGTGAGGGCATGAAGTAGGTCTATAGTGATAAGTGTTTGAGAACAAGGAAGGTGAACAAGAAGAATATTTGGCATGAAACAATAAGGAGAAGGTTGTGAAACACCTAGGGCACACAAAAATTTATGTCAAGAAGTAAAAATTAGAAGATGGCACCTAAAAGAGAACCTACGGTGCTAACAAAGGAAAAATAAATAAGAAAAATCCAGAGGTTGAGATCAAGGAACTACTAGAGGAACGATTTTCTAAGATGCGATATCAGAAGGTGGGTAAGTGCATGGAAATGGGGGACCAAAAGGGGGTCGAAAGTGGACACGTTTTCTTGAAATCAGAAAAACCTAAACTTCATTCACTAATATTCCATGAATATTCTCAAAATTTGAAAAACTGATAAGAATAAGTACCGTAGAGCTCGAAATCTAGTTTCTAAACTACTATTTTTTTGAAAATGGTGGATATTAAGAGGTTCAATGTGGTGCACACAAAAGTATGTCTATTTTTGTGTCAAAAATATAATAACCTATTGTGTGTGTGCTCAACATTTTTGAGTTCTATTAACTAATTTTCAAATATCTTTGGTAGAAAGTTATCGAGACCATGTAAGAGGTGACAATAATTTTTCATAATTTTTGGATGAATATATAATTTTTTATTAATTTTCAAAGTGCACACATCCAGAAAATGAAATATTTGTGTGTACACCCCAATAACTCTGAAAAAATCCATTTTTTTGTTTTTGTTTAGTGCGTGTAGAATGGAGTATAGAAAAAACCACTTTTTTTTTAAATTTGGATGAAAAAATCCTAAATTGTACACCAAAATGTATGTATAGGTTTTGCAAAGAAAAGAAGGCACTGGTAAAAGAAATTATGGATGAAAGCCTTAAATTAATTGGATTTTAGAAAGAATTATATTGTCACTAAGGTAAAATAGAGATTGACATTGTAGTTTAATGTTTTTTTGAATATTATGTTATAATGCATGATATTTCGGGGTGTACATATGATATTTTGATGTTTAATATCAAACATAGATTTATTCATGGCTTACATAGTCCAAACCTTAGGTTTGGATATCCAAGGAAAATCCAAACCTATGGATTGTGAATTTAAAAACCAAAGAAGATGAAACAAAAGAATTTTATAATGCGATCACGTTCTGTTTGCGATGTAAATATATTTGAAAAAAAGAATGTGAGTGTGTTTTGGATTGGTAATATTAGTTAAAACGTGCTCACGTTATAATATGACCTCAATTTTTCCTTTTTGGGTTATAATGCACCTGATCCATAACGCAAGCACGCTATGCCAAAAATACCAAAAAGTATATTTTTGGCCGTCTTTTGGTCTCCCATCTTTATGCACTTGACCAGATGTCATCATGGGACATGTATGGTGTCCCACATTAGAAATTACAAGGTGAGTGAATGTGATCATCACTATAATGTAAACGAGTGCCAAATAGAGAATGAGTTAGTACAGAAGATAAACTAGAGGATTGCTGACATTAGGCCAATTTATGATGAGAAAGGTCACCGAATTTTGGAGGGTGTGGGAGTGTTTTAGATTTATGAGTTTCCCTACTTTGGAAATCCCAAGTGCATCTACCAGTGGCTTATGTCGTGGGTCCATGAGGACTTTTTCTATTTTGTAGGTAGGAGAGTGCACATCATTTCACAAATGATTGGGAGAATCATATGATTGTGCATCTCGGTATTGAGATTGTGATGATTGGGTGATTAAGTAGGAGTGGAGGATATTATAGTCAAATTGAAATATCAAAAATTAGGGTGTACCATGAATGTTTCCAAGCTCATGACCATATGTTTAGGATCACAATAGATATGCTAACCAAGTTAAATGCATAGGAGAGGTGGGGCGAGGTTAATAAAAAATGAATCCACATTACGAGAGAATATGTCTAAGGGAGTGGTATACAACATTTCTTATTTTATTGCAGAAGGGATTATTGAGGAAGCACACATGGGTGATAAGATATATTGGGGAGTAATCCTCCTCTCAATCATCTTCATAGAGATTGGAGTCTCAGATGGCCCCAAAAATAAGATGTGGAAATACTTAGTTCGAACAAGTCCCTTGCCAATATATTCACGAGTATACCAAGCTAAGGGTATAAATGTGGTATAGGAGAACACACAAGGCATTCGAGCATGAGTGGCACATTCCTAGTGATATTCCCACTATCCTAGAGGGGAAAAAAACTTTCTGATCTACCAACAATTCTTCATCAGAAGGTTCTATCTGAAGAATGGTAAGAAGAGACCTTGGTGCAAAATGCCTTATGCTTTCTCAACACACTATTTTCAAGCATCGGTGAATATGTTCTTAGATGTGTGTAAATTAATATTTGTTGTTGATAAGGTGGATTGTGAATACCATACACTATGAAAGATGTATGTGTACCTAGGGAAGGTGGCATATATTGAGATTATGATATAAATGAGATCAATATGAGATCTACAACATTGGTGGTAGGGAATGAATAAGTGGAAAAGGTATACATCTATCTAAATCCTAGATTGGTCAAGTGGTAACTACATAGAGGATGAAATAAAAATCCCAGACACACCTAAATGGAAATACATAATTAGGACAAAGAGAGTACGTGAGGCCACTCCTCCAAGAAAAGAAGAGGAAGAAAAGTATAAGGACAAGGAGGAGGAAGAAGAAAAAAAGAAGATATCACCGCACTTGAGCACAACATCATAAGTATAATGAGGATAATATGTGAGGAACATGATGGTGGTACGGGAATTTAGAACCTATGAAGTCACGGAAGTCAGTCCACCTAAGAAAATACAAGAAAAGATAAATAGGAGAAGATAAAGGATGGTCTACGAGAGGTGACACTATTTAGGAAGAAGTAGTAGAAGAGCTCAATCGGGAGGAGGAAGGTGATCCAACCCATGATGTAGAAGAAGAAGAGAAAAAGGGGGAAAGTGCCTCACATGATGTAGAGATGTATGAGGTCCATGAGGTACATGAAGAACATCCCATGTGCGAAGGGGAAGAAAAGGGAGATAAAACATGAACAAGGTATGAAGTTTTGAGCGAGAACTAGTGCGTGAACTGAGATGAGCAACACATACCTACACCTCAAGTTAGTTACATTGATGATTAATCAAATTTTTACTTGTAATGTTTGAAATATATATGGAGAATCAGAAAATTTATGGCTGGGAAGTTATAAATGTAGAGAGTACATCCATGAACACAAGGAAAATGTTGTCATGGAGCATGTAGATGCATATGGAAGAACTTGACTTTGAGATCAATGATGATTCATTTGGCACATGTAAACCTGAAGAAGATGCCAAAGAAAATTTTGATGGTAAGGTTGACATAGATTACCGATGAGAAAGTAAGTAATGCTCTAAAAACATTGTGGTAGAAGTAGCTCACGAAATATGGAAAATAGGGCCACCATTCATACATTTCTTGAAGATAAAAAGGATAAGGTGCACGAGGTTAAACAACTTATTCAAGCAACTGATAAGGTAGAAAGGCACACTAAGAATATCCTAGAAATGGAAGTCCATATTGCATATGAGATCACAACAGTGTGCCCGAGTTTGAAGAAATAACTAAGGATACTATTTTCATGCAAATGTGTAACAAGGAAATTCTCAATTTTCTTGCATGACAACCATACCCTACTCAAAATATTTGATCAAAATTAATCTCAAGTCATCCTTCATATCACCCTAACCCTCGAATCAGTCCTATCCCATCTCTCTAAAGCAGTATAAAGTTTTTTTCAATGTCTTCTTAAGTGATAAATGACTACCCAGGTCATTTCAAGTTCTTCCCAAGAAAAATTCATCAAGACAGTCTTTTTGGTAAGCTTGGGAAAGGTCAATTTCTAGCTTTTCTAAGGATTGTGCGTACTCCCAAAAGTGAGCGAAGGACTTGAAATCATCATGGAGGTACATCAGATATATGAGAACATTTTTCAATCAGTTTTGGAAGGTTTTGGGAATTTTCACAAGTTTTGGAGCAAGTTCAACAAAAGTGGGTCTTGGAGGCCTAAATAGTGCATAGTGCCAAAACAGCCCTTGAGCTTCAAGAAGTGATTTTGGGAGCTCTAGAAGGAGATCTAAGTTAAATAAAATATCTCTATAAAGGTATTTTAGATACCTATATTATGGAAAAATCATATTTTTCACAATACATATGCCCATTGGGTCTAAAATCTATTTTTCATGCATAACCTAGGAGACTACAAAAATCCTATATTTTAGGAATTATGTGGAAGTATCAAGAGCTGAGAGTCCTTCCATTGTATTCATGAGGTAATTTCAAGGTAGTATCATATAAAATTTCTCCAAAAATCTCCTCCTGAAACTCAAGATATGGCCCTGATAGACAACTCCCCAAAGTAAAGGCTCCAACAACTAGTCATTTTTTGGATTGAAAATCCAACCAATTAGAATTTGACACAATTTTTACACCAAGTGCACAAAATATTTTGTGCAATAGGTGTAATAAAATTCACCCTCTCCCATTTGAGTCCCTGGACCTCAATATTACCACCGTTAAGTTCTTTTCACAAGCTTAAGCCCTTCAGGCTCCATTTCCCAACCCTCACTCCGTGCAATCACACTCCTCAACTTGCCAAGATAGGGTAAGGTATAATTTTTTTGCCCATGTGCACCAAATATTTGGGATATTTGGGACACAAAACTCCCCATCCCTCCCATTTAAGCTCTTGGTCACCCATGTGCCCCTAGAAGCTGCTTTAAAGTTCTTTTTCAAGCCCCTCTCTCATCCTCAATGGTAACTAACGCTACGACACATGGCCCAATAGGGATGGGAAATGTTTTTTCACCAAGTACACCGATAAATTGGTGCGTAAAAGTTTTACCCATTCCAAAACTTAAAAATGTTAGAGTAGGTATTTACCTTAGCTCATGTTCACCTAGGTACATTATTTACCTTTATTGTGTTTATCCTCACCCACTTATGTGTGTGGATATTTATTTTTATTTATTTAGATATTAGGAGATATTATCTATTTGTTAGGTATAGTTTTTCCTTGATCTATGTTATTGACTAGTTCTTTCCTAGATCTATGATATTGACTAGATCCTTGATGTCTAGTTCTCTCCTAAATCTATGGTCTTGAATAGTTCTTTGATGAATAGTTATTTACTTGATTTATGACTTGATCTATGACCTTGACTAGTTCTTAGATTGTTATTCCTTGCCTATTTAAGCAAGGCCCATTCTCAATGTATTGCATTGAGTTCCATAATAATATATGATATTGTTTCTCATTTGTTTGCAAAGGTTTTATGTAAAGTTATTTTGGCAAATTACTTTCATCTTATTGATCGTGGTGTTTGATTAGCATCGTGTTCTTGTCTTGCAAGTACGATCTGGTTATCATTCCTTTCAAAAACATGTAAATGTTTCTAACTCGAGCTACCACTAGATGTTTCAGTTTTCTTGAATGCACGCACAATTTTTCTCCAATCTGGTGGGATTTCTTCATTCCTCCATTGTTGTTCATTATAAAAAGTTTCTAGCATCCCCTCCATAATTAATCCATCATTACATGTTTCTTTAATGAAATAAAGCCACCCTTATGAGAAAAATCCATGATCAAGAGCGTTAAGAAAACCTAGAGCACAAAAATGAAGAAAGCGATCCTAACTCTCAAACCGTGCAGCGAATCCTCATGAAACATGGAGAAAATATTATTCTTCTAAGGCCTTGATGCTGAAAGAGACAATTTTTTTAAAATATGTCCCTAATTTTAATGGAAACCATCCTAACAATTATGCCTAGAGTGTTCTTGTGTTGTTTTTCATCAAATTGTGAAGCAAATTGAGCCAAGAATATGATCGGAGATTAAAGAGAAAAAAACCAGAAAGAATCCATTGATTTTTGGTCAATCCAAGACCCAATGGTGAGATTATAAAACTATTAAGTTCCAGTGGTTCACAATTTCTATTTTTAGTAAGTTTCCAAACACAACAAAACTCCTAGAAGGAAGAATAATGAAAATCGGAAATCTAAAAACTAGGGCATACTGGTAAAAACAAGTCAAAAGTAAAAATCAAAAAATAAATTTCCAAAAATAGAAATGTTGAAATCAAATAGATTGAAGTACAAGTTCAATATTTGAAAAATAGGCAATGAATGAATTTAGAATAAATTTATTTCCTCCATCCACATGCAGAACACATTAAACAGAAAGAATAAATGAAATACTTCATTATAAATTTAGAATTGTCATGGCATGATTGTATCTATTTTTAGAAGATAAACATATCATCTACAACAAACATGATTACTTAGTTCAAAAGATTACACCATCTTCAAAAAAGAATCACCTATCAATGTTTGCAACTTTAATTACAGAAGGGGTCAAGGATATCAACCATGGTAGAGGAATTATAATGTTATTTATCTTTTGTGATGCATTAATGTGTAGATTTGTTAGTTATATATTCTTCCTCTTAAAGTGGATGAATGTACTTCTATTTTTAAAAATAATCCCCATTAATCATAGAAATCTCTCTTGCATATCACATAAAGGAGGATCAGTCCTTACACGTGCCTCGGTGAGTGCCCAATGTATACTAGAGGATAGGTCAATGCGCTTGGGGTTAGAAAGAAGTATTGAGCGTAAAATAATGAATACATATTGGTTCCATTGTCGGGACCTATTTTGAAGCTATTGTGAGAGAAATGTGTGATGAAAAAGCACTTGACCTTGGGACAGTATTGAAGCATAGCTCAAATGACATCAATGAGCATGTATGGGATGACCTATAGTCTAAAGTGTATCCTTTTTGTTTTACTCATCTCCCGAGGGCATAGGCCTATTTGTATTAAGTGTGTAATGTTTTGAGTCCAACAAGGAGTGGGTACATCATCATTTTCTTCTTCTTGACTATTTTGTAGGACAAAAATAGCTTCCTTTTCACCACTTGCTTCATCTTGTTGACTTGAGGCTAGTTGTTCACATAATCCCTTCCCACGGACCAACTTAGTAACCTTGATCTCAATGTCATACTCCATGACATGAGTGATCCATCCTGCACATTTTTCATTCAGATCCTTGTTGAGAAGGAAGTCTTTAACTCCTACATGGGAGACTAACAGTTGGATTTTATTGTTTGAAACTAGATGTTTAAACTTCTTTAACCCTCTGATCACTGCTAAGACTTGATTTTCGATGGAGTATCTCACTTCATAATATTCCAGACCTTGGCTGAAGAAGGAAATTATCTCGCTCTGCACCCTCCTTGTTACGTTGTACTAAGGTTACGAAATTGTGTCACTTGCCACCAAAGGCTTATAGTATGAAGTCCTTAGAGAAGTCTGGATTCATGACAATTGGGGCTTGGGATATAGATTCTTTAATGGCCTGAAAGCTTGCTTTTCCTTCAGCTGTCCACCTAAATGCCAAGCTCTTCTTCAACATCAATGTTATTGGCTTGACAAGGGTAACAAAGTCTGGTACAAACTTGTGGACAAAATTGATCTTTCCTAAGAAGATTTGAAGAGATTTCTTATGGCTTGGTAATGGAAATGCTTTTATTTCTTCAACCCTCTCTGGGTCAATTTTCAAACCCTCCTTTGACACAATATGGCCTAGAAGCCTACCTCATGGGCCAAAAATATGCATTTTTTAGGGTTCAATGATACCCCAAATCTCCTACATCTCTAAAATACCTATCTTAGGTGAAAAAGGTGATCCGCATTTTTGGAGAACACAGTGATGTCATCCAGATATATCAATACTATTTTGTTGATCAACCCTTTGAATGCCATATCCATTGCCCTTTAGAAGGTGGCTCGGTATTAGACAATCCAAATGACTTTTTTTTTAGGCATAGGTGCCCCATTTTGTGGTGAAAGCATTTTTGAAATGATCATCTTCTTTCACCATTATTTGGTTATACCCTGAGTAACCATCTAGGAGGGAGAATCACTCGATCTAGACACCAATTGCAAAATATGTTCCATTAAGGGGAGTGGGTAATGGTCTTTGAGGGATGCTCTATTTAAGTCTCGAAAGTCACACAAACCTAATCTCTCCATTATTCTTCCCGACGGGTACCAAGTTTGCAACCCAAATTGAGTGTTTGATTGGAAATATAATATTTTCCTCTATTAACTTGTTTATCTCTTTCTTCATCAAAGGTTCAATGTGTGGATTGACTAGTATATGTTTTTTTCCGATGATCTTAGCAAGCTGGATCTAGTTTGATTGTGTGTTGTGCTAGCTTTGGATTGAACACTATTAGGTCTTCATAGATCCAAGAAAATACATCTAGAAATCTTGGAAAAGTTACATGAATTCATACATTTCTTTCTTAGTGACCACTTTGCCAATTTGAAGTGTTTTCCTTTTCTAACTAGAATTAACTCGAATATTCTCCTTTGATCTATATGTTAGCCTTCCTTTTCAAAACTGATCATTAGGATTGAAGATATATTCTAATGTCACCAAACATTTGGGAAATTTTTTTGTATGCAGCTACACTACTTCATCTCCGTATTGCTTCTCTAATTTGTCTTGATTCCTAGCTGAGAATTCAACTTCCTCTTGCAAAACATTGATGATCTCATTGATCATTCTCAAACACCTACCATCATGTGTTGTTATCTGGAACTGTTGGCCTCACAATCACATGGATATGTGGCTTTCCTTTATTCCTCTTGATGCTGACAACCACATCAAAGATTTCTCTAACTGCAACAAGCCTATCAATAGCTTTGTTCTCCTTCTTGGGTATGGACACAATGTTGAAGGCTTTGAAATCCTCAATGAGATCCCATACCCTATTCTTATAGCTTTTGAGCAGGTCATTCTTGACAACATTTTGTCCTTTGACTTGATTGGCAACCAGTTCACTATCACCAAACACTTGCAAGTTCTTGATTCCTCATCTTCTAGCCCAATGCAATCCATGAACCAAAGCCTCATATTATCTTTGTATTGTTTGAACATGAAAATTGGAAATAGAAACCTGATTAGTATTTCATACCTTGGGGTGACACAATCATAGCTCCTCCTCCGGCTCCTTGCCTACTTCTCGAGCCATCAAAGAATAATTTCCATACTTCATTGTCATCCATGCGTTCCAGATTAATGATGTCAGGAAGAGGATGATTCTCCTCATGCAGGAAGTAGACTCCTAGCTTAGATTATTCCATCTCCCTATAGGGGTCAAAAGCATGTATTTTGACCACCCATTTGTTGAGAGTCAGTGGGATACATCCCACCTTGGTATATTCTTCACAAGTGTTTAGGAGTTCCTCCTGATCAAATCGAACAATTTACATTGATTGGGCTAGGAACATAAGACTCAATGTGATAATCCACTATGTGATTGGATATGATTGTGGCCTTTTCTCCATACCTTGTTCTAAAGAGCATATGCGACCAGTCAACAAACAAATAGCCTCTAATTTTGGTAGTGAAGTCCTGGAAAAACACAATGTAAAATGTGGTGGCAAGTCTATGACTGATACATTCTGCAATACAGTCACATTGGGGTAGGCATGTAGAGTGAGGCTCAGATCCTTGATGATGCCAATTGTACTACCCCTCTAGAGATGAATTCATACTGGAGACCTAGTTGATCAGCTATTTGTTTGGGCATTACATAACTACTTGTCCCTAAATCAATCATGTAATTATACACCAATTTGTCCCCAATGATTAATGAAACATAGAATGAAGGAGGTCTCAGGTTCTTACCTTTTTGTTCTTGATGGTTCCCCCTAGGTTGAGCTTTATTGGTAAGCAATTTCTCTTGCTGGTTAGGGGTTGATTTGAGCTTGACCAATTGGACATAGCAGTCTGTAATAGATCCCTCTACCCTGGAATGACCAGTGACTCCCATAGTGAAATGTTCAAACTTGTCTTCTTTATTTGTTCAATGATATTAAATGAGCTATCCTTTTGCTGCCCCTTCCCTGACACATTTTCTCTTACACATGGGTTGTTACAACTAGTGCCTGAGTAGATTTAGAAGGTGGCTTGGATTGGCTTTGCATATTGGGAGTTGTATTTTGAATGCCAATACCTTGTGGAGCAATGGAGGATTGAGGATCACTTGAGTTTGGTGAATTTCCTTCTCCAATATTTCTCTTCTTAGACTGTGTATTGGTAGCTATACTTTGAGAAGGAGTCTGATTCATTCCATAGAAGTCTTCAGCTTGTCAATTGACAAGCATAGTTTCACTTGGAGGTCCCTCTTACTAAGATCCTTTCGCTGATTTTCTTCTTAGTTAGGTTCTTATGACACACCACCTTTGGTTTGCACCATCAAATCCTAATTTAGTTCACCATTTAAGCACATTGATTAATTATGTGTGGTGATTGCATGGGAAACACCAATCATATTCTTGTGCCATGTTATTTTGTGTTAGAACCAATACCCTTAATGTTGAAGATGTGTTTGGATCATATGACCTGAAAGGTATAACAAATTGAGGTTATCCTTGGTGTTGAGTCTGATTTACATCCTAAGCTGGTGGTCTATTTTGCTGATAAGAGGGTCTAGCTTGATACCGAGCCTAAGGCTGATTTGGCATAGAACTTTGAGTCTCTTGTCTTTTGATGGTTATTAACTCGGTCCTTAGGTTTTGAAGCTATTTCATAACTTCACGAAGCTCGTTTGAGGTGTTAGATGATGAGGTGGATGCTTCACTGAAATTTGACTCTAAGAGTAGGTATAGGAGCTAAAGTGGGTGTCTGACTGGTACTTGGGTTTCCTAATTCAAGGTATAGAGGCATGGATGGCCTAGGAGCAAGTTTTCTAGCCTAAATTAAATGATTCTTAGCTCCTATGGAAAGGCTATAAGCTACAGGTAAGGTTGTGCCTCCCATTGACTAAATCATTAAAGTAATATCAAAATTTAAAGCTCTAAGAAAGTATAAGAAGGCACCTTCTTTTGTGGGATTCTTGCTCTTTGGAATCCTATCCCAGGTCCATTGAAATTCGTCAATTGCTCCTTGAGCTCTCTTGATTATTTTCAGTTACTCCAACAAGGATAGGTTATCTCCTTTTCTCCAAATTGGTCGTGAAGAGCTCTACACAGATGGTCCCAAGTTTGAATAGAGCCTACTGCTAGGCTCCTAAACCATTGTGAAGCTTTACCCTTGAGTGAAGAGGCTAACAACTTGACTGTAATGTCCATCTTAGTGATCTCATGGATTGTACAAAAATTTGTAATATCTTGAACATGGTCACTAGGAGAAGTCTAGTTTTCTCCAGTGAAATATGGGATGCTCTTTAATGTTGCCAGGGACTAGATTTTGTGCATTCAGAGCGAGTGGGATACTGCTAGTGAAATTGACATAAGGATTTGGCTATGTCATCCTTATCGGCTGAGCACCCTTCTCGATTGAAAGAACAACCTACTAGGAGGAGGTGTTTATAAGGCTCTGTTTGGTGGAGGTAGAGACCTTTGTGCTCTTCTTCCTCTTCTCCTTCTATCTAGAGATAAGTGTAGGTGTAAAAATGTCCCTCTTTTATGGTCCTTGACCTTTTTATATCCTTCTCATGAACTTGGGAAACTTGGACTACTGAAACCAGTAGATTATGTTCCTTTTGGAGTCGCCAAATGTGTAGTTCTTAAAAACTTCTTAAAAGATAGAATCACAAAAAGTGCACATCGATCTTACTGTAATAAGATGGAGACTTCTTGTCCCACCGAGCATGCCAAAAATGTTAGTGAAAAATCACAGCACCCCAAATGACCTCTTAGATTTTGTGTTTAAAACTTTTTGTTTGATGTAATTCACATAACATTGAGTTTTCCCAAAAGGTGTGGGACTTTGCAAATGGGAAAACTCTCCAGATTAAGGCTAGTTCCTATTCCTTTGTCTAGGTGCATACGTGAAATTTGCAAAGGATTCTTTCTTAAACCTAATCTAATATTTTCAAGGAGACATGGATAAAAGGAATAAAAAAATTAAAACTAAGCTAACAAAGTGGTACACTTTGAAGGAATGATGAACATTTGTTTTGTGGATAGGCAAAAACTAAAATAATGTGTACAATAATCAACACTGAGATAACTAGTTTTGCAATGAAAGACCAGATGGGAGCAATGAAGACAAGAAAGGGTAAAAAATCAGCCACAAACATGTATTATTACTATGCATATTTGATACAATACATTTATAAAAAATCCAAAATGATGAAAATGTGTTACAATCTAATGGGAGGTCTAAAACTTCATGAGTTCATTTGCGAGAAGAAAGGGGAGCTTGCAAAATAGAACAATGTCCAACCCTTTATAATGAGTCCCGACCCTACTTTTATAGGTTCAACGAGAAAAGGGAGAAAGAGAGAAAAGCATGAAAAATAGTTCAAAGTTCAACCACTACTATTAATGCCTCCTGCAAAATCTATCATTGAATATATCTTGATTGCATCAATTACTGGTTCGGTGCCTCGAAGGAGGAGGAAACCATGGATCAGATCAAATCCGATTTGGTTGTCGGGGAAAAATAGATCATGCATTAATGTCCTAAATAAGTTTCTCCATTTTCTCCCACCTAACCTCACCAACTTAAAGTTTTAGATCTTCATGGCGTAGATGAGGCCGAAATCTTTCCAATGGTGCTAGATTTTTGGATTTCAAGCCCCGAGTCAAAAGATATGACCATTTGAAATTTGAACCGAGTCTATACAAAATAATGGGAAAACTAGTTCAAAAATGGGTCCCCTTTTGAAACCAGACACGTGGAGGGCTGACACATGTCTGGGGGTGGCCTCTGTATTTTACTTTTGGAGTGGCATGGGGCTAACACATGGTTTCCTCTGTGACCTGCTCAATTTCCTTATGTTTTTGCCTAAGTCCTTTGCTTGGTGGGGTCATATATTTGGTGGGGACACGCAGAAGCACGGAACTTGCTTGGAAACCTCCCTTTAAATCTTCTCTTGAACTAGCATTGTTTGGACACTTGGCAATTTTTTCCACTGTCATAATGGATTTACTATTCAACCCCACTTAAAAGCTTGATATAGATTTGCCTTTGAAGGAGTGTCGGGTTGACACTTGGAAGCCTCCACAGGTCTTTGGACTTTTTAACGACCTCCCTCTTACCTTTTCGGACCTTAGACTATGTGGCAAGCTAGCACTCATTTGAGTCTCCACTTTTGGATTTACCCTTGGGGATGCATCGAGTTGACGCGTAGCAACCTCCGCTTGCGTTTCTATACCTAGCCTTTTTTAGGCCTGCCTGTTTGTTGTTTGACTTTTAGCTTTAAATCTACCTCCATTTTGGGCTGGGATGCGTGGGGGCCTGATGTTTGTTCAAGCCTCCTTTTGGATTCAAATTTGGAGATGCATCATTTGGACACTTGGCAGCATCTGCTATCTCCTCCATACTTAGTCAATTTTGGACTCATTCTAAACTATTCTAGAGCTCGAAGACTTCGAACCTTCACCTTTCTTTCTCTTTAATCCTCTGGATTCTTTGACACTGTATCCTCCTTCCCCAACCCTAATATTTAATTTCCAAGCCTACTTGTAATATGTTTAATGGGTTTAAAGCATATATTCACTCAATAGATCCATTTTTTGAAATTCTCATGCGTAGGGTCGTTTGATCTTTCGCAAGCCCTACCATTTCCATTGTAGAGTCTCCCTACAACTTGTTTGAAGGATTTGAACGTGATTTATCTAGTTCTTTTTATGTGGGGTCATGGCTAATCCAATATTTTACGGGGAAAAAATATGGAACAAGACCTAAGTGAGGCCTTAGAGGTCATTTGTCGTGTGCACCGAGGCTATAGGAAGCGTGGATACCGGTTTTTTTCCTTAAGCTAAAATTTCTACCATGAAAAAGCAACTGGAGAAGCTATATATGAACGCGGCACATGAGACGCGTAATAGCCTATGGTGCATGGATTTTGAGGTAGAGGGGCATACGAAGGAAAATTTTCCTTAGATATTAGTATACATCATGATGGTAGATTGTGATATTTTCCATGGAGATCATGATGTAAGTAGGTGTCCGCTCTTTCGCAACATGGGATCCGTAAGAATGTGTCTTTATGTTGCAAGATTTTCACCTCTACTACTCATGAAATCAAGGATTGTAGATTGATCGACCAGATACATGATGTCATTGATATTTGTGTGCATAAAACTAGTGTTGCAAACAATTCCAAGGATGATGGTCTTCACTATGAAGAAAAAAAAAAATGGAGAAGCTCATGGAAGAGGATTTAACGAAGGATTTAGAGGTCTGTGGAAATCACGAGAGGTGGAAGAAGTGAATTCCCTTACGAACTTGTTATAACTTTGGGTCTACAGAGCATTACAATTGTGAATGTATTGAACTACTACAGTGCTTATTGGTGTGGGAAGAAGCAAGAGTATGAGGAGTGCCCAAAATTATTTAAAACACATGAGCCAACAACCATGGAAAGAAAAGGGCGTTAGGATGGTAAGCGTGAAGAAATCAAACTTTTAGTGTGCAAAGGGTGGCACGTGAATTAGAATTAGAACCTGTACTAGTGACAACATGAGATGAGGTTGCATGCACTAGGAAATACCAAAATAGATACCACTAATCATAAGAGAAGAGGTGGTGCATGTGAAGTATCGGACCCTGCTCATCAAAAGGAAGTTTATCAGGAGACCATGGATATTATTCAAGCCTAAAGGAGAGATCCAATACCTAAAGGAGAATTTTGTTATAGCTATAGAAAAAGAAGAGCATTAAGGATCTACGAGAAGAATCTAGATGATCTCAAGGAGGTATGCAAGATGTTGAGGCAAGAAAATATCATCCCCTTACTAGGAGAGTGGTTAAGAGAGAAAGTACCAAGTGCTTTGGAGAATAACAAGAAAGGTAAGTTTTAAATGCTAATATGCCTCATCACAACATTGACTATGATAAAGAAATTACCATAAACGTCATGGTTAAAGGATGGCTCTAAGAAATATCTTAAATGACAAGGGTGCGAGATTCTTGTTATCACCTTGGATGCATGAAATCAAATGGTAAGGCCCCATTACATTCATCTTCAAATGTGTTGTATATGGTGAACAAGATGAAGGCAATTCCCATTAGAGTTTTTAAGGATGTTATTATCACTATCCAAGGGTGAAATTCACTAGAGACTTCAAAGTCTTGGCGCTTGTTGAGGTGGATAAATTTCCGGTGTTACTTGGGCACCCATGGTGCTATAAGAGTAATTCCTACTTAAGTTTCAATAAGGGGTATATAATTTTTGAGAACAAGGAGGAATGTGTTATCATCTCATTAATGGATGGGAAGTCAGCACCATATATTGATCCTTTAGGAGAAGAGGATCTAGAGAGAATTTATGTGTGCACTATCAAGGTACCCGAGGTTGTGTAACCAAAAAAAGAAGGGGTTATTTAGTGGGAAGATGCTCAATCTGTAAGTGATACCACTAGTGTAGCATGTGAAAACTAGTAAGACATGACATATGAGTTAGTCAAAAGGTAGTTAAGAGGATTTTTAATGAGAGCAATAGAGGCCCACTTAATCGGGTGCCTAGGAGGAAAGAATAAGGATGCTTAGTTATACCTTGCTCATGACCACAAAAATTCATGGGTAACCCATCAATATAAACTTCTCTAATGGCATGAAGTGAGAATCAAGTTCTTTATTAGGCTTATCCGGAGTAATGCACCTACTATTACAAGATTATCATAGGAAAGAAACTACCTCGTTTCACATCCAAGCATGTGAGAAGGCCTGGATAGAAGGCGTGGAAGCCTTTCCACAATCTTTATGGGTGCATAATATTTACTCTACCTTATAAGGTTGCGCATGCACATGGTACATTCACTCAAAGATGCGCCATCGGAGATGAAACTAGAAGGAATTGATGGCTAATCTTCTTCAAGATTTCAAATATCAGAGTACTAAGACATTGGTGGATGAGGCATTATAGGTTGTTAAGTGCCTAACTATGGGAGATAGTGCCATGGCAGAGGATAGAATACTAGAATTATTGGGTGAACTTGGATTAGAAGCATGCTTTGATGAGGAAGAATAAGAGGAGATATAGCTTGAGTGTGCATGCATGGAAAAAGAGAAAGGAAAGTTGGTCTATGTGATCGATGGTGAAGAGGTGGAAAACTTAGATGTTAACCATACTATTAGTACGTGAAAATTATTGGAAATTGCTGATGAGAAAGTGTGCATGTACCATGAACCACTTAGAACTACGAAGGTTAACATTGGATAAGATACAAAACCTAAGGAGGATACAATCAGAAACTGCTGGTCATAAAAGGAGGTTTCGAAGATCATTGATCTATTTTGCAAGTTTTAGGATTTATTTCTGCATGGGTACCATGAGATTAAGGGAGTTCACCACTCTTTAGGGAGATGTAGATCAAACTAAAGGAGGGAGAGCACCCAATTTTGAAGAGAAATTACTAGAATAATCGAATCATGCATCGGGGTCAAGGAAGAGATTGAAAAGATGATAACTTCATGTATCATTAAGGTTGTTGAAGAATCAAAATTGATAAATCCAATGGTCATTAGCATTAAAAATGATGGGAGAATATGGATTTTTGTTGATTATAGGGATCTAAATGAAAAATGTGTTATTGATCCATTTCCAACCCCCTTCACTCCAGATATCCTCGAAGGAGTAGCTGAGCACGAGATCTATTCTTGCACAGATGGACTCTCAGGATATCATTAGGTTAGAATTACAAAGTAGGATCAAGAAAATACAACTTTCACCATTGAATAGAGAAGCTTTACCTACACGGTAATGCCTTTTTGATGAAGAACTGCGCATACCGTGTGTTTTTGCGCATTGTGGTGTAGGCATTTCAAGACTTCATCCTTAAATTTATTCAAGTCTACCTTGATGATTGGGAGGTATATGGATTAGTGAGGGACCATTGAAATAATTTGAGGCCGATGTTTGAAAGATATCAGTAGTTTAGGATATCCCTCAACATTAAGAAATGTGTTTTTGTTACACCATTTGGAAACTGTTGGGGTATATCGTATGTAAGGAAGGCTTACTAGTGGATCCTTCCAAAGTTATCATTATTGTGGGTACTTACCAGCTACAACGTGGTGTGTATATTCCTTGGGCATATGGGGTATTAACAGAAATTTATTAAGGGGTATGTCAAGCTCATTGCACCATTGGAAAAGCTTCTAAAACACAATAGTACATTTCACTGGGGAGAGGTGCAGCAGATGGCATTTGATATATTGAGGAATAAGCTTATCACTGTGCCCATATTACACTTTCCTTTGTGGGATAAGCCATTACATGTACATGTTGATGCTTCGAGATGATGATTGAAGCTATCTTAGAACAACCTGGAGAGGGAATTGTAGACCACCCTTTCTGCTTTGCTAGTAGGAAGCTAACCACAACAAAACATAACTATATTACTATTGAGCGCAAGGCATTTTCAATGATCTACGCACTACACAAATTTAGGTAGTATCTATTGGTAACACCCTTCATATTCTACATGGACCACATGACATTGAAGTACTTGTGTAAATAAGCCCATTTTGAAAGAGTGCATATGTAGGTGGGTCATTTTGTTTCTAGAGTTTGTGTTTATGGTTGTTGTGAAACCGAGTAAGAGTAATTTCAGACCTGACCATTTATCAAGGATTGACTCAAGGGAAGACGTGCAGAGCATCAAAGATACAATGTCGTAAACAATCGATTAGATTATGACGCGTGCACTCGACATGGAAGATATTGTTTTCTTTCTCAAAAAGGGTGTGACTTCAAAGGGAATGAATAATTTGGAAAGGAATTAGTTAGCCATATGTGTCGCACCGTACATGTTAATTAGCAGAGACTCATACAAGCTAGGATACGATGAGGTTTTGCATTGGTGCATGTTAGAGAATGAGCACATTTCAATCATGGAGGAAGTGTAGACACCTATAATTTTGTCTACATGATCTTATTGCTAAGATCATCCTTACTATCCTAGTTTCATGTCAATTTACTATAGTACACCAAGTAAATCATCCTTTCCAACCTCTTCTAAAACCTCTAATGTTTGTTAATCCCCCTCTAACAAAATTCTATAAGCTTAGTTCCCTTTAATTAACCTTTCTTAGGTTAATTAACCCTCTTCTTGACTTTCTAAAACAAATATCTCACCTCCCAAATAACTACTTAGCCTTCCAAATCCATTTCACACCTCTAAATGTGCTTTTCTAAAAATCACCTTATCCTTTTTAGTCCCACATGCATTCAAAGCCCCATTTTCTCCAAACCAAAACTATAAATAGAGGGGTAGCCCTCCCATATTTTCCTAAGAATTCCCTCTCTCATCTCATTTCTAATTTAGATCATGTTTAAGTCTTTTTAGAGTCATTTCATAGTTTATTTGAGCTATTTACTTGTTATTTGATAATACTTTCAAAATTTTAAGTAAATGAGAGAAGCCATTAATGGTGAGCTTCCATTCTTAATATTTTGAGACATCAATAAACACATAACTTATTTCTCTATCTTTAATAGGTTCATTTATATATAGCTTTCATAGAGTAGAGAACTAATATAATCATGTTTAGAGATTGATTATTTGTTTCAAGCTTTATATATATGCATGCAAATAGGTAGCTCTTTCTTATCTCTAATTTGATGGTCATTGAGTTGTTTGTTTCAAATATTTTGGGGTTTCTTTAGATATTCTTACCCCATGTTCATAGCTTTAAAAACTTTTCCAATATTTTTAAATTCACTTTCATGCTTTCTAGGAGAAACAACTTGTTATTTACTTGATTTCATTTTTTATGTTACCTAAATCATCGTTTTTCATGCATATTTTATGGGTTTAAACTAGTAATAGGTTTCTTTGACTAACATTTAACACGCTTAAGCTGTTAAAATTTTCATTTCTATGAAGTTTTTAGGCTTTTCACGAGGTACACATAGGTGTCTTATAGGGGAGCATCTCCATCAAAACCCTAACGCACCCGTCAAACCGGCCACACACCGGTTTGGTCGTATTTTCACTAATAGGTTATTTACAAAGGTTCACGTACTGTCAAACTATATGCATCTCTATTGACTATCAGGTGTACCCATGCCTCTAGACACACCTGGTGTATTTTGGCATATTGTATTGATTTTCATTTTGGCTTGCAAGTGTATTCGTAAAACTACGGGCGTCTTTTGTTGAAACCCTAGTGTACCTATATTTAGGCCCACATAGCTGTTGGAACCATTTGTCATAATTTTCTGCCACACATCCCCATTGGTTTGGGAATGTATCTATTGGTGGGATGTGTAGGTGTCTGAGTTAAAAATTAGATTTCTTTCTTTAAACTGTAAGATCAATTTGTTGATTTTTCTAGTTGTTCATAGGCTCTAACAAGTGATTAGAGGTTTCTTTTGGGTTATTTGACTAATGTAGTTTAGGTGTTTCATTTTCTTAATTAGAAAGGGATTTTTCAAAGTGTGTATGCTCTCTCCTTACACCTTCTAGGTGATCTTGGGGATCAAAAACACTTCTAAAAACCTTCTTGTCACTTTCAAAAACACTTATTTTACGTTTCCTAATTGGATTAACCTTTCAAAATTGGCTAAAATGAACTCTATCTTTTGAAAACACGCTTAAATTATTTTCCATAAGGATTGTTTTAGTGGAGTTTCCACATTGTGTATGCTCTTCCTTCATGTATTTTTGGTGATCTTAGGAATAAAAAAACACACAAAATATCTTTCTTGATATCATTATTTGTGGTGGAAAATTACTAACTCCATACGTGTCGGTTATAACACTTGTCAAAGAAAGGATTCATAAAAATGAAACCTTCTAATACATGTTTCCATATAGGTTGCAAACGGTGTGATACTTAAACCACATTAAGTTAAGAAAAATAAAAAACACACCACTCTACATCACATTATATTACAGGTTTTGCAAAAGGGTGTGTCCCTATCCACTCAAATAGAACATAAACCCTTTGGTATAACACCTTAAGCTATAAAAATGGGTGTGGTTCTAGGAACCCTAAAGTAATCCACCACTAAGTAACCTCATGGATGAAATAGGAAGCACTCCACTTACCCACTTTATTAAAATTTACACAACAAGTTAGAGTCAAAGTTTTTTGTATCGTGACCCCAATGAAAATACACATGAACACATTTATTTCTCATCGTATTTGAAGGGGGTAAAGTAAAGCCGAGATACTCCCAAATTAGTCAGTGTGAATCTTTGGGTAAATCGAGCTCACATTTAGAAAACTTGTGACACCTAGTTGAGTGATCTTATTAGGAAAGCCATTTTGTCTTGGAGCCAACTTTCTAGTCTGTATCGCATCTTGTCAAACCATCACAAAGTGACGACTTACTTGGAATCGGAACCTTATTTTTCGAACAAGGAAAAGAGTCCACTTAAGTTTGATCTAATTTTATTTTATCAAAAATACCAAATGATGTATCACTTAGCTTGGTTTCTTTCTTTCCTTCGGAAAAGGAAAAACTCTACCTAAGTGGTACCTAGTTTATTTTCAACTTTTGATCTATACCCTTGTATTCTCACTGCCCATTTAGGGTGAGAAGGAGGCATACCCTATGAGTCTTATCAATGATATTATTTTCAAAATTTTTGTACATTTACACCCATCCATGTTTTTTGCTCGGTTGTTAAATGTCTAAAGTGCACAAGTACATTTTCGTGTCTTTTATATTCCTTTGACATTGATTTCAAGATTGTCTTGATTACTAAAATTTTGGTTCATCATTATATCTCCTTAAGTTGTTATTTTTTCTTGCATTTTAGCTATGTAATTCAGTACTTACATATTATTCTAAATTTTGTGAGAACTTGGTATAAGTCCCTTTATTGCACGGTTACGTTGCTTGCAAAACTAAGAAATTTTTGCTATGCTTATACTTGGTTTTAGTTCAAACGTTAACTAAGTATTTTTGAGAGTTTCAATATTTCCTTGTGTATACTATGATGACATCATCTTGATACTAACACCTTGCTTGCTAGGTTAATATATCGAGGTAGTGTTGTTACGCTATCCACATTTGTAACTTCCATTTTTAAAAACTTTAGGTCTGTCAATATTTAAATTGGTCTTAGTATATCTCATGGAGAGATCGCGAAAATATCACTTTGGTATTTAGGTATTGTTGGTATTATAACTCAACCTATGTATTAATATGGTATTGTCACTATCATCCTTAGGCACTTCATTAGAATGATAGTTTCGGGTGTAGTATTACTAAAATGATAGTTTGAGTGATCATTTAACTTAATGTTCATATGATTGTTCTTTGAATGATAAAAATTTCATAACATTACATCTAGAACACACCTTTGGGGTATTTTAATATTACATCAAATGAACTACACAACATATGCCTAGATTTCATACAATGTTTAAGATATTTAACAAAAACCTAGGATAACTTTGACTAATAATTCCTAGAATCATGAAAATGGCATCTAAACCAAACGAGCTTGACTTAGAAGAAAATCCTTTTGAATCATTCCCATTTAGTGGTAATAACTTAGCACATATCTTTTTGTAGGTGAAATATGTGGAACCATTGATCGATGATAGTGGAGAAGAATCTGATTCTTTTGAGGAACAACATAAGTTAGATCTAGGTCGATTTGACGATCTCCTTTACTATGAGAGATCAAGTACTCGCAAGAGTCCTAGAATTAGGGGATAAGATTCCAAAAGAATGTGAAGTGGAGACTAAGATCATTAATCATAAAATGGAAGAAAAATCATCCCTCTTAGACATAGATAACCCCTTTGACATATGGTATGGTCCTACTTCAAGACAACATAACAAAATTATTGAAGAAGAACCATCAAATCCGATTGGCAATTTTTGATGACCTTATTACAAGGTTTCACGTAAAGTAAAGATTGAGTGTGAGCACAAAGCCTCACTACCTCCTGTGTTTTATGGAGAAGATGATCCGTTAGTTGAAGAAGAGATCCTTCAAAAGAAAATATTGAAACTAAGTGAAAATTAGCAAAATTAGGCTCTTCAAGTAGTAACGTGTATAAAGACAAACTCAAAACCATATCTAGTGAGTTCCACTTTGATGCGTATGATGACATAACTTTATAAGCTGCCAAGGTAAATAGAACAATATCACCTACCAAGGAACAAATCATTCATTGGGAATTATAATCAATGAAAGAAATGCTTACTACATTATATGAAGGAAACGTAGGACATATTACGAAGTATCTATATGAATAAAGACACCCTTAAACCTTCAATAAGGACATGTCGTGACAACCCTTCTCAAAGCATTTTTCCATTCCTATGTTTGATAAATATTAAATCAAAGGTGATCCTCGTGATCACATCAAGGAATTTTATATGAATTTACAAGAGGTTGCATACAATGATAATTTATTAATATGACTCTACCATCCCATCCTAAGAGCACCGAGATTGGAATGGTTCTTTAGTGTACCCAAGGATACATTACAACATAGCCTGAACTAGCAGAAAAATTCATGTGACATTATTCCTTGAAAATGGATAATGATATCACAATGAACAAACTTCGAAAAATAAATTAGAAGCCCTACGAGACCTTTGCGATATTCTTACAATGATGGCATGAGTTGGCAAGCGGCTTTCTCATGTTCCTTACTAGAAAATGGCTAGTAAGCATATTCATTCCTAACCTAAACCTAGAGATATCCTTCCATTTACAAATGTACTATGACTTTAACTTTGAAGAATTTATAGAGAAGGTTAGTCAAATCAAAAGGCTCTCATCACGAAAGGTATTCTCAAACCGGTCATCAAGGAAAAACATGAAGTAAAACCCTCAAATAAATAAAAATTCTTTGACAAAAACAAACATTTTGTTGGCGATGGTATTATGGATGGAAAAGAGTCCAAACCATACAAACTGGTCTGATTTTAAATCTCTCACAAGGACCTCACCCAAAGGCACCCACCAAACGTACGTTCATGCCACTAACCAAATTACTTTCAGCTATACTTAAATAGTCGACACTATTAACATGGTGCAAGACCCAACCACGACATTACCTTATCAGAGGATGCTCTAAAACCTGATTGGTTTAAAGAGCATGAGTACTATGATTTACATTGTGTTAAGGGACACAAAACAAATAGGTCCTTGAGACTACGATATTATATACAAGATCTTATAAAAGAGGGAAAAATCTCTATAGATTCTCCCCCGACTTGGGACACGGTCCAAATGAGAAAATGGGTATCTTAAAATAAGCCTTTCCTAACCATGCGAGATAAGAAGAACACGAAGCTAGATCATGGATAGTTCATGGTTATTTACATGGGTAGAAGCTAGAAGGTGACCCTAATGTTTTCTTGCAAGAAATGGAGACCTAATGGAGATGTGAGATCTAAAAGAACCCTTTCCTAACTATGAAATTTTCATGTATTTTAGGGAATTACATAGTTTTTCTTGTGCAACTTATGAATGCCCTTATGTGGATATTGTTATCTGGGGAGCCGACCCGATGTTATATTAGGGGAGCCAACCTTGATGTTTTCTTGTGAGAAATGGAGACCTAATGGAGATGTGAGATCTAAAGGATAAGAATGCTTAGTTAGACCTTTCTCGTGACCGCAACACGTTCGTAGGGAACCCATCATGATAACCTTATAGTTATATTGGGGGAGCCAAACATGATGTTTTCTTGCAAGAATTTTCCAAGTTATATCGGGGAGCCGAACACGATGTTTTCTTGCAAGAAATGGAGACCTAATGGAGATGTGAGATATGAAGGATAAGGATACTTAGTTATACCTTTACGGTGACTCTAACACATTAGTGGGCAACCCATCATGATAATCTTCTAGAATGGCATGAAGTGAGAATCAAGTTCTCTATTAGGATTATCTGGAGCAATGCACCTACTATCATAAAAGATTATCATAGGAAGGAACCTACCTCGTTTCACATCCAAGCATGTTAGAAGGTCTGGATAGAAGGCGTGGAAGCCTTTCCACCTTCTTAATGGGTACATAAGATTTCTCCACCTTACAAGGCTATGTATGCACATGGTACATTCACTCAAAGATGTTCCGTTAGACATGAAACTAGGAGTTGACAAATTATCTTATTCAATCTTTCATATATCGAAGTACTAAGCCATTAGTGGATGAGGCATTGTAGGTTGTTAAGTGCCTAACTATGTGAGATAGTGCCATGGTGGAGGATAGAATACTGGAATTATTGGGTGAACCTAGCTTAGAAGCATGATTTGATGAGGAAGAATCAAAGGAGATATAGCTTGAGTGCGCATACATGGAAAAAGAGAAAGGAAAGTTGGTCTATGTGATCAATGTTGAAGAGGTGGAAAATTAGATGTTAACCATACTAATAGAATGTGAAAAGTATTGGAAATTTATTATGAGAAAGCATGCGTGTACCATGAAACCTTTAGAACTACGAAGGTTAACATTAGATAAGATACGTAACCTAAAGAGGATACTATTGGGAACTACTAGGCATAAAAAGAGGTTTCAATGATCATTGATCTATTGTGCAAGTTTCAGGATTTATTTCTACATGGGTACCATGAGCTTAAGGGAGTTCACCACTCTTTAGGGGAAATGTAGATCAAACTAAAGGAGGGAGTGCACCCAATTTGGAAGAGACCTTACTAGATGAATCTGAATCTATGCATCAAGGTCAAGGAAGAGATTGAAAAGATGATAGCTTCATGTATCATTGAGGTTGTTGAAGAATCAAAATGGATAAATCCAATAGTCATTAACATTAACAAGGATGGGAGACTATGGATTTATGTTGATTATAGGGATCTAAATGTGGTATGTGTTATTGATCCATTTCCAACCCCCTTCACTCAAGAGATCCTGGAAGAAGTAGCTAAGTGTGAGATGTATTCTTGCACAAATAAATTCTCAGGATATCATTAGGTTAGAGTTGTAAAGTAGGATCAAGAAAAGACAACTTTCACCATTGAATAGAGAATATTTACCTACATGGTCATGCCTTTTGAATGAAGAATGTGCCTGTTATGTTTTCACGTATTGTGGTGTAGACATTTCAAGACTTCATCCTTAAGTTTATTCAAGTCTACCTTGATGATTGGAAGGTATATGGATTAGTGAGGGACCATTGAAACAATTTGAGGCTGATGTTTGAAAGATATCGACAGTTTAGGATATCCCTCAACATTAATAAATGTGTTTTTGCTACTCCATTTGGAACCCTATGTTAGAAAATAAGGGATAAAATATGTGGAATAATCCCTCACGAGAATCACAACAAAGAGTGACTAATATGTAGAAAATATTAAAGACCTCAAATAAAAGTGCAAAATAAAATAATATAACACAAAGAGACAGATTTAATGCGGTTCACCCAATTTGGGATACGTCCGCCAAGATCACTTGCTCATATTTTGTTACATGTCACCACTCTCTCAATACATTACCCAGATCTATTTGGAGCTATGTTCAACAAACTCTACATAGTTTACACTGAATTCAAAGCACATCTGCAATGTTTTTCATACTTCTATCATATGCATAAAACCATATAAATAGATAATTACTTAAGTAGTTTTACAAAACCATGGGTATCAATACCATGGGAAAAAGCTGTCCCATAAACATATGGGTCAAAATCCCACCCCTATGAGAAAATCATGTTTCTCGATATATCGGGCACGTTTTAAGGCTGAATTTTTTTCAAATGGCCGCACCCTGCAGACCCATGCTCGGGGCCCGGCTCAGCCCCCAACCTCGGCTAGGATACATGAAAAGTGTACAATACTCTTAGTGTACAGTCTTCAACACTTTCACACATAAAAACACGGTCCACAACCTAACAATCTCCCACTTAGAGACTAGTTTTCCTATGAGCAAGCTTCTCAACTCTTCACTAGTTTCCGTGAAGACCAACCAAATCTAAACACAACTTCAGTTTTTCCTTGTGACCACCTTGGTCATCATGTTTGTAGGATTATGACTGGTATGGATCTTCTCCAACTTCAACTTCTCTTCCTCCAAAGCTATCTTGATGAAATGGTACCTTAACTGTATATGCTTTTTCCTAGAGTGGAAAGTAGAGTTCTTAGCTAGGTGTATAGCACTATGACTATCACGATGTCACTTTCCTTCCTCCTTATGCCCCAATTCCTCAAGTAATTATTGTAACCAAATCATTTCTTTATTTTCCTCTATGGCAGAAACATACTCAGCCTATGTGGTTGACAAAGCCACCAACTTTTGTAGTCATGAAATCCACTCACTACTTGTCCCACCTACAGTGTAAAAATAACTGTCATGCTCCTCCTACCTGTCTACATCTCCACCATATCTCGAATCTACATAACCATACAAAGTGGTGTCTAATCCACTTCGTAGCAAAAATTTTCCCCATGGTCCCTCTCAAATAACGAAGGATCCACTTTACTACCTCGGTGATCTCTACTTGGATCACTCATAAATCTACTCACCGTTCCCACCTTTGCATGGGCAATATTAGGCACAGTACACACCATGGCACACATCAAACTACCAACTCGCTAATGAGTAAGGTACCTTGGACATTTTCTTTCTCTCTGCTTCTGTCTTGGGACACCGCTTCTTTGATAACTTGAAATGTTCTACCAAACGAGTCCCAACCAATTTAGCATCCTGCATATTAAAACTCTCCAAGACTTTCTTAATGTACCCTTCCTGAGATAAAGTCAGCTTATTTTCCTTCCTATCCGATATATCCTCATACCAAGGATTTTTTTGGATGCCCCCAAATCCTTCATAGTAAAGGATTCACTTAGTTGCTTCTTGAATACTTTTATTTCCTACATGTTTTTACCTGTAACCAACATGTCATCCACATATAGACACAGGATAATATAACTTCCATCCTCAAATTTCTTTATATACACGCAATGGTCAAAATGACATCTAATATAACCTTGCTCCATCATGAAGCTATCAAATTTCTTATACCATTGACGTGGAGCTTGTTTCAAGCCATACAAGCTCTTCTTCAGTTTGCACACCATCTCCTCTTTACCTTTGACCTCATAGCCCTTTGGTTGCTGCATATATAGTTCCTCCTCCAAATCACCATGGAGAAATGCAGTCTTTACATCAAGTTGTTCTAAGTGCAAGTCTTTTGCTGCAACTATTCCTAGAACAATTCTAATAGAAGTCATTTTTACTACAGGAGAAAAAATCTCATCAAAATCTATACCCTTTTCTGTGCAAACCCCTTGACCACCAACTAAACCTTGTATCTTTTCTTGACTCCTTCTTCCTCTTTGACTACGAACACCCACTTATTATGTAATTATCTTTTGCCTTGGGTAGCTTCACCAAATCCCATGTATGGTTCTCGATGAGATCTTGATGCTCCTCATCCATGGCTTGCTCCCACCTCTTCTTGGCATCTACTTGCATTTCTTCATCAAAGCTCTCGGCTCTCCACTATCGGTGAATAATAAATCATAAAGAGAAGGAGAAAAATGTTGAGGTTCTCTTCTTACCCTAGAATACCTCCTCAATATAGGAGTTTGGGGTTCTGTTAAGGAGGTTCTGAACTGATTCATGTGTTACTTTTCCATCCGGAAGATCCTCTACCGCTGCATATTCTTTCTTGGATTCTTCCCTTTTTTCCTATAACTACTGCTTCTACATTACTTTCTCATTAAAGACCACATCCCTAGATTGAATGATTTTCTTGTCCTTAATACTCCAACATTTATATCCAAAGTCATCACCACCATAACCAATGAAAGTACATTTTTCTGACTTAGCCTCTATCTTGGTCCTATCATCCTTGTCTATATGAACAAACACCTCACATCCAAAGAATCTAAGAAATGAATAATCAAATTTCTTACCATACCAAGCCTCCTTAAGTATGCCTCCATCCAAGGCACTTGAGGGTCCTCTGTTTATCAAGTACACAGCTGTGCTCACCACTTCTACCCAAAAAGAAAGAGGCAGTCCTGCATGTAACCTCATGCTCCTAACACGTTCCATTATTGTTTTGTTCATCCTTTCTAATACCCCATTCTACTGCGGAGTTCCTGGAACTATCTTTTTCCTGCGGATTCCATTCTTAGAATAGTAATCATCAAATTCATTACTGCAATACCACCCTCCATTATCTGAACTAAGACATTTTAGCTTAAGACTTGTTTCATTCTCTACTAAGGCTTTCCATTTAACAAAAGTGTCAAATACATCAAATTTGTTTCTAATATAATAAACCAAAACTTTCCTTGTTGCATCATCAATAAAAATAACATAATAACTTGAACCCTCAAGAGATGATACCGAGCCCTTTCATTCATCGAATGCACCAGCTCTAATGAATCTCTTTCTTTGTAGGTCCAACCTTGAGAAACCTTACTCACTTTTGTTTCCCATATATGCAGTCCTCACAGAACTCCAAACCTATTTCTGTATATCCAGGAAAATCCTTCTTTATGATCTCCATGCCCTTATGGCTCATATGACTGAGCCTATAGTGCCACAATGTTGTATCTACTTCTCAAGCCACAAGATTACAAAAATAGTGTTAGAAGTGGTTAAATAAAAAGTTCCAACCTTCTTACCTCTTGCCACCACAAGAGCACCCTTGGTAACCTTCCAAGTGTCCATTGTAAATATCATAGTATAACCATCACTTTCCAACTGCCTTGCCGATATCAATTTTTGTCTTAATGTAGGCACATTTCTGACATCCTTCAATAGCCAAGTATTCCCATTCTACATCTTAACCTGAAAAAAACCTTTTCCAACTATGCTGCAAGGCTCATCATCACCAAGAAAAACATGCCCAAAATCTCCTTGAACATAATCAACAAAATAATGCCTATGTGGAGAAGCATGGAAAGAAGCCCCCGAATCTAAAACCCAAGATTCAAGAATATTGTGCAAAGGAAGAATCAAAGCATCTTGACATACATTATCTGTTGCCACATTTTCCTCCTTGTTTTCTTCCCTGTTGTTTCTTCTTGTCCGAAGCTCCCAACATTCCTTCTTTGCATGCCTAGACTTTCCACAGTGCTATCATACTATCTTGCTTTTGGATTTTGACCTTTCCCGATCCTTTGATTTTCCACAGATTTCCTCTATTCTTCTATCTCCCTCTAGTTTCTATTTTCAAAGCATTCCCTGAAGTAGAAGATTCTCCAGAGCTTTTTCTTTACATTTCCTTGCTTAGAGTCACCCCTACAACATCCTCAAACTTCAACTTTGAGTTATCTGGAACCAAGTTGCTTACCACCATTACCAAGCTATTCCAACTCTCAGGTAAAGCACAGAACTAATAAATCCCTAACTTCTTCATCAAATTCTATTATAACTGAAGCTAGCATATTTACAACCGTATTAAAATCATTTAGATGATCTACTACTAAACCATTCTCAAACATCTTCATATTAAACAACTTTTTCATTAAAAATATCTTATTAGAGGCAGAGGGTTTTTCATACAACTTTCCTAATACATCCATTAGTTCTTTTGTAGTCTTTTCCTTTGAAACATTAAATAATACCGAAGATGCAAGACACAGCCGGATTGTCCCAAGTGCCTTCCTATCTAGCAAATCCCATTTTGCATCTGTCATGCTCAAGGGTTTGTTCACCTTCTCAGACAATGGAGTATAAAGATCCTTCTGATAAAGGTAATCTTCCATCTGCATCTTCCAAAGACTGAAATTTTTCCATTGAATTTATCAACCCTAGATCTTCCATCATCTGCCATAGCTCCCACTCAAGATAAAACTTTCCTTGCAATTCAACACTTCAGCAAACCAAACCAGGCTCTGATACCAATTGTTAGGAAATAAGGGATAAAATATGCAGAATAATCCCTCACATAATTGCAACAATAGAGACTAATATGTAGAAAATATTAAAGATCTCAAATAAAAGTGCAGAATAAAATAACACAACACAAAGAGACAATATTTAATGTGGTTCACCCAATTTGGGCTACGTCCACCAAGAATCACTTGCTCAGATTTTATTACAAGCCACCACTCTCTCAATACAATACCCAAATCTGTTTGGAGCTATGCTCAACAAACTCTACAGAATTCACACCCGAATTCAAAGCACATCTATAATGTTTTTCATACTTCTATCATATGCATAAAACCATATAAATAGACAACTACTTAAGTAATTTTACAAAACTGTGGGTATCAAAACCATGGGCAAAAACCATCCCATAAACCTATGGGTCAAAATCCCGCCCATATGAGAAAATCACATTTCTTGATATATCGGGCACGTTCTAACCCTAGGGAGGATACATGAAAAGTGTATGATCTTGTTAGTGTACATTCTTCAACACTTTCATGAGATGAAAACAAGATCCACAACCTAACACCTTGTTGGGGTATATCATATGTAAGGAAGGCTCATTTGGTGGATCCTTCCAAAGTTATCATTATTGTGGGAACTTACCAACTAGAGCGTGGTGTGTAAATTCCTTGGGCATATGGGATATTAATGAAATTTATTAAGGGGTATGTCAAGATTGCTGCACTTTGTTGGAAAATTTTCTAAAACACAAAAGTAAATTTCACTAGGGAGAGGTACAACAGATGGCATTTGATACATTGAGGAATAGACATATCGTTGTGCCCATATTACACTTTCCTTTATGGGATAAGCCATTCCATGTACATGTTAATGCTTCGAGATGATGATTGAAGCTATCTTAGAACAACCTAGAGAGGGAATTGTTGACCACCCCTTGTGCTTTGCTAGTAGGAAGCTAACCCTAAAAAAACATAACTATACTACTACTGAGCGTGAGGCATTTTCAATGATCTATGCACTACACAAATTCAGGTAGTATATGTTGGAAACACCCTTTATATTATACACGTAGACCACATGACATTGAAGTACTATCTATGTAAATAATCCCATTTTGAAAGGGTGCATATGCAGTGGGTCCTGTTGTTTCAAGAGTTTGAGTTTACGGTTGTTGTGAAACCGGGTAAGAGTAATTTGGGACCTAACCATTTATCAAGGATTGACTCAAGGGAAGATTACAGAGCATTGAGGATACAATGTTAGATAAGAAAATGATTAGATTATGACGTGTGCCCTCTAACATGGAAGATAATGTTGTGTTTCTAAAAAGGGTGTGACGCCAGAGGGAATGAAGAATTTGGAAAGGAATTATTTAGCCATATGTATTGCACCCTACATGTTAATTAGTGGAGACTTATACAAGCTAGGCCACGATGAGGTTTTTCACTGGTGCATGTTAGAGCATGAGCACATTTCAATCATAGAGGAAGTGTAGACACCTATAATTTTGTCTACATGATCTTATTACTAAGATCATGCTTAGTATCCTAGTCTTGTGTCAATTTACTATAGTACACCAGTAAATCACCCTTTCTAACCTCTTCTAAAACCCCTAAAGTTTGTTAATCCCCCTCTAACCAAATTCTATAAGGTTAGTTCCCTTTAATTAACCTTTCTTAGGTTAATTAACCCTCTTCTTGAATTTCTAAAACAAATATCTCACCTCCCAAATAACTACTTAGCCTTCCAAATCCATTTCACACCTCCGAATGTGCTTTTCTAAAAATCACCTTTTTGAATCCTTTTTAGTTCAACATGCATCCAAAGCCCCCTTTTCTCTGAACCAAAAACAATAAATAGAGGGGTAGCCCTCCCATCTTTTCCTAGGAACTCCCTTTCTCATCTCATTTCTAATTTAGGTCATGTTTAAGTCTTTTTAGAGTCATTTCATAGTTTATTTGAGCTATTTACTTGTTATTTGATAATACTTTCAAAATTTTAAGTAAATGGGAGAAGCCATTAATGGTGAGCTTCCATTCTTAATCTTTTGAGACATCAAAAACACATAACTATTTTCTAGAGCTTTAATAGGTTCATTTATATATAGTTTTCATGGAGTAGAGAACTAATATAATCATGTTTAGAGATTGATTATTTGTGACAAGATTTATATATATATGTATGCAAATAAGTAGCTCTTTTTTATCTCTAATTTGATGGTTATTGAGTTTTTTTTCAAAAATTTTGGGGTTTCTTTAGATATTCTTACCCCATGTACATAGCTTTAACAAACTTTTACAAGCTTTCTAAATTCACTTTCATGCTTCTTCTAGGAGAAACAATTTGTTATTTAATTGATTTCATTTTTTAAGTAAGCTAAATCATTCTTGTTCATGCATATTTTGTGGGTTTAAACTAGAAATAGGTTTCTTTGACTAACAATTAACCTGCTTGAATGTTAAAACATTTCATTTCTATGAATTTTTCGGGTTTTCGTGGGGTGCGTGCGGGTGTCTTAGAGGGGAGCATCTTTGTCAAAACCCTAGTGCATCCGTCAAACTAGTGTGCACCGGTTTGGTCATATTTTCTAGTAACATGTCATTTACAAAGGTTCACGTTCCTATTAAACTATAGGCATCTCGTTAACTATCGTGTGTACGTTCCTCTAGATGCTTATCTGGTGTATTTTGGCATACTATATTGATTTTCATTTTGGCTTGCAAGTGTATCCGTCAAACTGCAGGCATCTTTGTTGAAACCCTAGTGTACCTATCTTTAGGCCCATGTAGGTGTTGGACCCTATTGTCATAATTTTATGCCACACATCCCCATTAATTTGGGAATATATCCATCGGTTGGGACGTTTAGGTGTCTGAGTTAAAAATTAAATTTTTCTCTTCAAGTTGTAAGATCAATTTGTTGATTTTTTCTGGTTGTTTGTAGGCTCTAACAAGTGATTGCAGGTTTCTTTTAGGTTATTTGACTAATGTAGTTTAGGTGTTTCATTTTCTTAGATAGAAAGGGATTTTCAAAGTGTGTATGCTCTCTCCTTGCACCTTCTAGGTGATCTTGGGGATCAAAACACTTCTAAAAACCTTCTTGTCACTTTCAAAATACATTCCCAAATTGGATTAACCTTTCAAAATTTTCTAAAATGAACTCTATCTTTTGAAAACATGCTTAATTTATTTTCCATAAGGATTCTTTTAGTGAATTTTCTGCATTTTGTATACTCTTATTTCGTATATTTTGGTGATCTTAGGAATCAAAAGAAACACAAAAATATGTTTCTTGATATCATTATCTCGTGGTGGAAAATTATTAACTCGATACATGTTAGTTATAACACTTGTCAAAGAAAGGATTCGTAAAAACAAAACCTTTTAATACATGTTTCCATGTAGGTTGCCAAACAATATGATACTTTAACCACATTAAGTTAAGAATAATAAAAACACACCACTCTACATCACATTATATTATAGGTTTTGGAAAAGGGTGTGTCCCTATCCACTCAAATAGAACATAAACCCTTTGGTAAAATGCCTTAAGCTATACAAATGGGTGTGGTTCTAGGAACTCTAAAGTAATCCACCACTAAGTAACCTCATGGATGAAATATGAAGCATTCGCTTACCCCTTTATCAAATTTTATACAAGTTAGAGTCAAAGTTTTTGTATCGCGACCCCAGTGAGAATACACACAAACACATTTATTTCTCATCGTATTTGAAGGGGGTAAAGTAAAGCCGAGATACTCCCAAATTAGTCAGTGTGACTCTTTGGGTAAATCAAGCTCACATTTAGACAACTTGTGACACCTAGTTGAGTGATCTTATTAGGAAATCCATTTTTCTTAGAGCCCACTTTGCTAGTCCGTATCGCATCTTGTCGAACCATCATAAAGTGACAACTTACTTGGAATTGGAACCTTGTTTTTAAACAAGGAAAAGTGTCCACTTAAGTTTGATCTAAGTTTATTTTATCAACAATACCAAATGATGTATCACTTAGTTCGGTTTCTTTCTTTCCTTCAGACAAGGAAAAAATCTACCCAAGTGGCACCTAGTTTATTTTCATCTTTTGATCTATACCCTTGCATTCTCACTGCCCATTTAGGGTGAGAAGGAAGCATAGCCTACGAGTCTTATCAAGGATAGTATTTTCAAATTTTTTGTACATTTATGCCCATCCATGTTTAATTCCAGTTGTTGAACGTCTAAAGTGCTCAAGTACATTTTCGTGTCTTTGATATTCCTTTGACATTGATTTCAAGATCGTCTTGATTACTATGATTTTGGTTCATCTTAATATCTCCTTAAGTTGTTATTTTTTCTTGCATTTTTTCTATGTAATTCTAGTAAGTTTACATCTTATTTTCAATTTTGTGAGAACTTGGTATAAGTCCCTTTATTGTACGGTTACGTTTCTTGCACAACTAAGAACTTCTTGTTATGCTTATATTTAGTTTTAGTTCCAATGTTATCTAAGTTTTTTTAAGAGTGTTGATAATGCCTTGTGTATACTATGATGACATCGTATTGATACTAACACCTTAATTTCTAAGTTAATGTATCCAGATAGTGTTGTTACATTATCCTCATTTGTAAATTCCAAATTTCAAAAACTTTGTGTTGTCAACATTTAAATTGGTGTTAGTATATCTCATGGAGAGATCGCAAAAAATATCACTTTGGTATTTAAGCATTGTTGGTATTATAAATCAACCTATGTATTAATAGGGTATTGTCACTATCGTCCTTAGGCACTTCATTGGAATCATAGTTTAGGGTATAGTCTTGCTAAAACAACAGTTTGAGTGATCATTTGACTTAATGTTCATATGATTGTTCTTTGAATGATAAAAATTACATAACATTACATCTATAACACACGGGGGTATTTTAATATTACATCAAATGAACTACACAACATATGCCTAGGTTTCATACAATGTTTAAGATATTTAAACAAAAACCTAGGATAACTTTGACTAATAATTCCTAGAATCACGAAAATGACATCTAAACCAAACGAGTGTGATATAGAAGAAAATCCTTTTGAATCCTTCCAATTTAGTGTCAATAACTTAGTACATTTATTTTCATAGGTCAAAGACATGGGACCATTGATCGATGATAGTGGATAAGAATCTCGATTCTTTTAAGGAACAACATAAGTTAGATCTAGGTCGATTTGATGAGCTCCTTTACTATAACAGAGATCAAGTACTTGTAAGAGTCCTAGAATTAGGGGATAATATTCCACAAGAATGTGAAGTGGAGACTAAGATCATTAATCATAAAATGGAAGAAGGATCATCCCCTGTTAGACATAGTTAACCCCTTTGACATATGGTATAGTCCTACTTCTAGACAACATCACAAAGCTGTTGAAGAATACCCATCAAATCCAATTGGGATTCACAAGGACCTTATTACAAGGCTTCACGTAAAGTAAATATTGAGTGTGAGTGCAAAGCCTCACCACCTCCTAAGTTTGATGAAGAAGATGATATGTTAGTTGAAGAAGAGATCCTTCAAAAGAAAATATCAAAACTCAGTCAAAAATTAGCAAACTTAGGCTCTTCAAGTAGTAACATGTGTAAAGACAAACTCAAAACCAAATCTATTGAGTTCCACTTTGATCCTTACGATGACACAAATTTTAAAGTTGCCAAGGTAAATATAATAATATCATCTACTAAGGAACAACTCATTCATTGGGAATTATAATCAACAAAGGAAACATAGGACATAGTACGAAGTATCTATATGAAGAAATATGCTCTTAAACCTTTGATAAGGACATGTTGTGACAACCATTCTCAAAGCATTTTTCCATTCATAATTTTGATAAATATTAAAGCAAAGGTGATCCTCGTGATCACATCAATGAATTTTGGATGGCTTGTCAAGAGGTCGCATACAATGATCATTTATTAATAGGACTCTACCCTCGCATCCTAAGAGCACTAGATTTGGAATGGTTCTTTAGTATACCCAAGGGATCGATTACAACATGGCATGCACTAGTAGAAAAATTCATGTGACATTATTCCTTGAACATGGATAATGATATCGCAATGAACAATCTTTGAAAAATTAATTAGAAGCCCTAAACATGAAGCAAAACCCTTAGATAAACAAAAATTCTTCGATAAAAAAAAACATTTTGTTGTGATGGTATTACGGATTGCAAAAGAGTCCAAACGATAAAAATAGTCTAATTTTAAGGCTCTCACAAGGACCTCACCCAAAGACACCCACCAAACATACATTCACGCCACTAACCAAATCACTTTCACCTATACTTAAAGAGTTAGACGTTGTTAACATGGTGCAAGACTCCAACCACGACAAGACCTTATCCAGAGGATACTCCAAAACCTGATTGGTTCAAAGAGCATGAGTACTGTGATTTCCATTGTGTTAAGGGACACAAAAAAAATAGTTTCTTGATACTATGACATTATATACAAGATCTTATCAAAGATGGAAAAATCACTATAGATTCTCCCCTTGACTCGGGACAAGGTCCAAATGAGAAAATGGGTATCTTAAAAGAACCCTTTCATAACCATGATCATGAACAACTCATGGTTATGTTTATCCCACTAATGATAGTCCCTTTGATTACCTTATAGGATGTATGTGTTCATCATATGAATAGGTAATACTATTAGGATCTTAGAAAAAGTTGTGCAAGAGAGACACGCGCGCTTGTTTTATCATACCGGATCCCCGCATATCCCTCAAGAAGGTCAATACAATTTAATAGAACAGTTAGAGAAGACACCCGCTAGGATATCAATCTTAGATCTCCTCAAAATATCTACTGCTCATAAAAACATATTGTAAAACATTGCGAGTTCGAGTCCCCACAAATGTATATCCCGTGAAACTTCAAGCCATGATTGCACACTTTGACTTCAATGATCATATCAATTTTAATTATGCTTCAATCCCACGTAATGACCAAGAGCACAACTTACCCCTATACTTAGAAGTAGTTGTTACCCATCGTAAAATCAAGAGAGTAATTGTGGATGGTGGATCCAGTCTAAATATTTTCACTTTAAAGTCATAGCGGTTAGGCCATTCAAAAATGAATCTAGGAGCTAAAACTATTACAATCTTAGCTTATGATAATGAGGAGCATGAGTTAGTAGGTACTATAGTAGTTCTAATGGAAGTAGGTCTGATTCTTCATGATATGATATTCCATGTCCTTGACTTGGATCTTCCATACAACATGCTCCTAGGGTGCCCATGGATCCATGCCATGCAGGCCATTCCTTCAACATTTAATCAGTGTATTAATATGTGTCATGGACAAATAGTCACCATTTAGGGTGATCTAGAACATTCATGTATTTTAGGAATTACACAATTTTTCTCATGTAGCTTATGAATTCCCTTATGTGGATATTGGTGTTCCTTTAAAAATAGAATATATCAAGGAAAATGTGGATCCGATTCACACAATCCTTATAATAAAAAAATTTATTTGTTGGTCAACCCTTTTACATCATGGGAGGAAACTTTTGTAAAGTATGTCCCAGTGTGAACAATTCGCTCCTCAACATGCTTTATTAATATTAGTTCTATCATTGTTTCGCACGACATGTGGTAAACCTTACTTTCAGTTCAAAAGCACTTGGGATAAGTTCCCTAAGATAATGGAGAATTTCATCCCTAGTGGTCTCCTATCCAAGGAAAATATGTTAGAAGATCCCACTAACATAGTACCTGAGGGTACAATGGCTTCATGCCATTAGGCCCCGTAGTATATCAAAGGCCATTGTATGACGTACATCATAGGTTACAATGGGTTTGGATGTGTTATCAATGCACAAGGACAATTAGAACCCATTCCTATCCCTCATTTTAAATCTAATAGACATGATCTTGGAATAAGATCTCATGATGATCCACCCTTTGAGATTAACACCACCTCTTCTGAATATGAGGATGAATCATCTCATTCAGATAGTGATGCATATTCCCAATGTAGCCTCTACAAGGATCTTTCCTCCACTAACCTATTCCCTAATTCAAAGTTTTTACCTTATCTAGATCTAATCCTCAAACTAATTTCCAAGTAACCCTTGTATATCTTGAACTTGTAGATTGGGATCAACAATTTCACATGTTAATCAATTTCTTTGAGAGTAGCAAGGCATTTTCATAATTAATGGGACTCAAGGATTTTATCCCAATTGGGGATCACAAGAAAGGATTTACAATTCAATTAGATGCATGTACATACTTTGGAGAAGAGGCAGAGATGTGTGGATGCTTGAGTAGGAAGGTTGTAAGCAAGAGTAAGAATGCTTCAAAGAAGCCTTTCGAAAATAATAAACACAAGTCTTATAGCGACAAACGTTTTGTGGTACTAGTAGATTAAAAAATGAATAACCTATAGATGAAATGATATATCCATTCAAAGATGAAAATAATCCACATAAGGAGGTTGATATTACTCTTCCCCTTGATCCTACATGGATGGAAAATGCTTCTAAAATGTTGGTTCAAGAAGTAGTCAGTGTTAACATTGGCTCAGAAGAGGAACCTAGAATGATAAAGTTTGGAGCTTCACTCTCAGGTCAAGAACAAAAGGTTTATATGGAGTTATTATGATAGTATGCAGATATATTTGCATGGTCATATGTAGATATACCTAGTTTAGACCCAGAATTGGTCATGCACAACCTTATTGTGTACCTAGATGCCAAACCCATCAAGAAGAAGTTGAGAAAGATGCATGAAAAAATTGCATTACTTGTCAAAGAGGAACTAGAAAATTTATTGGCTGATGATTTCATTAAACCCATTGACTATTCAGATTGGATATCTAACATAGTCCTAGTTCAAAAGAAGCTAGTTGGCATAAGGATCTGAATCGACTTCCATGACATCAATAAAGTATGTCCTAAATATGACTTCCCCTTACCTAATATTGATATGATTTTCAATTCTTCCATTGGTTATGAAATGTTATCCTTAATGGATGGTTTTTTAGGTTATAACCAAATCTAGATTGCAAAGGAAGATCAACATAAAACAAATTTCATCACCCCTTGGGGGACATTTTTTACAAGGTCATGCATTTTGGACTCAAGAATGCCGAGGCCACTTATAATCAAGCAATGATAGTCATCTTCCATGACATGATGAATGACATCATGGAGGATTATGTTGATGATATATTAGCAAAATAAAAAAGTAGAGGAAAGCACCCTGAAGTGCTAAGGCCTACTTTTCAACGTCTCTAAGATTACAAAGTACATTTGAATCCTAAGAATTGTGTCTTTAAAATTTTTTTAGGGAAGATCTTGGGTTTCATCATTTCACAGAGAGGAATAGAGGTAGATCCTGCAAAGGTTACAACTATCATAGAAATTCCTCCACCTACAAATCTCAAGTAACTAAGAAGTTTATAAGGAAAGATACAAGAAATTTGTCATTTCATTTCACATCTTGCATGGATAAGTGTCACCCATTTAAACATCTCATCAAGAAGGATATTGCATTTAACTGGATACCAAACTGTCAAAAGGCATTTGCACTACTTAAACAATACCTTGTTAGCCTACCCATACTCATGCCGCCTACCCCTGGGCAAACCTCTCCTATTATACATTTCAGCTACCCAATTTTCTATTGGTGCACTGCTTGCCCAATATGACCTAAACCATAGAGAAAGGGAAGTTTATTACCTTAGTGGCACCTGGATTACATATGAACTAAATTACCCACAGATTAGAAAGGATTTCCTGAAAGTAGTCTTTACCTTTCAAAAATTTTGCCATTATCTCCTTAACAATAAGACCAAGCTAATATCCAGAGTTGACCCTGTCAAATAATTTTTATTCAAACCCACCCTTACAGGAAAAATAGATAATTGGATCATTCTCCTAAGTGAATTCGATATTGAGTTGGTAAACCAGAAGTCATTAAAAGGATATGTATTGGTTGATTAGTTAGCGAGAATCCCCTACTAGGGATGGAACCTTTGTGCCTGGATCTGTCAGATGCACCCATGATATATGTTGAAGAGTTTGTGGAGTGGCAAGTCCATTTTGATGGGTCATTCACCTTCCATAGATCAAGAGTAGGAGTGGTGCTCATCACTCCCATAGGTGAGGTTATTCTAAGAGCATTTTGTTTAGGATTCCATGCACTAATAAAATTACAGAATATGAGGCACTCATTATTAGCCTCAAGTTGGCTATCACTTGGAATATCATAAACCGTGAGTCATTGGGGACTTCCAACTTATTAATAAACAAGTTAATGCTGAGTATAAGGTTAAAGATGAGAAGATTATTTCATACGATAAAATGGTTAAAACCTTAAAGGAACATTTTATGGAGATTATATTTGAACAAAAACCAAGGTCACACAATAGGTCATCAGATGATATGGCTAAAATTGGGTCTCTCTTATGCATTTCACCTCGGGAAAGTAAAATAAATTTCTTTATGGAGCATTTACGAGTACCCACATATGATATTCCGTAGTTGTGTTTGGCATACAAAACAAGATTGATACATCAATGTTGATTAGCGTGCCTGAGAGGATAGATGGATGATGCTAGTATTTTCTTCCACTTCACTAAATTTAGAAGGAAGGCACAAACTTCCATTCTATTCAAAGTTATATACTTGAACACCTGGAGCATACAAACTACTTTTAAACCACTATTTCCTTTTATTTTTCTCTTAGAGAAACTTCTAGAAAGATTATTAATGTAAACACTTCCCATAATGTATGTAATTAAAAACTTGAAGTAGTCTTTCCAAGAGCAATGAAAAATTTAAGACTCATTTATCATCTCTTGATACCTTTCATCACAAGTGTTGACTTGAAGAATCTCTTTAATACCTTCAATACTTTGAGAGAAAGGTGATGAATAAGAAAAATTCAGCTACTGAGAAACATAGAGTAGTTAGAGAAATATGGTTCTTACACATTCACACTCATTCATATGCAAATTGAGAGCTTCAACAACTCACAATTGACTTGTAGAAGGTTATTATAACCATTTTACCTAGAGAGATTATTTTGCACTTTTAGGAGTTTTCTAATCTTGCACAATAAATTTGAAGTCAAAAACCACATTTTATGCCTAATGCTTCAAGAGGAAGGTCTAGAAGAGGAAATAACATGTTTGAAAATTGTTCATAACTTTCTTGTTTCTCGGCAGATTACCTAAAAAAATTGCACTACTTCGGGCTTGGATTTCTCTACAAAAATTACTTCTATGATTTATTTGAATGAGTTTTTATATTTTTCTCAAGTTTTAAGAATATAGAGGGCTTGAAATGCATTTCTCAATGAACCAGGTTTAGAAGAACTACCATAACTTTTGCACACCTCTTCAAAACTTGATGAAATTTGACATGAAGTACCAAAATGCATCCCTATACATGATCTTGTAATTTAATTTTCATAAATATTACTATACTATTCAAAACTATCTCACTTACCTCATCCTACACTACCAGTCCTTAAGGAAAACTTTGGTGAACTTTTGAATTTTGTCTCTAAGAGCTAAACTAAGCCTTGTTGTTGCTCACACATGTCCTAGATAACATTCCTAGGATCCTCCCATTGTATTTTCATGACCTGTACCAAACTTCCACACTTCACTAGGCTCTAGAAATAGGCTTAAATGAGCCAATTTCAATTGAGACTTCCACAAATGTATTTCACTATAATATCTCTTTCCCACGATAATATCATCATATATAACTTGTATAACCTCTCGAACCAAGCATGCCAATCCTATCCATGCTTTTGTAAGACTCCGCCTCATTGACCAAGCTCCGCAACACACTAAAACCATCCTCAATGATTGTTAAACCATTGAGAAGGCACTACCAATCAACCTTCATGCCTCTTACAAATCCTCACTTCACCACTCATCGATTTTTCATAATTTCCACTTGACATCAATGAAATAACCAATGAATATGGTTGAACCATTGTCTTTGTCGATTCATAGTCAACAATGGCCCTGGAGTCATATATGACCATCTACCTAGCTTACATCAGGGAAAAACATAATGTATTATGGATTACATTTTATGATTCAATGCTTACATGCACATGCTATTTTTTTATCCTATTGACTTAGAGAAGAAATTTATTTTGTCATGGATTTATTCTTTCCTTAAAACAATGATTACAATAAGACACATGTGAATCATTCACTCCTTAATGTTATAGGGTAATTGATCTAGAATAAGATCTAATTGCTACACATGTTATAGATCCTCCTCATATTATTACTATTGTTGCATCATCTAGTTATTATCTGCTTACATCTATTGAGATTCCTACATGGTCTTCATCTCCTCCACCTTGGAAAAGTTTCAGTTTAATCCCTTACATGAGCATCCACCATATCCTACTCTATGTTAGGCTACACCTCAGAATCCTACATCTATTTTGTGAGGACCATTACATTTATATCATAATGATAGACCTCATGATGTGTTGCATACATTTATTTATAAGTGTTTGATCACTTACCTTCTAACTAGCACCATCCACCACATCGCTTGCAATGCTAGCATGATAGACCTTACTGTAACTATCACCGTATTAATGGCCATAGGGACAATGAGTGTTATACCCACTATGATCACTTGTAATAATTGGAATATAAGTTCTTGATCACTTACCTTATATCTAGCACCATACCACATTGCTTGTAATGCTAGCATGATAGACCTTACTATAACTATCACCGTATAAATGGGACATAGGGACAATGACCTGTTATACCCTCTATGATCACTTGTAATAATTGGAATATAAGGGGGTCATTTCCTTTGGTTATCACTCCCACGAGGGGTTAATCTCTCCACTCCCTCATAGGTGTGTTGTTACTCCAGTTGAGTTATCTCCTTCATCTAATTCTAAGGTCATTGCTCAATCACCAACACAGATTGTTACTCGTGCACACTATCCATATCATCTTCCGCGTCATTCTACTACTACACATTGGCTTCTATAGCCATTGGTATTTTCCCTTCCTACCACTAATCCACCCATCATTGGCACTAATCCACATGACATTCAGTTTGATTCATAGACTCATGTTACTTTCATTCCATATGCTTCAACTACTTCATGTCGTCTCGGTCTTTAGTAGGTGATTTATATCACCTTAACCTTGGATAAAATAATCATATTGTTATAGTTCTTACATGAATATTGAGGGATATGTTACAATAAGAACCTCTCTTCACGTGCTTTATTGATTCATCTAGTGAACATTATCTAATCATTTCCCAATGATGCACTCTTTCTTTACGATTCATTCTTGACTTTCGAGGGTCTTATATACATGAAACTAATCTTCTATACACTAGGTGGCATCGATAATATACCCCATATCCTCACCATACTAACATGCGCTTCACTTTACTATTATGACCACATAATAATTTTATACATCATTAATCATTCATCACAATTTTATTTTCATAATCATATTACATACATTATCTATTGTCCTATAAACTATAGCATCATCACATTCCTCGTTATTCAACAACTATGTATTACGAATCCATTTAAAAATAAAAAAATAATCAAACACATCAAGCATCATATATAAGCAACAATAATCAAATAAATCATCCATCATCATCACATCAATATACATCGAATACAATATGCTAATGAATTCCTCTAAATATATTGTTTACAATCATAGTTACAAAACATATCATCACTGGGGGAAACTCCCCTACATCAATACAAGACTACATATCATATCTCATCATGACTATCACTATTTTAAAGTGCAAGATATCTAGAAATCGAAGCCTCACCACTAACTCGCGCCGATGATAGGGACCTCTATATCTCTCTTCCTACCTATGCAGTAATGTCATCTATGTTGACTTCTCTATGAAGCAAATTTATAACTTGAAAAATGTGCAAATACATCCTATTCTAAAGGATTGTCATCTGATGCCTCTCTAGCTCATCATGTATCCTCACGCACCTCATCCCTCTCACTCAAATAAGTTATACATGTTTCCGTTGTTATCTCCATTGGCTCGAACAAATGGGCATGCTCTCCTGTAATATCATCTACACACTCTAGCATGCCTCCACCCATGCATGTCTTGGTTGGAACATTATGCATCAATTTGTGGATGGTTGTATCCATAATGAATGAGAAATAAACATCACCTATAACCATAATAACAACACATTAGACAACAATGACCATTACACAACTAAGTAGTAAATCATACAACAAAACTATGCAAATAGTCAAGTTCTCATTATCACCGCCACTACACCACCGGGGTAAGTAATTTCCCCTCTACTACTCCCAAGTAGTGCTCCTTCCACTTCCAAAATAATGGAAACAAATATACCCTTGATGTAATTACCACTATGCAAAATATGCCTTGGTACACCCCGCATCATCCAAATCTATCAACTCTATCATTGCATCAGCCTCATCTAGCCTAGGACGTACTATTTTCTCTCTTGTTATCTCTGGTCTCACTCCAACCATCGTCAATTCCCTAATATCTCTCAACCATGTATATGGCTCTAGGGGAACATATTTGGCCATAAACAATTATCATGATATCTTCTCAACCACGAAATCCACCCCTAGAAACCGATCCTCTAACCACATTGTCTATTATATGTACTGTAACTCCACTACATCCTCTAGCCATCCTCCATAGTCTCAGTATGACCTCCATATCATGGCCTTTGGTCCCATCCCATATATCATCACTCTATAGGTTTCTATATCCATCCTACCCCCACATGCACCTACTCATCTCCTAACATATATGTGTGGTCTTGGCCACTCTCCTCATGGTCCACCAACTAGCCTTAGTATTGTAATATTCCCATAGGACCATACATACAATAATGTCATAGCTCCAATTCCACCCCCATGATCCTCTTGTGTAAATATGTATAGATCCATGTATAGGTGGGTAATTACACATCGTGTACGGTCATACCTAGTGGTCTCTTCCTCTATCCGACAAAGATATCATGCATATTATATAAGATTCCTACACCACCACCCTCCACTACAATTGACCACACTATCACCATGACAATAAAATTCCACAATTGTAGCACCCCTCATATCATAATAGCATCTAAGATAATATGGGCCTCAATAGGAACTCAAGTTCACAAAAATACTTGCCTAATATCCCTCATCTGTCTCTCCATATCATCCACTTCCATGACTTGTACCCTCTCACCGATAATAGGTAATCATAGTATGCAATACACATCCTATAGTGTAAATGTAATCTCCCATATAGGAAACCAAAACGTACATGTATCCTCACCCCACATCTCACACGAAGTTATCAGCATATGCATGTTATGGGGTACATCCCCCATCCTCTCTATGTGCCGCAAGCCGACACGGTGAAAAACATCGCACTCATTATCCGAAAACCCTAATCTAAGTAATATAATCAAATGCTAGTCACACGAAAACTATATTGAATGGATATCCCTTTGCACACCACAAAACAAAAAAAAAACATTAGAACATCATACATATACAAACATACTCATCTACAACATCAACAAACATCAAATTTCACATTTACATCACTCTAGACTTAACTCACATTTTCTAGACACGAGCACCCGGATGAAAGTGCAGGGCACCCGAAGTAGGAAACTAGCACCCATTTCTGGGCACTCCTATCCCAAAGGTCATTAGCACCTTCACCAATTTTATCTAGGCACATAATTCCAAGAAATCAAAAAACAAAAAAATGGTAAAATTCATCAAAAATGACCTATACCGACACATTTTAAAAAAATTACACTTACTATCTGTTGTTGTACGTGACACCACATTTTTACCACCATCTTGAATTGACTCTGTCACAAAGTGCTCTAACTTGGCTGATTCCTCACACACCCGTAACTCACTATCACACTCGTAAAAAGACAAACGAGTTTCCTAAGAACTTTTTCACACTACTATTTATAGTAAATTTTTATTATTCATTCTTCGCACTCATTTTCTCGACTCATACACATCACATGATTTGAATCATATCTTAAGAATTATTACTCCTATTTTTATCATGTTTATGGAATTATTTCAATAATTCCACCTACTATCGTATCATACACATTACACACATAATATTTCTCCTTGACATCATTTTCTACTCATTATACACACATTTCGTGATATTTCCCATACATTATCCACTACCTCCTTACATGCTTACTTTTGGCTCAATGTTCATTCTCATTATCACTTATGATTTTTCCAAAAGAGAGGGCATACAATTAGGGTCTCCTTATAATTCCCCTTACATAATTACGCAATCATTTTACATGTCTAATTATTCATTATCAAAAATTTATCATACACCGCACAAAATTTTCATATCACTCCCTATTGATTCCCCTAATGACCTAACTTGGGGACAAAAATATAAAATCTCTCCATGAGTAACCAACCAATCAATCAACATAAACACAGTTCATTTATCCTCCCATATGACCTAACTTGGGAGTTATATCACCACTTTCCAAGATGACTGGCATGGAAAGTTATTATACATTTAGTGATTGCTTCTATATGACCTAACATGGAATCCAACATCTACACATTTTTGTGACACCCATGGATTGGGGGAAATGGGACGTCATTACCTTTCATATAGTTCTCATTTATGGATTATCACGTTTGATAAAAAATTGGATCCAAAATCAACAAAATTTGATCTTTGTCCATCTCGCACCAACTAGATATTTTGAGGATGCTATAACACCCATCCTAAGTTCAAATTAATCAAAATTATTATTGTCATTCTAATTTATTCATCATTGTTTTGGATGATGTTTTATCCAACCATCTAGTTTAATGTCTATGTTGTTATGTTAATTGGGATATTAATGTTGATAGTGGGATATGCGTAATTAAATATTATTGCTCGCATGTTGACTGGGTTGAAATGGGGTCGGCCTCCTAATCTTTGACCAAATGGATTTTTCATGCCATGCATCCAACTAAACCAAGAAGACGTGAATTTATAGGAAAGAAAGGGGTTGTGGAGGAAATCCTATAACATGCGAGTTGGTAGGTCGAACATTAATGACATTAATGATTTTTGGGAATCTTGAAACTTCCCTTGGAAGCTAACCATTCACATTTGGAGTCTTCCTTATTCCATTTTTGGTGTTATTTTGGAGTTTCTTTTGCTAAAGATCTTCATTCTTTCTTTGACATGTGCATAAAATTTTAGGCTAAGTGTTGAAGTTGTAACAATTTGTTAAAGGCAATAAAAGAGAATTGGGCCCTACATCATTATTAAGTCTTGAGTTGCTTATTGAGTTTTGGGTTGGTTGCAAAAATGTGGTGATAATGGCTTATTGGATTGATTGATTGCTGAAGAATTGAGTAGAAGCATCCAAAAAGTTTCTAATACCCGTTAACTCTCTCTCCCTTGTTATTTTTGCTTTATTTTTCTGTATGTTGAACGTTCCTATTAATGACATGTATTTTGGAAATATCTTTTGGATATTATTGAAATAGGTTTTTATGTTTTGAATTAATCATTCTCTCTCTCTCACCCCTTTTTTCCTATTTGATATGTCTGAGGAGAATAAGGTATCTTTTTTTGGGTCTCTTGTTTCGAGAACTATTCTCGGGGTCATGTTTTATGTGTCTCTAGTTTTCCCTTTTGTTGAAGTTAGCCCAAACCCTTATATTATTGCTTGGTAGGTCCAAAATAATGCATTCTTTATTGGTTTGTATTGGAGGAAACTATTTTTTCTTGTTTTTTGGGAGAACTCTATGTTAAATTTGGTTGGTAGCATTTTTACTACTGTCTGTCAATAACATCTTTGGATGCTCTTGATCGATAGCATTTTTGCTACTATTGACTGGTAAAATTTTTTTATATTTTTAATCGGTACTATACTTGGATGCTACCAATCAGTATCATTTATCTTATTGGTGACTAGTGGCTTGGGTAGCATTGTGAGATGCTACCATCTAGTAGAATCATGGGATGTTAGTGGCCGGTAGTATCAAAGGTTCTACCATCGATAGTATTGAAGGATGCTACTCGCGGCGAATAACATTGAGGGATGCTATTAACCATTAACATCGAGGGATGCTACCAAATGGTAACACCGAGGGATGTTACCGACCGGTGAAGATCAAGGGATGTTACCAATTAGTAACATAGAGGATGGGTCGACAAGGAATTTCACTGTGTGTTAACCGATTTGCATCAACAAGAAGCATATTATTACTTTTCGACTAGATTTCACCAAGAGGGATTATTTGTATGCATTAATTTTGTAACTATGAGATTTAGGAGTAGAAAAATTGTATGAAATGAGTCTTCTATTGCAAATTGATCTATCTAGAATTATGATGTTATGAGAACTATTTTTATGGGAGAGTGTTGTATGTTTTTAAGAGAGTTAATTCTTATTTTGGGAAAATATTATGTTTGATGTTTCCCTAGATTATAATTGGCATAGAGGTAAGGATATTTCCTCAATTTGACTTACTCCTATTATCTTGAATTTTTGGAAGGTGGAAATGGTGTGATTAGGGATATTTTTCATATATGATATAATGTGATAAACTATAGGGATGATGAGAATGACGGTTCATGCCAATTCATTTTGAACTAAGCATGTTTTACCCTCATTATCTTCTATAGATGACGAAGATGATCAATTTATCATGGAAAATTAAAGGAAATTTATTAGGCGTATCATTTTATTGTTGATGTTTAATTTAAATTCATTTTTACTTCAATATATGACTTTTAGTAAAGCAAATTATATTTTTCTGTCATATTTAAGATGAAGAAAAAGGGCAGTCAAGCCTCTTGTAAATGGAGTAGTCTGTTGAAATCAATAATATATATGAAATTATCATTATTAATAAATATGATATTATGGTTGTTAATTGAATTGTTATGAATGTCAATTGGGATGCTAGTTATAATCATGTGATATTATTTAGAGTTCTTTGCAAATGTTATTTTTATAATGAATTATTATAAGATGAGATTTAGTTTCCCTAGTATGAAATGGGAATTAGATAAATGCATCTACAATACATAAATAATGAAAAGACATTTAATTAGTATATGGAAATATGAACAAGAAGCAACATACTATAAGTGTCATAGGTGACCACATAGTAAGTAAATTTAAATGATGATTTAGGTATTCGGGCACACCTACCAAGTTGCTTTTATAATTTCCATAGACTATTAGGAGACTATCTTCTAAGAACTGATTAATTCATGAATTGACTTAAAGGTATATCGCTGCAATTAAGTGGTACTAAAGTGACTTTTTATACACGTGGATGGGTCGTGGACCTTGTGTGTAAACTAGTAATTTAAATTACAAAACTAAATAATTCAAATCTAGATAAATAATTAAAGTGAAGTGGTGAAAGGACAATTTTCAATTGATGAGTGTGTCATCACAAAACTGAGCATGCATTCATGTCTCAAAATAAATTTGGCCAAAGTAGTGTAAGTTATTGATTACATTGTCAAGATTCACCAAGTTCCCAATTTAAGTGTGAGATGCCAAACAAAATTGAGTGATTGAATCCTGTTAGGCACTAGGAACTAGAGTTGATTATAAAAGCATGTTTCAGGTGTAACCAATAGTATACTTTGTATACGCGCTCTTAAAATAGTACTATGGGGGATCAGGGAGATCTAGTTGACCCATACAACTACACAAGGTTAATATTGATGTTATCATATGGAATGAATATTAAATAAATGTTGGATTTAAATATTGTTTATTTAAATTCATGGAAGGCATAATGTTAGAATGGGAAGGATGTTTTTGTTTAAAAAACAAAATTGTCCAATTTAGATATGTTTTTAAATGAGTGTGTTGCATTTAGTATCAAAACTAAAGGTTGTAGCTCAGGAGTTATTAAGTCCCTACGCTAACTAGAACTTAATTCATGTTTAACATGTTAATATGGTAAAGATAATAGGTTCCACTTTAAATCATCAACATGGGCAACGAGCTAGACATAATGCGAAGATGGATGAAATACTCATTGTCCTTCAGGACATTCATAATAACATGATTTTCTGGAATAGAAGGTAATGGGTAATGACAATGATAATGAATGTGACAATGTGGAGAGGCCTCAAGGGGAACCTATTGGTATGAATTTGAATGTGGATGTCATAAACCAACTTTAGAATAAGAGGGCACGATTGACGGTGGATTTTTCCAACAAAATTAAGAGGATCATTCCACCTAAGTTTGATGGAATGACTTTGGGTGATGGGGATGAGAATTGGCTCAGTGAGATGGAGAATTATTTCACCATCAAGAACTTTTCTGAAGAGACTAAGGCTATTTAGGGATCCTACCACTCTGCAATGAGAATTCCTTACGGTGGGACAACTAGAAGGTAGAAATGGGGGTTGATGAGGCTAACATAACCTAATAATGGTTCAAGGCCTATTTTAGATAGCTCTAGTTTCCATAGCAGTTCTATGACCAAAATATGTTAGAATTTCAAACCCTAGCTCAGGGTAAGATGACGGTAACTCAAGTATTGGGAAAATTTTACAAAATTTCTTAAGTACGTCACGTAGTACCAAACTAATGATAAATTATGCATAAGTAAATTTATTATGGGATTGAACCTTTTCATAGGTGGAGAAGTTGATGTATGTGGACCATCAACCATGGAGGTGGTTTTTTAAAACTTGATATGGAAAGAGCACTAGCTGCAGGGTATGTTTACTCACCAAGAAGAGAAAAAAAGAGAACTTTCAATTCAACCTCCCCCTTTGCACCTAAGAAAGTAATAAGCTTTAAAATGAAAAGAAAGATACAATAGAAAGGTCTGATGTAAATTTTAAAAGGAATGGGCATAACAATGTAGAAAATTTTGGAGACAAGTCTGAAAGGAAGGGACTTGTAGCGGGATGTTTCATATGTGGTCTAGACCATTATGTAAGTAATTGTCCACAAAGGAAGGACAACAATCAACAACACAAGATACATTCTTCCGTGGTTAATAGGTAGTAAGATAAATAAGCTACCCCCATAAAGGTCATTGGTAAGCTATTTGGAATACCTGTAATTGTTTTATTTGATACTAGAGAAACAAAATGTTTTGTTTCCAATAAATTAGCTTCTAAATTAAAAAGGAAATCTAGTCATATGAAGAACTCATGGAATGTTCATTATGGGAACAACTCTATTCATACGGTGAACCAATGTCTATTTGGAGCAGCATTGGAATTACCAAGTTTCACCACTAAACTAGATATCTATATAAATCCCTTAGGTTCTTATGATCTGGTCATAAGAATAAGCGGTTTTATAACACCAAACAATCGATTTCTTTGAAACTAAAATAAAATGTCATGATTATTTTTGAGAGAAACAAAAATTTAGGGAATAAGGATGGGATTTAATGTAAGATAAATCTCAGCAATGAATCTCAAGAAATCCAAGAATAAGAGTTGTATGGTTCTTCTGTAAAAATTTCATATTTGGAGGAAGAAGATGAAATCCTAGGGAAGACCACCCATTGTTATGTGAGTACAATGATGTATTTCTGGAAGATCTTCTATGAATTCCACCTAAGAGGTATTTTGATTTCATTATTGAAATCAAACTGGGAACCGAACCAATTTCTAAGGATCACTATAGAATGGGCACAACTTAATTAGTCAAGATAAAATCTCATCTTCATGAATTGTTATCCAAGGGGTTGATCAAGCCTAGTGTGTCTCCTTGGGGAAAACCTGTAATATTTTTCAAGAAAAAGGATGGAACTTTGAGGTCAAGCATCCATTATCAAAATCTTAATAAGGCTACTATTAAGAACATATACCCTTTCCGATGATAGATACCTCTTTTAAGAGATGCGGCATGCATCAGTTTACTTCAAAATAGATCTATGATCTAGATACCATCAGCTGAGAATAAGAGAAGAATATATTCATAAGCCTAGTTTTAGGAAAAGGTAAAGACATTATTAGTTCACTATGCTACCATTTGGACTTACTTATGCTCCTACAACATTCATGAACTTGATTGATAACGTATTTCAGGAATACTTGGACTAGTTTGTTCCAGTATTCTTTGATGACATTATAATTTATTCCAAAAGTGTGGAGGAACATGAAGACCATATTAGAACTATTTTGGAAGTGCTAAGGAAGAGGAAATTATATGGTAAACTATCAAAGTGCTCATTTTACTAGAATGAGGTACAATACCTCGGGCACATTATAAAAAAGATGTAATTTCGTGGATTTATCAAAGATAGCAACAATAACCGATGGCCCACTGAAAAATGTGCATGAAGTTGTAAGCTTCATGGGGTTGGCTGGGTACTACCAAAAAATTTTGATGGAATTTTCTAAATTTCTGCTCCAATTACCTCCCTTTAGAAAAAGGATAAGAAATTTATCTAGTCATAAAAATGTGAAAGTTCCTTTTGTTTGCTAAAGGAAAATTTAAATTTTGTACCTATTTTAAAGGTTCCATTTCCCAATTGATACGTCACCATGGTGACGAATGCCTTTGGTGAAGGTTTGGGAGGGATCTTGCTACAAAATAATCACATGATTACATATGAAAGTAGGAAATTGAAAGTACATGAGATGAATTATGCTCCCCATGATTTGGAGCTTGTTGTCATTGTACATGCCTTACAATTATGGAGGCACTACATTTTGGGAAAGCCCTTTGAGCTTAAAAATAGATCATCTTGGGCTAAATTACATCTTCACGTAACCCAACCTCAATGCAAGACAATGAAGATGGTTAGATTTCTTATCTCAGTATGAATTTGATATTAGCTATATCAAAGGTAAGGAAAATAGGGTGGTAGATGCACTGAGTCGTAGAAAGAACATATCTTCTCTAATAACTATGAGAACCCAATTCAAGGAAGAGGTTAAGAAATTAATGGTGGATGATTCCTATTATCAACATGTTAAAACAAAACTTGTTGTTGATCCGAATGATAGGAGGTACAAGGGCTTCAAGTTTGATAATGAAGGAGTCCTAAGGTTTGAGAACCGAGTGTATATACCATTAGAAAAAGAATTAAGGATGAAAGTGATAAAGGAATTTCACAATGCTCCTTATTCTGGACATCCCAGAGTGACTAAAATGCTTTTTGATGTGAAACAACAGTATTTTTGGAAAGGGATGAAAAGAGACATTGTAAACTATGTTTCACATTATCTAGAATTTTAGTGAGTCAAGGATAAACATATGCATCTAGCAGGATTGTTGTACCCCATAGCATTCCATAATTTAAGTGATAGGTAATCAGCATGGAATTTGTGCAAGGGTTGCCAATGTCAAAGAATAAGCATGATGTCATCTTAGTTGTGGTTGATAAACTAATCAAAAGTAGCTCACTTTATACTAGGGAATCTAAAGGATGATTCTCTAGTGCTTGCAAAAAGGTTTGTGCATGAAATTTTTAGATTGCACGGAGTACCTAAATTAATAATTTTTGATCGGGATCCTAGGATGACTTCTCGATTTTGGAGAACCTTGAATTCATCCTTGGGAACAAAACTATATTTTATCTCACGCCTACCATCCATAAAATGACGAGAAAAGCGAAAGAGTCAATCAGATTCTGAAGGATATGCTTAGAATGTACTACATACATCAGTAGTACAAATGGGAATAATATCTTCCATTGGTTGAATTTTCATATAATAACACTTATAATGCATCGCTAAAAATGGATCCATTTGAGGCATTGTATGGGAGAAGGTGTAGGAATCCTATCAGCTAGGATAACATGGAGGACAGAGAAGTAGTAGGACCCAAGATGTTGATAGAAATGGAACAACAAGTCAAGCTCATTTGTGAGAGGTTAAAGGAAGCTATAGATATGAAGAAGAGTTATGAAGATCTTAAGAGAGTTGACATAAATTTTAAACAAGGGGACAAGGTATTCCTAAGGGTTAAGCCCAGGAAAATTTCAATAATGTTTGGAAAGTCAGCAAAACTATCACTTCATTTTGTCGGACCATTTGAAGTGATTGAAGTGATCAGTCATGTGGCATATCGTTTAGCATTTCCTCCTACATTGTCCAAGATGCATGATGTTTTTCATATTTCTTTTCTTAAAAAGTATGTGTCTAATATATCTCATGTTTTGAATTGGAACTCCTTACAAGTTTAGGACCCAGGAATCATTGTGGTTGAGCTGATGAAAGTGATGGAAACTCACAGGTTACACTTAAGAAATCGGGATATTGTTTAGTGCAAGGTCCAATGGGACTAATTTTTTGAAGAAAGTGCAACCTGGGAAAATTTTTATGATATAAAAACTACTTTTCCTGCTCACTTATTTTAGTAATGCAAACTTTTATTTTGATCTTTGATACGAGATACTTAATAATTTTTTTTTGATAAGTTTGATGAAAAGGGATGTAAACTTCAAACTTTACAAAATGCAAACCTGCTTTTTTTTTTTTAAATTATTATTGGCAAATAGTTTTTTGAAAGGGACTATACCCTTGAGTACAAAAGAAGGCCTGAGAGCCGGAATAGGAGTGAGAATCAGAGAGAATGGATCAAGATCCAATTATTCTAATGAAGCCCGAAGTAGCCCGAAATGACTACTCAAACGAGACAAAACAGCAAAAATACAGCAAAAAAGCAGTAAAGAGACCGCAAAAAAACAGCAAAAAAACAAACAAGAGCAGCAGAAGCAACCAATACTACTTCTTGGCAGCTTTGTCGATGCTAGTGTTGACTCTCTTCTAGGCGTGAAACATACCCAAAAAGTTATAGTCATTGAAATTTGATGTTTATCTTGTGAAAATTTTGAACAAATAAATCTTTAATTCACTCTAGTGATTACCTTGATATAAGAGTGGGGATGCTTATATGTTATATCTTTTCAATTAATGGATTTTAGAGTTTAATTGTTGAAATGATTTATTTAAGGGTGGAAGTATGTAAGACCCCTCCTAATTTGAAATTAATCAACATTATTATTTTGGTTTTTGATTAATTCATTATTGTTGTGGATGATGTTTTATCCTACCATCTAGTTTAATGTATATGTTGTTATGCTAATTGGGATATTAATGTTGGTGGTGGGGCATGGGTAATTAAAGATTATTGATAACATTTTAATTGAGCTTGAAAGGGATCGGCCTCCTAAATATTTGACCAACTATATTTTTCATGTCATACGTCCGGTGAAACCAAGTAGACACATGTTTTTACGAAAGAAAGGGATTATGGAGGAAATCTTGTATCCCATACTTGTTAGGTCAAACATTAATGACATTAATGATTTTGGGAATCCCAAAAATTCCCTTTGAAGTTGACCATTCATGTTGGAGTCTCCCTTATTCTTTTTTTCATGTTGTTTAGGAAGTTTCCATTACTAAGGAGATCCATTCTTTCTTTGAGTTTTACATGTGAATTTCAATCTAATTGTTGAAGTTGTAATAATTTGTTAATGGTAATAAAAGAGAATAGGACCCCACGTCGCTACTAATCTAATGAGTTGTTTTAAGTTTTGGGTTACTCGATTTGGGGGTTGGTTGCAAAAACGTCATAAGAAGGTGTTGTTGGATTTATTGACTACGAATAATTGGTTAGAAGTATCAAGAAAGTTTCTTACGCCTAATTACGAGGCATGAACCCGTTAACTCTCTCTCTCACTTTTCATTTTTTCTTTATTTTTCTTTATGTTGAATGTTCTGTTGATAACATGTATTTTGGTGAGATCTTATGAATAGTATGGAACTAGGGTTGTTAGGGTCTAAGTTAATTGGTCTCTCTCACACCCCATTTTGGTTGTTTGATCCGTCTAAGGAGAATAGGGTTTCTTATTTTTGGGTCTCTTGTTGGGAGAACTATTTTGGGTCACATTTTATGTGTCTCTAGTTTTCCCTTTTGTTGAAGTTGGCCTGACCCCTTGTATTCTTTCTTGGTAGGTCCAGAAAAATACATGTTTGATTGGCTTATATTGGAGGAAACAATCTATTCTTGGTTTTTGAGATAAATTTGGCCAAGTAGCATTTTTTCTACTATCGGTAGGTAGCATCTTTGGATGTTATTGATGGTAGCATTTTTTTCTGTCAACAAGTATAATCTTAGGATGCTATCGACTAGTAGAATTTTTGTTGTTATCGTCGGTAACATCTTTGGATGCTACCGACTAGTAGCATTTTTGTTACTGTTAGTTGGTAACATCTTTGGATGCTACCGACTAGTAGCATTTATGTCTTGTGCAACCAATGGTTTGGGTAACATCGTGAGATGCTCGTCGATCAAAGCATCATGGGATGATACATGCCAATAAAAGGAAGGACGATACCGTCTAGTAACATTCATGGATGATATTAGCTGGTAACATCAAGGGATGCAATAAGAAGAATATTATTACTTGTCAAATAGATTTTACCAAGAGGGAGTAGTTGTATGCATAGATTTTGTAATTATGAGATTTAGGAGCAAAAAAATTGTATGAAATGAGTCTTCAATTGAAAATTGATCTATCTAGAATTATGATGTTATGAGAACTGGTTCTATGGTAGAATTTTTATATTTTAAAGATAATTAATTCTTATTTTGGAAAATATGATGTATGATGTTTCCCTAGATTATGAATGGCATAGAGATGAGGAGAATGCCTCTATCTGACTTACTCCTATTATCTTGATGTTTTGGAAGGTGGAAATGGTATGATTATAGGGATATTTTGCATACATGATATAATGTGATAAATTGTAGGGATGATGAGAATGATAGTTCATGCTAGTTCATTTTGAACTGACCATGTTTTACCCTCTCTATCTTCTACAGATGATGAAGATGAGCCATTTCTCATGGACAAGTAAAGGAAATTTACTAGGCTTAACATTCTATTGTTGATGCTTAAGTTAAATTCATTTTACTTCAATATATGACTTTTTGTAAAGAAAATTATATTTTGCTGTCATATTTAAGATGAAGAAAAAGGGCAGTCAAGCCTATTGTAAATGGAGTAAGTACTGTTGGAAATCCATAGTGTATATGGAATTCTTATTATTAATAAAGATGATGTTATTGTTATCAATTGAATTGTTATGGATGTCAATCGGGATGTTGGTTATAATAATATGCTATTATTCAGAGTGATTGGAAAATGTTCTTTTGATAATGAATTGTTATAAGATGAGATTTAGGTTCCCTAGTATGAAAGGGGAACGAGATAAATGCATCTACAATACATAAATAATGTGAGGACATTTAATTAGTATATGGAAATATGAACAAGAAGCAACATATTATAAGGGTCATAGGTGACTACATAGTAATTAATTTTAAATGATGATTTAGGTAGTAAGGGACATCTACCGGAGTTTCTTGTTATTATTTTTGTAGACTATTAAGAGACATCTTCTAATAACTAATTAAGTAAAAAATTGAATTAAAGGTATATAAATACAATTAAGTTGTACTAAAGTGACTTTCTATGCATGTGAATGTGTCATAAACCTTGTGTTTCACCAATAAGTTTTACACTTTTTAGGAAGAAATAGATAGAAGGTAAATGGTTATGGAGGAATACCTATGAGGTGAAGGTGGAAGGTAGAATGCACACGTTGTTGACGTTATCCAAGCTGATCATAGAGAACTCCTTTTTGTCTAGGAAGGAATACTTGTAGATGCAAAGTAAGACCACAAAAGAGTATTAAATAGCATATGATAGTGGATTGCCTAGCGTATGCTAGATCCAGAAAATGTGGTGCTTCTTAGAGAGGTTGTCAATCCACTATTTAATAACAATTCAATGTGAATAAACAACTAAAATAAATAATTCCTATTATAATGTAATGATTTAGGTTCCTCATACACATAATACACTAGATTTTATGCTAGATATCAAAATAACACTAAATCTAATTAGAACCGAAATTTTTTAGGTTAGACAGTGTCAAAGGTTTGGTAAGGGTTTGGGGATGATTGGTTGAGGTCTGGGTTGGTTTTGGGTGAGTGGGAAGCTTGTTGGTTTGAGAATATAAAATGACACAGAGACCGATATCATTCTGGTGACCGATGCTAGTATGGGGACTAAACCAATGATGGTCAAGGAACCGATGTTGGTAGGGGCAATAGGTAATGAACTATTAAAAATGGGTTTTTAGGATCTTTGTGATTGCATAGAGAGTGAGGGTAGTGTGGTTTGGGTCGTAATATGGCTGAGAGGACTCAAGAACACTAAGAAGGAGGTTTAGAAGGGTGAAAAGGCTTAGGGTGGTTGAATAGTGGGTTGGTGGGAAGAAGATGATGTATGGGTAATAGAAGAAATAAAATACTAAAAGAAGAAAGAGATCTACAATGGGATAAACATGAATGATTAAAATCATAGTACTTGGTATTTTGTAGATCCTGTGAGTTGAGATGGTTTATGGTTAATCAGAGAAGAGGTGCTTGAGTCGGTTTTGCGGCATTACAACATATGTGCTCTCGTGAGTATTTCAATGCTCTGGAAGGAGAACCAATGGTTGTCTTACACTATGGTTGTGTGTGTTCATCATTTGGATACAGGAGGGCTTGAAGATTTACACTTGAATGCAATAAGGCTCCAATAAATGAATGACCAACCTTGATAAAGGTAAAATTCTATATAAAGGAACTGATGTCTTTGGTTTAAGTGATTTGGTGTCATGTTTTCACACTTAAAATTCCCCTCATTGTTCAAGTGAAGTTTAAATTTTTTTGAGTTGGTGCTATTATCCCAATTTTACTCCTTGATAAAATTGATCAAACATGATCCCCACAGAATAAAATAGGAAGGGTTGGTTTAGTCATGTGATCTCACATTCCAAATTCAACAATAAAGGGACAAAGTTGGCCATTTAATTGACTAAGTATAAGAGGGTTGACGGAAGCCTCCATGTGCCTCATCGGTGCAAATTCAAAAGGTGCGGCCCAAAGAGAAACCCCAAATGAGTGCTAGCCCTCCACGTGGTCAGAGCCTCAAAAATTTAAATCAACCATTGAAAATTCTAAGGCTAGTGGACGACGCCACATGTATCATCGGTGCACCTTCAAGGGTCAAAGCCAAAGGTGGTTCCCCAAACAAGCACCGACTCTCCACATGTATAGGGTCCCAAAGAAGTCAAAAGGGATAGAATGGGCCATTATATCAAGTAAGGAAAGGAGAACAAGTGGTAAGCCCCATGTTTCCCTTCAACACTCTTTCAAGGGGTGAATCCAAAGGTAGGTCCTAAACGTGTGCCAAATCTCCACGTGTCCAATTAGCGTACCTCGAAGGTCAGGTCCAAACAGCAGAGTCTCCAAATGAGTGGAAATCCTCCATGTGTCTCGGAGTTAAACATAAAGCCTTCACCAAAAAGACGGACTTAGTCAAAACACAAAAATACGAGAATAGGCCCATGCAAAGGTACACGTGGCTATGTTTTAAGTGTTGGTGGAAAGGAGGGCCCTTTTTATGTTTTGATGCTTTGAAAAGTCAAAATGAGAGAGGTGGTGTCGAGACACTTTAGGAATTTTACCTTTGTTTCTAAAAGGGTGTAAAGTTATAAAGTTACCCGGCCTTGCTCATGCCAAGGGATAAAGTCAAATGTTGAGCCAAGTATCAAAAGTCAAAGCAGGAACGCGGGTCGGTGGGAACTTTGAGTTTTAAGATTTTCTTTGAAAAGTGTTAAAATTATAAAAGTGATCTCGTGACTCTGTCGCCACTCAAGTAAAGCCACGTGTCAGGCCTATATCAAAAGTAGATGGGTAAACCAAAATGTATAAAATGCACAATCTCTATAAAAATCATAAAATGCAAAAGGTACCCCCAAGCCCGCTTCAGCAAATCTCTTCCACATGGAGGACTCAAATTGAAAGTTGTAAAATCAAGTTAATGGCTGTGATATGATGTATCTAATTTTTCCACTAGGCATGGAAATAGCTAAGGCCTTAGAGAAGTTTGGACATCGGTTTTGTGAATCGTTTCATCATTTTTGCAATCATTTTTGGAAGCTATTTAATGGCTTCTCCACACCATTGTTCGGGTTAGATTCGGCACCCTGTAGATGTAATAGATTTGAAAGTAATCAATAAATAAGTTTTCCCCTTTTCTCCTATACTATTATTTCTTTCCTTGTCTAAAATTTGCGAATCATCCATATTTGCATGCTAAGAAACTTTGTGTTCTTGTTAATATGATTTTAGGAACTTTGTTTCTGTGAAATTATATCTGTTATAAATGTGAATGATTCCATTTTGCATCTCCTTTGATCAACACATATAAGATTATACTCTACTATCTATATTTTGTGAAACTATTATTATGTTCTTCCTCTCTCGTCTCCTTAGTTCTTCCATTCTTTCGTATTGATGATCTTTTGGGCATGAAACATTTTAAAAGTATCAAGAATCCACACTTTGAAAGTTATACATTTTTATATAATCATTGTTGCTTGCTTTCAATACGGGAACCTCTCCCATTAAAGAGGAGGGACTTGTTATCCACTGACTGTGGTTTGTTAAAGTACCATTTAAAAACCCAATAGTTTTTGTGAATCTTGGGGATTTCATTTCAAATGTATCCCTTTCTAAAAGAACAACTTCAAGATCATTTTTGGTCTAATGAATCTACAATATACACGTGGGAAAAAATCTCTCGGGGTAGAGGATTCCCATTTTTAACTTCTAGGAAAAAAACTTTTATCTTCTTCCAAGAAGAAGGAACAGAAGAACTTGTTCTACAAGCACACCTCTGTTAAATACATAAATTCCAAGAATATCATTCCTTAAGAACAACACAATCCTAATCTTTTTGCTTTGATACTTGCTATTGTTTGATTTACCCTTGATTAATTTTTCCAAAGATGGTAGCCCCTTTGCCTTGGGAACAACAAGTTGGGCCTCTTTCTCTTCCTCGATCATTGCTTAAGTTACCTAGGGGTAACAGGAAAAGTTTTTCCAAATTCCAAGGTAATGGGAAGGTTCATCCGAGATAAACACATTTCAGCCTTCATTGTTGAATGTGGGATTCTTGGGGTTGAACATGAAGATGTCTCTATCAATATTTTTGTGGAGACATTGCGGGAAAATGTTTCGATTGGTTTTATCATCATCCCGTTAGGTTGATCACTAATTTGAATACCATGACAACTCGGTTTGAGCAACGTTTCAAACCTACTAAAGATGTGCATTCTCTATTAGCTCAAATATCTCATATCAAGAAGGAACCATTCGATCCCATGAGGGATTTTGTGGCTAAATTCAATAGGCTAATTCATAAAATTCCACGAATAATCATCCTATTGATCAAATCCGAAATACTTCTTCCTCAATGCTTAGTTACCTAAAGTAAGCTGTGCACTAAGGAGAGCTAACCTTGCAACTTTGGATGCTAATCAATGTTTGAATATCAGTGTTGAGGATGATTTAATCATGTCTGGTAAAGTAAAAAGAGAATCCTCCAAGTCTAAAGAATATTCCTACTTGCTCTTCCCGTGGAGCCAATTCTGATCAGTTAGTATAGAAGCTTATGAATGATCTCATTGCTATCAAGAAACAATTGGCTTAGCATACTCCTTACCAAGATATTCCAAGGAAGAATTTTTAGTTCAGGAAGTGTTTTCCTTTTTCTCAGAATATATTGGCTATTGAAGGCCCACCCATCAAGGTTCCAGTCAATGAAATTTGTGAAGTTCAAGAACCTAATGATGAGGATTTTAATGAACTCTATGAAGAACCAAAAGAAGAGGTTGATGAATAACTAGAGGATCTTGGTGGATCTCAAGTTCATTTCCTCACCACTGAAGGTATGGATGATGAAGATGAATATGATGAAAGAGTGGCATATATGAATAGTGAGTCATATGATGTTATGACTCGGAGAAAATGAACAAAAAATAAAAAGTGATGTAACCTACTAAGAAATCCAAGGAGTTTCCTATAACTATTCCAGTGGTTGCAAGAAGAGGAGCTCCTATTCCCACTACCTCCACACAAAAGGTGAGTAATGCTAATCCTCCTTCTTCTACTTCTGTTTCCAAAACTTCTTGTCCTTCAAATCCTAAAACTGATAAATCAAAAGTCTCTCAAGTTCCTAGTAGTGATGCCCCATCCACCTTTAGATCTTTTGATATCATTGATCACCTCAAAAAGACCAAAATCCAAATTTCAGAGGCAGAGTTTTACCAAACCCATCCAAAAGCCTTTGCTAAAATGGTAAACTTTGTTAATTCCAAATCCAAAGCCTCATCCAATACTTCTAAAGGTATTTTTCCCACTCCCTCTTCCTCACCTCAACTAAGCCTTGTGGCTGTAGTCACTTCCCCTAATGAAAAAATTGAACCATTCTATGTGACTCTTCTCATAGCTGGCCATAAACTCAATAATCTGTGTCATAGAATCAAGAGCATCAGACAATGTAATGCCTAAAAAGTAGCTCATGCTTTGGGCCCAAATCTAACACGTGCCTTGATTCCTACTATTCCATGGAGAGTAGAAAAGTGCATTTGGTTGGAAGAATTAAATATTCACAAGTAGCTTTTTTGCTTTTCCACAAAAAGGGTCTTAGCCACTATTTTGGTAGCTGATATTCCTCCCTCATATGGGATGTTGCTGAGTAGAATTTTTTTAAGGAGGTAGGAGGTGAAATTCAAATGGATTGGTGTTGGTCATCAAATAGGACTTTTTAGAAGAGCAATGATCAGGGGGACAAGAAGTCCCTCCTCTTTAATGGGAGAGGTTCCCTTATTGAAACGAACTTATTTACAAATGTACGAACATTGTTTTATGGTCAAACTTGGATTTTACAAAAGTGTTTTCCACAAGGATCATCAATTACACAAGGTGAGGAAAGGGAATAAGAAGATGAGCGAGAATAGCAACATTAGAATTATAGATAGCAAAATAATTCCTCGGGTATGCGAAGTTTCAAAGAATTTAAGACAAGATCATTTGCGATGGCTGAATGAGATTAAATTTAAAGACACAAAGTTCCATAAATAACCTTCTTCAGATTTATTAATCAAGGACACAAAGTTCCTTCTTGGTTGTACAAGATCCTTTGCATTTGCAAAACCAGAACAGTATGCAATCAGAGAGACTAACGAATTAGGAACAAAATGATCTCCACAATATTAAAGGAAAACACAGAGATAACAAGAATTAGATAGACAAAGAATGAAAAGCCCTTTTGTATTGATTTCTTTCAGATCTATTTACACTTTAAGACAAATATTCCAAGTTCTTCCTTTCTTTTTCAAAATGGTGTGGAAAGGCCATTATATAGCTTACAAGTCGGATTACTCTCCGTGCGTTTCTTTTAATTAAAGAATAGTTAAAGATCACCCATTGCTATACCTTAACTAATTACAAGGAATACGAAAAGAATGGGAAGAAGAGAAAAGAAAGGAGAAGGAGACGGTGGCGGCTATTGGGAGGGACCCTTGTCTTGAGAATCCTTTGCCTGAATTTCTTCAATGAATCAACTATATCTACGCCACGAGGGACCTGACATGTTGGCTGCTGCAGATCGAGTCCAAAATCCCAGACATTTCTCCATCTCTTTATCAAACTCGACGTGAGTATGATAATCTTTGTTTGCTTCTTGATAGCAGGTGAAGAGAACAAATTTCCTTCATCTTTTCCTTAGAGATGGAGCTTTCTTTGAATAGATGATCTTTGACAAAAGCTCGAATAAAGCTTTGATTTCTTGAAAGGACAAGGAAGCACCAGAGTTTTCATCTTGAAGATGACAATGTATATCTTTGAAAGCGCGGTGCGGTGTCTTGAAAGCGTCTCCCTTCTATCATTTGTTCTTCATTTCTCCCACAGCTTCCTCCAGAACTTTGATTTTCCACTCTATGCTGTAGACCCAGGATTTTGATAGATTGTCTTTGGCATCATCGAAAATCTTATTCGTCGATAAGATGTTTCTCATCATCTGTCCCATGAGGCAAAGGTCTACAATGCTGCTTTGCTCCGAGTTTAAGCTCTTTATCCATAACCCCAATAGTAGAGGATAGCTTCTGTTGCAAATTGTCTACCTTTCCATGTAGTTTAAAAGCTTCATCGATGAAGTTTAGCCCAGCAACAAGCATGTCATCCACCATGGCTTCAATAGCTCTGCCATAGACAGAATACTTGTGCATATCTTTAATACTTTGCACTTCATCTTGGCTTAGAATTACAGGAGGCGGTAGAGCAGTCAAGGGGGTAGGGTCCAAAACTTTGTCCTTAGACAAGAGTGACTTGATAAAACTTGTGAGAACTTGGGCTTGTTCTTCCAGCTGTTCAATAGTCTGCTGCCCTTTCTCTACCCTTCCAATGACTCTTGTGACTGTTTCCTGGAGGTTGTGAATTTCACCTTCAGGAGTAGACTCTCCCATAGGGATCCTTGAAAGCTCTAAGTCAGATGTCAGCAAGTCTGATTCTGATTTGTCTATTGTAGGCTTAGCAATCTCCAAGAATTGCTGACCTTGGGCATCAGACACAATTCTGGAGGTGGTTCTGGCTTTCTTGGCACGAGAAGGAGTGGTGCCCAACAAGGCTGCTACAGCATCAAAATTTGGTCCCAAGCTTTGAGAGGAGGATTTCCTCTTCCTTTTGTCAACCAGAGGTTGCACCCAAGCAAAAGAGGAAGAAGAATCTGCAGGAGAAGCAAGGGGACCCAGAGACAGGGAGCTCATGACACTCGTGGTGCGCATTTGTTGACTCAAGGCCGAGATGTGAGTAAAGCACTGGAGACGATGGCGGTAGAAGAATCAGTAGCACCTGGAAGTTCAGTGCTCTGGACCTCCTTGTCCTTATCTGCTGGATCCTCAGGAACATTTGCAGGAGTTGGCATCTCACTTTCTTCACTTTCACTGAGAACAATGATGTTCTCTGGCCCTATAGGCAACTCTACTGTTTTCTTGGAGGATCATTCTCTGCAGGTTCCTTCTTTACCTCTTTGAGTTTCTTTCTGTATACCTGGGTAGATGGAGAAGGAGTAGATTCTACAGGTCCCTGAGCTGTTGAGGCAGGAGGGGTTTTCACTGGTGTTCCAGACTCTGGAACTGATGCCTCTCTTATGGGTGTCGAATCATCCTTGGAGCTAGATTCTCCTGAGTGCCTCTTGAATTCTCGGATCTTCTTATCGAACTGGACCTAGTCCCGATTAAGACCGGAGCAAGAATCTCAGCGAGATCATCTCTCTCTTTCTGTTCCAATCCGAGTCCTCCAAAGGGGTGTGCTTAATCACATTTTCATACTCATAAAAGTATAGATCAGAATTGTCATCCGGGAGACCTTCAGAACTTGCAGTACAGGCCCGAGTTCTTGGATCGGTGCGGGGAGAACCTACCACAATGCCTTCTTACGGCTTCAAAATCATCTCGCATGTCGGCCCAAAGAGTCTACGTATCGCCCTATTATGATAGACTATCTTGATGTTACATTCAATGAACTTCTTCAAGTCAAAACAGGTTCTTGGCTTGAAGAAATGAACAGTGATAGGGACCAGGGCTCTTTCTATGTTCTGAGCATCCAGAGCTATTTTGCATGTGTAATTTCCCAGAGAGATGGGAAAGTGCAAGCCAGAAATCTTCTTGTCTCTGCAAGTTCTGTGCAACTTGTCTAGTTGCCTACATATTTCAATCAAGGCCATTTTATCGTTGCAGAACATGGGAAGCCGTAGAGGAGTGCTTTCATAGCCAGCAACAAGCTTTGATATAGGAAAATTTCTGAATTGAATGAAATAGGCTCCATCTTTGCGATATCAGTTCATGGCTTCATCGAAAACCTTCTTGCAATATCACCTTCGAGCAATCTGACCACGTACATGGTGAAAGCATCATTGACCCTTCTGAAATTGCGGTTGCTGGTCTCCAAGGTGAACTGCGGGCAATAGGCATACACTGGATCATTTTTGTGTGCATCTATATAGGAGAAACCAAACCTTTGCACTGGATCTTTGCTAGGGTATACATCGGTATGAAGTCATATAGGACTTCTTTGTTTGCTTTGGACGTTGGATAGCTGCTCCACCAAATTCATATTGATGATCTCTGGCCAGTTGATATTTTGTGTTCCCTCGCACACCATGCTGATGAGCGGGCACATCCAGAAATGAAACTCATTGGTGGAGGGCAAACCCATAACCCGAGCCAGCAAGATTATGAAGTCTGACAGTTCTTCATTGAAATCTGCTCGGAAGAGGGTTTTGGTTAGGTGAGAAGCACCTTTCTTAGGGTTCTTCAACCAACATTTTGCCACTCGCGTCTTATATTTGTCCTTTGTCTTGGTCGAACATAGCTGTGCTTGATCCCGGAGCGACTATAGCATTGTCCATCTCCGGAATCCTTAGAGCAATGCCAATGGTGGCAGTGTCTAGCTTGGCAATGAGTTCCCCATGCACATTTGTCAATTCGCTCGAAGCGGGGTCGAAGTGAGCTCCACATGAAAGCAACGTATCATCACCTGCTTTGTCTTGAGATTGGGAATCCTCTCGGCAAAAGCTAAATCACTATCATTAATCATCGTGCCATTGGTGTAGGGTTTGCATCTGTCATTCTTGCCCAAAAATCACGTAGTCGAGATGACGAGCTTCGTTGTCCCCTATATTGCTAACAGCAGACTCAAGCGGAGAAATTTGCTCCTGTCCCTGGAACTTGATCTTCATGTTGATAGCCTCGGAGCTGCAACCTAGACTTCTGGAAGGAATTTGCAAATGGAGGGGGATTGCGCAGGTTTTCAAATTGCAAGGGTTCGAGCAAAAGATAGCATGGAAGCAATGTGAAAATGCAAAGGGGAATGCTCGTTATATAGCCGTTTGGAGAGAGGAATGACTTTAATGCGCATTGAATACACAACCACCAATTTGAAAAGCATCATACTCGGAGTGAGCGGGAAAAACTAAGTGTGAATGACACTAGGTACGCTTGGGACATGTGAGACGCGAATGCGCGAAACACGCGGCTCGGCCGGTTCGGGCGAAACAGGGAGAGGACGCACAAATGCATTTGGGACAAATGGGACGAAAATGTGTGAAGTACGCGATTCGGGTGTTTCAGCCGAAATTGGAACAAAGGGCCCATTTGGACTTGGGACATTCGGGACAAAAAGTTCCGAAGTACGCGACTTGACCGGCTCGGCCGAAATTGGGAAAGCTCGCACTTTTTAAAATGGGGCAGTTGGGACAAAATTGCGCGAAGGACGCGGTTCGGGAAAATCGGCCGAAAATGGGAAAGCTCGCACTTTTTAACTTTGGGACATTTGGGACAGGAAAGTGTGAAGTACGCGGGAAGGATGATTCGGCCGAAATTGGAACAACATGTAAAATAAGTTTTGGGACACTTGGGACAAAACTCTCCGACGGGCCCGAAAATGGGATAGCTTGGGGATTTAGTTCGGGTCGGGTAACATAATACACTTTCGTACTTGGGACAGATGGGACAAAAAGTTCCGACAGGCCCGAAAATCACACAAAATGACCCAAAACACAGATTTTTTCAATTTCACGACTTAGGCATTTCAGAGAAAAACACTTAAACTCAAAATTTTGAAAATTTTACTCTTATCAGAGCGGGGAATTTTGAGTGGACAACAGCTGGCTCCTTCTGGGGATGACTTGGTATAAATTCTCGGAATGAGACAAGGCAAGAACTTAGACAAACTCGGTGAAGCAGACCAGTGCCTTATCCATTGGGCAAAGGAGTCAAAAACAAACCAATACAGAGGGCAACACACACAACAACAGAAGGGAAACACACCAAAAGCAGAAAAGCAAAAACACTGTACAGAATATACAAAGGGACTCCCTAGTCACCTATGACTTGAACAACTTCAAATACTGCCCACTATAAGGAAGTGGGAGGGGAGAACCATCCATGTAATCAAGATAGAAAGAGTTCTTACCAGCAAAGTGTCTTATCTTGAATGGTCCGAGCCACAGTGAATCAAATTTTCCATGGCTGCCACGAGGTTCATGTCTTTTGTCCCATAACAGCATGGTATCTCCAACTTGGAACTCTCTGAACCTAGCTTTCTTGTCAAAGCAGCTTTTACCTTCCTTTGGTGAATAGATATCCCTGTCGGCAAGACCTCAATCTGTCCTCGTTTAGTTTGTGCAGTACATGATTCTTTTATCCGAGCATCACTGAAACTAGTATCTTCAATGGCCTTCATCGGTGTAAAGGTGGCGGTTCCATTGTTTGCAGTGCAATTGAGCTTCCACTCCATACACCACTTGAAAAGGAGACATTCCAATGGCTCTTTTAGGTGTGATCCTATCTGCCCAAAGAGCATCATAAAGCTTCTTATGCCAGTTTCGCTGAGACTCATTGACCAACTTCCTTATGATAGTCACCAGATTTTTGTTGGTGGATTCTGCTTGTCCATTTCCCTGGGGGTAATAATCTGAAGAATGAGCCAGAGAGATGCCATACCCATAGCAGAAATCCATTATCTCAGTTGAGGAGAAGTTTGAAGCATTATCTGTTACAATCTTGTTAGGTACACCATACCTTACCAAGATGTTCTCTTTGATGAAGTTGCATACAACTTCAGAAGTAGTGCTCTTGACTGGAATAGCTTCCACCCATTTGGTGAAGTAGTCAGTGGCAGTTAGCACATGCGTGTGACCAGCACTAGAAACAGGGTTCAGTGCACCAATGAAGTCTAGACCCCACTGCTGAAATGGTTCCTCAATCACAACTGGCTTGAGAGGTAAAGATGCCAATTTAGGTCTTCCCACAAAGGTCTGACAAGCTTCACATTTATCCACCCACTTGGATGCATCTCTGAACAAGGAAGGCCAGTAATATCCTCCCCGGAGTATCTTGTGAGCTGTGACTGTTGATGAATAGTGCCCTCCACATGCCTGATCATGGAAAGCTGAGAGCAACTTTCTCTGCTGCTCCTTGTCCACACACTTCAGAAATCTCCCATCCAAACCACGCTTGAACAAGGCATTTTCCCACAGTACATATTGCGCTGATCTCAATTTAACAGTCCTCTTTTCCTTGGTAGTTAAATGAGAGGGGCATTCCCCATAGGTGAGAAAATGGGTGATGTCAGAATACCATTCATCGACTGAACTAAGGAATAGGACAGTAGGAATGTCAGCTTTCTCCTCCAGCAACTCATGTTTGGCTCCTTCAGCAATGAGCTCACAAAGACCTTTTCCACGAACCAGCTTGGTCGGTTTGATATCAATGTCATACTCCTAGACTTTAGCCACCCAGTTTCCTCTCTTGGACCCAAATTCTTGCTGTGTAAGAATTGACTTGACAGTTGTATCTGGAACCAGCACCATAGAGTGAGAGTTGAGGATATAGAAACGGAACTGCTTGACAGCTTTGACTACTGCAAAAGCATGCTTCTCCATCATGGTGTATTTCAGCTCATGATTCTTCAGGATATAGCTCATGAAGGCAATTGGTAGCTCATGTCCATCAGAGTCTTCTTGGGTTAAGACAGCAGCCAGGGTATTATCTGTAGCATAGCAATAGATGATGAAATCTTTGCTGAAGTCAGGACAGGCCAAAACTGGAGTTTTAGCAATAGCTTTCTTGATACCCTCAAAGGATTCCTTTCCTTCAGAAGACCAACCAAACATTTGCTTCCCTTTCATCATCTGAGAGATGTTCAAAGTTAATTCAGCAAAATCAGGGATGAATCTTCTTAAAAAATTGATCTTACCGAAAAAGGAATGCACGCCTTTTTTACTGGTTGGGAGAGGAATTTGCTGGATGGCTTGAACTCGTTCAGGATCAATCTTAATACCATCCTTGGAGACAATGTGCCCTAATAGTTTTCCTTCTGTAACACAGAAGACAGATTTTTTAGGATTTAAAGAAATCCCATGCTCTCGGCATCTCAGCAGAACTGTTTCCAGGTGATCAAAATGATCTGCTCTTGTCTTTGAAAACACTGTCAGGTCATCAAGGTATATGACGATACAATTCCTTTCAAGCTTCCAAAAGCCAAATCCATAGCTCTTTGGAAAGTGGCACAAAGCATTAATCAGCCCAAAAGGCATTCTCTTGTAGGCGAAGGTACCCCAAGGAGTGGTGAAGGCTGTCTTGTGTTGATCTGCGTGATCAACCTCTACGATTGTATCCGAGAATCCATCAAGCATAGATAACATTTCAGATCCTCATCTACTGCTTGCAATATTTGATCCATCATGGCGGAGGGTAGTTATCTTTCGAGAAGCTTTGATTCGGAGTTCCTGAAATCAACACGAGATGCGGATCTCACCATTCTTCTTCCTAACAGGCACAATGTTTGCAATCCATGTTGAATGGTGAATGGGAAAAATGATTTTAGCCTTCAACAATTTCTGAATCTCCTGAAATATAGTGTCGGCTATTTTGGGATTATACTGCCTTTGTTTCTGCTTGAAAGGCTTGATTCCTGGTTTGAGAGGGATAGAGTGCTGCATGTCTTTTGGCTTGAAGGCTTTTAGATCCTCATAAGAATATGCAAGAACATCCTTATACTTCCTTAGAAGATCAATTACTCTTCTCCTCTCATCGGTTGTGCAACATTTTCCAATATTTACCAGCTTGGGATCAATAGAACTCCCTATATCAATCTTATCATACTCGGTGATTCTTTGAGGTCCGATAGAAAGCTTTAGATTTTACATATCTGTCATGTTTATCAAACAACTCCTCCAAACTCACCAAACCTTTGGGAATCTTGTTCCCTTTGAGTTTAATGCACCCTTCCTGATTTGTTTCTTCTCCTTGGGTGACAGCTTGGTCAGAGGACACACTCTCATGAGGGCGAGTTGTCACTTCCCTCAAAATATAGTTGTTCGAAATTCCCCTTGAGTTCCAGGAAGGAAAGCAAATGCTGGTCATCGTTGAAAACTTGCCAGTTATTAGTATTGTCAGGAACACTAGGCCGGTGGACCATTTCAATAGTGAACTTATCCTGAGAGAATTCAGGATGGGGAATCAGTAATGACCCTGAGACAGCCAGTGAATCAGCCCTGCTGTTCTTTTCTCTGGGTATTGCTTCAATGGAGAAAGCATCAAGGAATTCAATTGAATCCCAAACCTGATTCCGGTAATGCTTCAGCCTCCCATTTTTTACCTGAAAAAGACTTCTGACTTGCTTCACAATCAGCTCTGCATCACCACGAGCCAGAAGATTTTTTACACCTCGTTCTTTGGCCACTTGCAGTCCAAGAATGAGAGCCTCATACTCTGCGGTGTTGTTAGTGTTCTCGAACTGCAATTTAAATGAAAAAGGGTGTAGGCATCCTTCAGGTGACACTAGCAGGACACCAGCTCCAGAACCAGCCGAGGAACAACTTCCATCAAATTCTAAAATCCAAACACCATTGGGATCTTTAGGTGATACTTTGGAGGGTTGGATTTCATCAGGGGACAGAATCATGTAATTACCATGACCCATGTCTTCATAGAGTATTTGTGCCTTAGGATCATCTGTTTTCTGCACAATATACTCGGGATTTTTTGGGAGTAACTTCTTCATTTGTCCATTGACAGGTATGAGTGCGTGTGACCAATCCATTTGAATCTCTCCACCCACATCTTTACAGAAGTTCCGACTTAGCAACATTCCGTAAGAAGGAGGAATGTCTGCTACTAGGATGGTAGCCAAGACTTTCTTTTCAGGTAAAGCAGCAAAAGCCACTTGTGCATCTTTAATCCTTCCAACCAAAGGTACTTCCTTACTTTCCATGGAGTAGCAAGATCCATAAGTACGAGTAAGGGTCAAGCCTAAAGCATGAGCTACCTTAGCAGGCATCACATTATCTGAGGCTCCGGAATCTATGACACAGTTACTGAGCCTATGGCCAGCTATAAGAAGTGTTACATAAAAAGGCTTGATTTTGTCACCAGGCGAGGTGACAGCAGCTACCAGACTAGGCTGTGGTATAGAAGGAGGAGTGGGCAAAAGGCCTTTAGAGGTGGTCTTGGAATGGGAATTAACAAATTGGATCATCTTGGCAAAAGCCTTGGGATGAGTTTGGTAGTACTCAGCTTCTGAAATTTGAACCTTGGTCCTTTTTAGGTGATCAACAATATCAAAGGATCCAGAGGTAGATGGACCATCATCATTTGGAATTCTAGGCTTATCAACTTTAGGAGAAAAAGAAGGAACTTTGCTAGTAGGATTGGCAGGACTTACCTTTGGTGCAGATGAGGTAGGGATAGGAGATCCTCTTCGGCAATTACAGGAATAGTTGTTGGCTGCTCCTTAGATTTCTTCATGGGCTGTGTTACTTTCTCCTTCTGCCTTGTCTGTTCTCGAGTCATGACAGCAAATGATTCACTGTTCATATCTGCTACCACTTCATCATAGTCATCTCCATCATCAGTGCCTTCGGTGGTAAAGAAATTAACCCGAGATCCTCGAGTTCTTCCACCTCATCATCAAATTCCTCCAGGAACTCCTCACGAGCTTCATCGTCCACATCATCATCGGGCTCTTCAACTTCACAAGTTGCATTCATAGGAACTTTGACAGGAAGTCCTTCAAGTGCTAGTCTTGTGTGAGGAGCAGGAAAATGATTTATGGGCTAAAAATTTCTTCTTGGAACATCTCGCATATAGGGCATGTTGAGCCAATTGTTTCTTTATAGCTATTAGATCATTTGCAAGTTTACGGACTAATGGATCATGATTGGGTCAGAGGTGGAGGAGGAAGAAGCGGCAGATTTAGACTTGGGAGGATCTCTCTTCAACTTCCCCGACATGATCAGGTCATCCTCGACACTAACAGCCAGTTCTTGATCTAGAATTAACGTTCCAAGATTAGCCCTTCTTAGAGCATAACTGACTTTGGGCGTTTGAGCATTTAGAAAGAAACATTTTTGAATTTGATCAACCGGTCGAGTATTTACTGAGAATTTTGTTGATCGATCTGTTGAACCGAGCCACAAATTCTCTCATGGGTTACGATGGATCTTTCTTTATCTCGAGAAATTTGGGCAAGCGGGGCATGCACATCTTCGCCGGCTTAAAACAGCTTTCGAACGAGTTCTCATTGTATTCCGATCGGTGATGGCACCGGTGGAAGGTGATAGAACGGTCGGAAAAGATTATCTGTAACGCGTCTCAACGAATAGCCTTACTGAGACGTCTTCATGTTCAACTCCCAAGACTCCACATGCAACTATGAAGGCTGCAATGTGTTCATCAGGGTGTACTTTGCCATCTCCTCTAAACTTGGGGAAGTTCTTTCGGTTACCTCTAGGTAACTCATGCAAAGGCTGAGTAAGGGCCGGGGACCCAAGCGTTGACCCCATGGCAATTGTGCCGCCATTCTTGGAAATACGACTTGAAAAGGGAACTGTAGCACCAGCTAGGATCAAAGCACGTAGATTGGGACTAGCAGGTTCTGAAGGAATACCACCCGTAGGACTTCTATCTTGAACAGGTGGAGTGCTCGTCGAACGAGTTCTTCTATTTGAAGGGAAAGGAAAACCCTGTTGCTCCAAAAGCTGAAACTGAGAATCTTCGATACCAAGGGTCCTTCTCCCTCGAGTGAAACGCGGAGTCACCAGATCAAAGGATGATCGAAAAATTACAGTACTGGAATGCGATTTTCCCAGCGGAGTCACCAAAAACTGTTGGTCGTCAAATAGGACTTTTTAGAAGAGCAACAGTCAGGGGACAAGAAGTCCCTCCTCTTTAATGGGAGAGGTTCCCTTATTCAGAAACGAACTTATTTACAAATGTACAGAACATTGTTTTATGGTCAAACTTGGATTTTACGAAAGTGTTTTCCACAAGGATCATCAATTACACAAGGACTGAGGAAAGGGAATAAGAAGATGAGCAGAATAGCAACATTCAGAATTATAGATAGCAGAATAATTCCTCGGGTATGTGAAGTTTCAAAGAATTTAAGACAAGATCATTTGCGATGGCTGAATGAGATTAAATTTAAAGACACAAAGTTCCATAAATAACCTTCTTCAGATTTATTAATCAAGGACACAAAGTTCCTTCTTGGTTGTACAAGATCACTGCATTTGCAAAACTGAACAGTATGCAATCAGAGAGACTAACGAATTAGGAACAAAATGATCTCCACAATATTAAAGGAAAACACAGAGATAACAAGAATTAGATAGACAAAGAATGAAAAGCCCTTTTGTATTGATTTCTTTCAGATCTATTTACACTTTCAGCAAATATTCCAAGTTCTTCCTTTCTTTTTCAAAATGGCATGGAAAGGCCATTATATAGCTTACAAGTCAGTTACTCTCAGTAACCGTTTCTTTTAATTAAAGAATAGTTAAAGATCACCCATTGCAATACCTTAACTAATTAAAAGGAATACGAAAAGAATGGGAAGAAGAGAAAAGAAAGGAGAAGGAGATAGGTGGCCAGCTATTGGGAGGGACCCACTTTGTCTTGAGAATCCCGCCACTGAATTTCTTCAATGACTCGGCCTATATATCTACGCCATGAGGGACCGAGCGTGTTGGCTGCTGCAGCAGTCGAGTCCAAAATCCCGAGACATTTCTCCATCTCTTTATCAAACTCGACATGAGTATGATAATCTTTGTTTGCTTCTTCAATAGCGGTCAAGAGAACAAATTTCCTTCATCTTTTCCTTAGAGATGGAGCTTTCCTTGAATAGATGATCTTTGACAAAAGCTCGGGCGAGATTTGATTTCTTGCAAGGACAAGGAAGCACGAGTTTTCATCTTGAAGATGACAATGTATATCTTTGAAAGCAGTAGCTGCCAGTGTCTTGAAAGCTTCTCCCTTCGCAATTGTTCTTCATTTCTCCCATGACTTCCTCGAACTTTGATTTTCCACTCTCTGGCTGTAGACCCAGGATTTTGATAGATTGTCTTTGGCATCATCGAAAATCTTATTCACCGATAAGACGTTCTCATCTCTCTGTCCCATGAGGCGAAGGTCTACAATGCAACCGATCTCCGAGTTTAAGCTCTTTATCCATAACCCCAATAGCGAGAGGATAGCTTACGTTGCAAATTGTCTACCTTTCCATGTAGTTTAAAAGCTTCATCGATGAAGTTTAGCCCAACAACAAGCATGTCATCCACCATGGCTTCATAGCTAGCTCGCCATGATGAGAATACTTGTGGATATCTTTAATACTTTACACTTCATCTTGGCTTAGAATTACGGGAGGCGGTAGAGTAGTCAAGGGGTAGGGTCCAAAATTTGTCCTTAGACAAGAGTGACTTGATAAAACTCGTGAGAACTTGGGCTTGTTCTTCTAGCTGCTCAATAGTCTGCTGCCCTTTCTCTACCCTTCTAATGACTCTTGTGATTGTTTCCTGGAGGTTGTGAATTTCACCTTCAGGGGTAGACTCTCCCATAGGGATCCTTGAAAGCTCTAAGTCAGATGTCAGCAAGTCTGATTCTGATTTGTCTACTGTAGGCTTAGCAATCTCCAAGAATTGCTGACCTTGGGCATCAGACACAATTCTGGAGGTGGTTCTGGCTTTCTTGGCACGAGAAGGAGTGGTGCCCAACAAGGCTGCTACAACATCAAAATTTGGTCCCAAGCTTTGAGAGGAGGATTTCCTCTTCCTTTTGTCAACCAGAGGTTGCACCCAAGCAAAAGAGGAAGAAGAATCTGCAGGAGAAGCAAGGGGACCCAGAGACAGGGAGCTCATGACACTCAGGGTCTGCGCAGCTGTTGACTCAAGCTGAGATGTGAGTAAAGCACTGGAGACGATGGTGGTAGAAGAATCAGTAGCACCTAGAAGTTCAGTGCTCTGAGACCTCCTTGTTCTTATCTCTTTGGATCCTCGGGAACATTTGCAGGAGGTAGCATCTCACTTTCTTCACTTTCACTGAGAACAATGATGTTCTCTGGCCCTATAGGCAACTCTACCTATTTTCTTGGAGGATCATTCTCTGCAGGTTCCTTCTTTACCTCTTTGAGTTTCTTCCTGTATACCTGGGTAGATGGAGAAGGAGTAGATTCTACAGGTCCCCGAGCTGTTGAGGCAGGAGGGGTTTTCACTGGTGTTCCAGACTCTGGAACTGATGCCTCTCTTATGGGTGTCGAATCATCCTTGGAGCTAGATTCTCCTGAGTGCCTCTTGAATTCTCGGATCTTCTTACTGAACCAGACCCTAGTCCTGATTAAGACTGGAGCAAGAATCTCAGCCAGATCATCTCTCTCTTTCTGTTCCAATCCAGGTCCTCCAGAGGGGTGTGCTTAATCACATTTTCATACTCATAAGATTTTAGATCAGAATTGTCATCTTGGAGACCTTCGGGAACTGCAGTACAGAGGCCGAGTTCTTGGATCGGTGCAGGAGAACCTGCCACAATGCCTTCTTCTGGCTTCAAAATCATCTGCACAGTCAGCCCAGTAGTCTTCTGTATCTGCCCTATGATGATAGACTATCTTGATGTTCTGTTCAATGAACTTCTTCAAGTCAAAACAGGTTCTTGGCTTGAAGAAATGAACAGTGATAGGGACCAGGGCTCTTTCTATGTTCTGAGCATCCAGAGTTGTTTTGCATGTGTAATTTCCCAGAGAGATGGGAAAGTGCAAGCCAGAAATCTTCTTGTCTCTGCAAGTTCTGTGCAACTTGTCTAGTTGCCTACATATTTCAATCAAGGCCATTTTATCATTGCAGAACATGGGAAGCCGTAGAGGAGTGCTTTCATAGCCAGCAAGCCTGATATAGGAAAATTTCCTGAATTGAATGAAATAGGCTCCATACTGCGATATCAGGTTCATGGCTTCATCTAAAAACCTTCTTGCAGTATCACCTTCGAGCAATCTGACCACGTACATGGTGAAAGCATCATTGACCCTTCTGAAATTGTGGTTGCTGGTCTCCAAGGTGAGCTGCGTGGGCAATAGGCATACACTGGATCATCTTTGTGTGCATCTATATAGGAGAAACCAAACCACTTTGCTGGATCTTTGCTAGGGTATACATCGGTATGAAGTCATATAGAACTTCTTTGTTTTTTGGACGTTGGATAGCCATTTGCTCCACCAAATTCATGCGATGATCTCTACCCAGTTGATATTTTGTGTTCCTCGCACACCATCTTGATGAGCGGGCACATCCAAATGAAACTCATTGGTGGAGGGCAAACCCATAACCCGAGCCAGCAAGATTATGAAGTCAGCAGGTTCTTCGTTGAAATCTGCTCGGAAGAGGGATTTGGTTAGGCGAGAAGCACCTTTCTTAGGGTTCTTCAACCAAGATTTCGCCACTCGCGTCTTATATTTGTCAATGTCTTGGTCGAGCATAGCTCTGTGCTTGATCCCGGAGACGATTATAGCATTGTCCATCTCCGGAATCCTTAGAGCAGTGCCAATGGCGGCAGCGTCCAGCTTGGCAATGAGTTCCCCATGTACATTTGTCAATTCACTCGAAGCGGGGTCGAAGTGAGCTCCACATGAAAGCACTGTATCAGCACACTGTACTGAGATTGGGAATCCTCTGGCAAAATCTAAACCACTATCATTAATCATCTGTGCCATTGGTGTAGGGTTTGCATCTGTCATTCTTGCCCAAAAATCACCGAAGTCGAGATGACGAGCTTCGTTGTCCCCTATATTGCTAACAGCAGACTCAAGCGGAGAAATTTGCTCCTGTCCCTGGAACTTGATCTTCATGTTGATAGCCTCGGAGTTGCAACCTAGAATTCTAGAAGGAATTTACAAATGGAGGGGGGATTGCGCAGGTTTTCAAATTGCAAGGGTTCGAGCAAAAGATAGCATGGAAGCAATGCGAAAAATGCAAAGGGGAATGCTCGTTATATAGCCGTTTGGAGAGGGGAATGACTTTAATGCGCATTGAATACACAACCACCAATTTGAAAAGCATCATACTCGGAGTAAGTGGGAAAAACTAAGTGTGAATGACACTAGGTACGCTTGGGACATGTGAGACCCGAATGCGCAAAAACACGCGGCTCGGCCGGTTCGGGCGAAGCAGGGAGAGGACGCACAAATGCATTTGGGACAAATGGGACGAAAATGTGCGAAGTACGCGATTCGGGCATTTCGGCCAAAATTGGAACAAAGGGCCCGTTTAGACTTGGGACATTTGGGACAAAAAATTCCGAAGTACGCGACTTGACCGGCTCGGCCGAAATTGGGAAAGCTCGCACTTTTTAAAATGGGGCAGTTGGGACAAAATTGTGCGAAGGACGCGGTTCGGGAAAATCGGCCGAAAATGGGAAAGCTCGCACTTTTTAACTTTGGGACATTTGGGACAGGAAAGTGTGAAGTACGCGGGAAGGATGATTCGGCCGAAATTGGAACAACATGCAAAATAAGTTTTGGGACACTTGGGACAAAACTCTCCGACGGGCCCGAAAATGGGACAGCTTCGGGGATTTCGGCCGGTCGGGTAACAGAATGCACTTTCGTACTTGGGACAGATGGGACAAAAAGTTTCGACAGGCCCGAAAATCACACAAAATGACCCAAAACACAGATTTTTTCAATTTCACGACTTAGGCATTTCAGAGAAAAACACTTAAACTCAAAATTTTGAAAATTTTACTCTTATCAGAGCGGGAAATTTTGAGTGGACAAAAATTGGTCACATGCTTTGATCCTGGTCAATGGAAAAATGAAGAAGCTTCTACCTAAGAAACAGGATGAATACATTGTGTAAAAGAGTGATGATCCAAAAGTACAGATACTCTATGAAGATATAGGGCATGTTAACTATATGATCATGTCACAGGATGAGGCAAAACTTCCTAAGGGAGTGATTCATGATCCCAATGGAATTTATACTCTAGAGTTTAATGGAAGTTGTTCTTCAGCTGGTTTTGGGGCTGGTGTGGTGCTAACCTCTCTAGAAGGGAACATTCATCCTTTTATTTCAATATTTGTTTTCAAAATAATAACAATATAACCGAATATGAGGCACTCATACTTGGATTGAACATGTCAAAAGAAATGGTGGTGAAGAATCTTTGTGCTCATGGAGATGCAGAGTTGATTGTGAAACAAATCAGAGATATTTTTCAAGTGAAGAACAGGAGATTAAAGCATTATATAAATCGTATGCGGGATTCTATCAAGTTTCTTGATGCTTTCTCCATTAAAGTCGTGCAAGAGAAAGGAACACTAGAGTGACTCTCTAGTTGTCTTAGGATATTTGCTAATTCCTCACCCAGATTTCTCGAGGAAAAATTTACCATTCAAATGATTCATAGGCCCAATGTACCAGATAATGCAAGCAATTGGCAAGTTTTCAATGACAATCAACACTTGCTCTTATTCTTGGAGCTTAAGGACAACTTCAACCAATTATATTTTGAAGGAAGTGAAGCTTTTCCTAAAGAGTGTGTGTCCTCTAATGAAGAAGATATTAAGGAAGAGATGGATCAAGATGGTTGCATCAAATTGAAAGGTAACAATATCCCTAAAGGAATGGTGAGATTGGAATGTCTCGTTTCATAAGCACGATAGGTACATTAATTCTAAAGCTTCCCAAGGAGCTCGAAAGTCTACTGAATGTGAAAAGGTTAATATTGGAAGTTATGAGGAACCCAAGATGGTGAACATTGGAAAATATTGCACTCAAGAAGAGAGGAAGAAAGTAGTAAACCTATTAAAAAAGTATGTTGATGTTCTTGCATATTCATATGATGATATCAAGGATTTTCAACCAAAAGAGATGTAACACTTTATCCCTCTCAAACATGGGATCAAACCTTTCAAGCAAAAACAAAAGAAATACAATCCCAAGGTTACTTTCACTATTTTTTAAGAGATGCGAGAAGTTAATAAAGGATAAGATTATTTTCCCTATACCTCATTCAACATGGATTGCCAAAATTGTACTGTTAGAAAAAATAATGGTGAGATATGCATATGTGTGGATTTCAGAATGTAAATCAAGCCTCTCGAAAGACAACTATCCTCTCCCCATGATGGATAAATTTTTGTAAGTTGTCATAGGCTTTGAGATGTTATATATGCTTGATGGATTCTCTAGATATAATCAAGTGGAAGTTAGTACCCTAGATCAACACAAAACTACTTTTACTACTCCTTGGGTCACATTTTCCTACAAGAAAATGCCTTTTGGTCTTATCAACAGCTGGTGCCACCTTTCAGAGGGCAATGGACTTGGATTTTGGAAGTCTAAAGGGAAAGTGTATTGTTGTGTACCTTGATGATTTGACTATTTTCTCCAAAACAAGGGCAGATCACTTTCAACATCTTGAAGCAGTCCTCCAGAAATGTAGAGAACATGGAGTTTCTCTCAATCCTAAGAAGTCTATATTTTATGTTACCAAAGGTAAGTTGTTGGGGTAGATTATCTCCAAAGAAAGAATCAAGATAGATCTAGAAAGAGTTAAGGCAATCCAGCAGATTCCTATTCCCACAAGCAAAAAGGGTATTCACTCTTTATTTGGTAAGATAAAATTCTGGGGAGATTCATTCCTAATTTTATAGAATTGACTTTGAGAATTTCTCACATGATGAAAGGAAAGAAAAAATTTGGTTGGAATTTCAAAGGTAAGGAAGCATTTAAACATGTCAAGAAATCCATTGCTAAGGCTGTCATCTTAGCATGTCCCGATTTCAATAAGGATTTTATCATCTATTGCTATACTTTGCCGAGAGTACCTTGGCTATTGTGCTAACTCAGAGAAATTATGAGGATCATGAACTTCCAATTGAATTTATGATCTATGTTTTGAAAGATCATGAATTGAAATATACTATGATGGAGAAACATGCTTTTGCAGTTGTCAAAGTTGTCAAGTAGTTTCATTTTTATATTCTTAATTCCCACTCTATTGTGCTTGTACTTGATATACCCATAATTTATATTCTTACACAATAGGATTTTAGAACTAAGAGAGGTAATTGGGTACAAAAATTCCAATAATATGATCTTGATATCAAGCCAACTAATCTAGTTTAGGGTAAAGGCTTATGCGAGATTATTACTGAAGGAGTTGGTGTAGAATTGTCCAAAGAAGTTGTTGATGTCCCCTGTTGTCCTCTTCCTCATTTCAATAGATGAATGGTATGTTAGTATTTCACACTTTCTTACTTATGGAGAGTGTCCATCACACTTGAGTGCTAAGGAAAAGAGAGCTATTAAGTTAAGGTCTGCACAATATGTATTATGGGAAAATTCTTTTTCAAGTGAGGCATAGATGGAAGATTCCTTAAATGTGTGGACAAGGAGCAACATAAGAAGTTGTTCTCATCTTTTCATGATCAGGCTTGTGGAGGGAATTTCTCTTCTACTCTCACCGCCCATAAAATCCTTCATACGGGTACTATTGGCCTACATTTTTTAGAGACACATGAAAATGGGTAGGTTAGTGTGAAGCCTATCAGAATTTTGTTGGGAGACCTAAGTTGGCTTCTTTACCACTAAAAACAATAGTGATTGATGAGATTTTTCAATAGTGGGGATTAAATTTCATTGGAACTCTTAATCCACCTTCCAAAGTGTTGGGCATACTCACGTGCTAGCTCTGCATGATTACTTCACAAAGTGGGTAGAGGCTATTCAGTCAAAATCACTACTTCTGAGGTAGTGCGTAATTTCATCAAAGAGAACATCTTGATAAGGTTTGGGGTATAAAACAATATTATGAATGATAAGTCTTCAAATTTTTATTCTTACGAGATGATGAATTTATTCTATGGTTATGGATTATCCCTTTCTCCTTCTTCATACTACTACCCCCAAGGGAATGGATAAGTAGAATCAACAAATAAGAATTTGGTAACCATCATTCGGAAGCTTGTCAATGACTCTTAGAGGAATTGACACAAGAAAATTTATGATGCTCTCTGGGTAGATAGAATTACACCCAAAAGAGAAATTAAGATGTCTCCATTTCAAGTGGTGTATGGTGTTAAAGATCGGTTGTCTCTGAGTAACAGTGGAATTACTAGCCTTGCACTTAATGAAGGCTATTAAAGAATCAAGCTTTATCAGTTCCTTAGACAAGAGGATCATATATCTCTAGAAGTTGGATGAAGATAGGTTGCAAGTTTTTGATAGAATCTTAGCTCATCAACTGAAGGTGAAATATTTTTTTGAAAAGAAAGCTAGACCAAAATATTTTCAAAGGGGAGAAATTGTTCTACTTTGGGAAAAAATACATGAATCTCGAGGAAGCCATTGTAAATTTGATTCTCTTTGGCTTGGTCCTTTCAAAATCGTGCACTTTACTCAAGAAAACTCTTTCAATTTGTATTATATGGATGGATCTCCTCTCTCACTTCCTTATAGTGGGTAGTATTTGAAGTTGTTCAAGTCCTAGGTGACTAGGCAATCCTTCTGTATATTATGTACAGTGTTTTGTTTTTGGTCTTTCCTTTTTGGTTTGTTTCTTTTCCCGTTGTGTGTGTGTTATCTTCTGTATTGGTTTTGCCTTTGACTCTATTTTCCTAATGAACAAGACACTAGTATGCTCTCCCGATTTCTCTATGGTTCTTGATCTTGCCTCATTCCTCTATCCCAGCCAATTCATCCCCAGAAAGAGCCCACTATTGTCACCCTTAAAATTCCCCTCATTTTTCAAGTCAAGTTTCAAATTTTTTGAGTTGGTGCATATTATCCTAATTTTTCCCCTAGAAAAATTGATCAAACATGACCCCGCATAGAATAAAATAAGAAGGGATGATTTAGTCATGCAATCCGACATTCCAACTTCAACAATAAAAGGATAGAGCTAGCCATTCAATAAACTAAGTATAAGAGGGTCTTTGGAATCCTCCACGTGCCTCATTAGCACAAATTCAAAAGGCATGGCCCAAAGAGAGACCCCAAATGAGTGCCAACCCTCCACATGGTCAGAGCCTTAAAAATTTAAATCAGTCATTGAAAATTCTAAGGCTAGTGGATGGCACCACGTGTCTCATCTGCAAAACTTTAAGGGTCGAAGCCAAAGGTGGTTCTCCAAACAAGTGCTAGCTCTCCACGTGTCTAAGGTCCCATAAAAGTCAAAAGGGGTAGAACTAGCCATTGAATCAGCTAAGGAAAGGAGAAAAAATGGTAAGCCCCACGTGTCCCTTCGAGCTATTTCAGGGGTAAATCCAAAGGCGGAGTCCCAAACGTGCACCAACTCTCCACGTGTCCAATCAGCACACCTATGAAGTTCAGGTCCAAACAGAGTCTCCAAATGAGCAGAAGCCTCCACTTGTCCCGGTCGGACATAAAGCATTCAAAAATAGAGGGAATTAGTCAAAACACAAAAATGCGAAGCAGGCCTACAAGCAGACACGTGGCCATGTTTCAAGTGGTGATAGAAAGGTGGGCCCTTATTGTGTTTTGATGCTTTGAAAAGTCAAAAGTGGAGAGGTAGGTTGTTGGGACACTTTAGCAATTTTACCTTTGTTTCCAAAAGGGTGTAAAGTTATAAATTGACCCACGGCCCTGCTCATGCCAAGGGATAAAGTCAAATGTTGATCCCTGTATCAAAAGTCAAAGCGGATGAGGCAGGTCGGCGGATAACTTTGAGTTTTTAAGCTTTTCTTTGAAAAGAGTTAAAAATTATAAAAGTGAGTCGTGACTCCATCGCCACTGAAGTAAAGCCATGTGTTAGGCCTATATTAGAAGTGGATGGGTAGACAAAAATTTCTAAAATGCACAATCTCTAGAAAAATCATAAAATGCAAAGGATTCCCCCAAGCATGTTTCAACAAATCTCTTCCATGTGGATGACTCAAATTCGAAGTTGTAAAATTAGGTTAATGGATGTGATATGATGCATCTGATTTTACTACTAGGCATGGAAATGATTGAGGTATTACAGAAATTTGGATGTCGGTTTCTTGAATCATTTTCATCATTTTTGTAACCTAATGTAACTATATTTGGAAGCTATTTAATAGCTTCTCCACACCATTGTTCGGGTTGGATCCTGGCACTCTATAGATGTAATATATTTGAAAGTAATCAATACAATTTTTTTACCTTTCTTCGTCTCTGCTATTATTTCTTTCCTTGTGCGAAATTTGTGAATCATCCATCTTTGCATGCTAAGAAACTTTTTATTTTATTAATATGATTTCGAGAACTTTGTGTCTATGAAATTATATCTATTATAAATGTGAATGATTCCATTCTGCATCTCCTTTGATTAATATGTATAAGGTTATACTTTGCTATCTATATTTCCTAAAAGTATTGTTATGTTCTTCCTCTCTCATCTCCTTAGTTCTTCCATTCTTTCATATTGATGATCTTTTAGGCATGAAACATTTCAAAGTATCAGGAATCCACACTTTGAAAGTTGTACATTTGTATATAAGCTTTGTTGCTTGCTTTCAATAAGGGAACCTCTCCCATTAAAGAGGATGGACTTGTTATCTTTTGAATGTGGGTTGTTAAAGTACCATTTAAAACCCAACATGTTGGCTAAGGATAAACTAGCATCGGTTAGGGTGAAATAGTCCAAGTTACCAAAAATAGCCTGATCTTTACTATTTTTGTGTGATTTTGATTGTTGGGTCCGCTTAGGGAAGTAGAGTTCATGTGAGAGAAGGAAGGAAGATATTAGAATAAGTCCAGTTAGGTTTAGGAATAATTCTTAGTTAGTTGGGTCAAGTAGTGACTTAGCACTAGGAGTGATGACTTAGTGCTGAGAGTGATGACTTGGTCACTGTGAGTTAAATTCCCTAGAATGGGTTTAGGATGAGGTTTCATGATGACGTGGAGGTGGAAGGATGAAATTAACTTAATTAAAATAATTAAATTAATTAATAATGTGAGGATGAATATTAATACGAGGTAAAGGTGTCATGATTAGTTAAATGTGTTACATTAATTAAGTGAAGGGGGCGAGGGGAGTTTGACCAAAATTCGGTTTCTACACCTTGTTTGTAAACTACTAATTCAATTTACTGAAACTAACTAATTCAAATATAGATAACTAATTAAAATGAAGTGGTGAAAGGACAAATTTTGATTGATGAGTGTGTCATCATGAAACTAAGCATGCATGCATGTCTTGAAATAACTTTGGCCAAATTAGTGTAAGTTGTTGATTACACTGTAGAGATTCACAAAGTTCTTAATTGAAGGGCAAGATGTCAAATGGAATTCCACTTACTAATCCCATGTAGACACTAGGAAATTCACTTGATTATCAAAGTTTGTTTTGGGTTTAACCAATAGTATATATTGTATATACACTCTTAAAAGAGTACTATGGGGGATCGAGGAGATCTAGTTGACCCATATAATTACACATGGTTAATTTGATGTTATCAGATGGAGTGAATGTTAAATAAATCCGGATTTGAATATTTTTTATTTGAATTCATGAAAGGCATAATGTTATAATAGGAAGGATGTTTTTTAAAAAAAATAGTCCCATTTAGAAGCACTATTGAATGAGTGTGTTACGGATGTAGTTTATGCTAGAGAGTAAAACTAGACCTCTCTCCATACACTCTTCCTTTATTGGAAAGATGCCTAAATCCTTATTTTTCATAAAAATCAGGTTGGTGACTCATCATTCCCTTCCTCATCACATATCCATCAAGAAAAACATAAACATTCAACCATTCAACACCACAATCATCAATCTTGCTTAGTGCTCCTCACAGCAGTCCCATATCTCTCATTACACCGCATGGAACACCACGTTGATAGATGGTTTTCCATGTTTCCCAAATTTGTGCCTAGTTATCATTGATGTGGTTTTGGTGTCCCAATGTCTCATTTTCATGCATACAATGTGTTCTAGGTATCATAATGTCTTTGGTGTACTTTCTCGTCCATGCTAAGCCAAAGTGATGCATTTTTAGTGCATGGGAATAAAATAGGAATCTTTGGTGTAAAGTGAGGTAGTGAATTTTTCAGAGCATGTTTTTAATAGGTAATCGAACCCACCTTATGACTTAGGAAGTCAAGTAATAGTTATTGAAGTAAAATGCTACATCTAGTAAAAATGCTCCTTGGGATCTCAACTTCGACATGGAAATGAGATTGGTCAAGAAATTATAGAGATATTATTTTTACTAAATCCTAGGATATCATGATGGAAGATTTCCTTTTACTTAATGCAAAATTTAAGGTCAATGTTAGGTCATTTGTGCAAGTTATGGTAGTTTTTGCAAAACATGTCTATTGGAAAGCTAATTTTGAGTTGTCTAGCTTCTTAAAAGTCATGAAAAAATATAGAGACTCCTTAGGATAAATAATATCTAATGAATTTTTGGAAAAAAATTGGCTAGAATTCATGTACAATTTTTTTTAAGTCGATTGGAGGTGTATTTACAAAGTTATGAGCATTCTTGTAAAATAGTTGTGGGGTGTTTTAGACTATGCTTCATGCGAAGAGGACTGAAAAGAACTATTTGGTCTCAAATGCCTTAAATGAACATGTTTTCAAGAATTGAACAGTGCATTAATAGTGTTTCAATTTACTTGAGCAATTGTAATGGTGGTCCTTTGAAGTTGAGTCACATTTGACAAAACCTTCATGCTATCCTAGAATACAATCAAGGAGGCTTGTTCAAAATTAGTTGGAATCCATGTCCTGAGTTTTTTTACTCAAACTCAATACCTCAAAACACCTTCATTATGGTGTGTGGTGACAGTATAATCTCACTCTTTTATGAGTGTGAAATTGCTAGAGAAATTTCAATGTTAGCTCACCATCTTTTGCTATGACTCTAAAGTATGCACACTATTTCTCTAAGCTTAAATGGAAGGTGTATGGAGTATCACTATATTTGTTTAATTATTGTCTCTAGAGAAGCTTTAATTAGTTGAGAAAAAATTTATTTGTTTCAAAAGCTCTATAAATGGCCCAACTTTTGGATATCTTTTACTAGTAGTGCCTATAGAAGTATAAAACTATGATTTTGACAGTCAAGCCATGAAAACTCTTCTTCAAATGATTACACATGGGGATTTGTATATGAAGTTAGTGGTTGGAGATGTTTTGAGCTGATATTAAGATGTTATAGGATTGAAAAAATTTGTATTTTCATATCCAAATTTGAAAGGAATCATTTTTTCTCTATATAGACCTAGGATTTCTTCAAAAATGTTTTGGTTCGTTCTTCCACTTCATCAATCATTTTACATAAAATATTGACAGGTATTTGTTATCCATATTTGCAACCCCCTTACAAAATGGGTTAAGTTGTAGGTCTGGGCATTGATAGTTAATGACAAGACGTTTATAGCGTATTTCATGAAAAGCTTGTAAGCCATAGTGAAGGTTTGGAGCCGAGGGTTTTTAATGGTCGAGATGCAAAAATGTATGGATTTATACATTTTTGGTGCGTTGACCATTTCTTCTTTATGCATGTCAACACCCATCTTCCTATCACATGTCAACCAAACTTTTTTGATGCATGTCAACCATGCGTCGATCACCGTCTCCTATTGTGCATCAAAACTTCATGTTGACGTGTGACAAACTTTCTTCTTGTCACGTGAAAACTTTCCTTTTTGACATGAGTAAACCGACTAGTACGATGCAATGTAGACACCAAAATTAAATTAACTCATTATCCTCACAATATTTATTATTTAAATATCTTAATTGGATAATACCCACACTATCCACCTCACTTGGCCACCTCACCCTAAGACCTATTCTTAGTATGATGCCATAACTAACTAAGACCTACCCAAACCCTAAAAATAATAGCCTATATTCCCGTAACCACATTCTCATTCGTTAGAAGGAAGCTTCCATTCTATTCCGTGGAGAAAAAATGGGTGAGATCTAAGAAAATCAAAAGGATCTACCCATTTTAGAAAACCTAGGAAATCCTACCCTAATCGATGCCGGTCATCCTAAGCCACCGCTAAATCGACCCCGAGAACCACCGTTGGTTACCATTTAACCCCCAAAACATCCTTATTTCAAGGTTAGCACATTTATGAGAGGTTAGAGACATCTTCTGAGAACAAGTGATGAAAGTAGAGCTGTATGCAAGCAAAACCAACACTTGTACATGCATAAGAGAATCCATAGCCAGCACCCAAAGTAACCACAGAGCCATCTGCCTTCACTGGAGCATCCGAGGAAGTGCCAACACCACATCAAGTTCATTCCCTTTGATCACCTACCATTACTAGCTAGACGTCAAGGTCATACAAGCGGTTAGTGCTTTATTAACTAGCATTTGTCCATTTATCATCTAGTAGATTCTTTTACCGTTGTTACTAGTTTCTACCCTCATTTCATTCCACCACCATTTTACCTCAATGCAAACATGACCATCCTTTACCCATACCCTTGAACTTCCCATATCCAGATTTTAATCATTCCTATGCATACCTGAGACCCACACGAACCCTGTCATTTCCCTTCCATTCCCATCTAGCCTCATATTTGTCACCCCACCCCATTTTACTAAGTTTCTGTACCACGACTATACCGATGCCAATTACCCACAATGTCACCAAGTTAATCTAAACCAACATCAATCATACTAGAATGATGTTGGTCTCGTGTCTTTACGAAACAAGGAACATAGCTTCTAAACCTCCACCAAATACCCAAAACCACCCGAAACTAACCTCGACTAGTACTAATACCGACAAAGTGACCTTGACCTTTAGATTAAATCATAGCTTATCCTGTTGTGAATGAATTTGCTTATTATAGATGAATGAGATACCTAAATAATTATTAATACGATGGGATTTCCTTTATTTTTAGCATTAAGTTATTTTAAATAGTGGATTGATAGTCATATAGGAAGTATCACACTTCCTAGATCTATCACATGCTTAGGTAGACCACCGCATATACTATTTAACTATTATTTGGTGGTCTTGTTTTCCATTTTAGGTAGTTCCCCAAGCAAAAAGGAATCTCTCACGATCATTTGTGGATCCGAGAAGTCATAAGCACACAACAACCTACAACTAGCATTTCAATGGTATTCCTCCTAGCCCTTTACCCTTATCTGTTTCATCAACATTTGAAAGAAATGCTCTAGAATCGGTGAAATATTTTGGCACACCCGATGGGACCCATTCGGGGTTCTTTGTATTATTTCATTTTTTAGGTGAAAAGTTTGTATGTTTTTTTCTTTTCTAAAAGTTCTTACATTAAATTTTCTCCTTGGAACCTACTTTTCTTCTATTGTCTAAAAGAAATCGTATTTTGGTTCTTACAAAGAACACTTCTTCCCTTTCATTAGTATCACATTAGTGAAAGAGCATCCCTTCTCCCTGTTGATATTTTTTTCATCAAATGCAACACTTCAATTTGGGATTAAAACTTGTTTTATTTCATTACGCTTCTTTGCATCAGCTCACATTAATTGAGGGCAACCTATATCTTTGGAAGTCATGCCTAATTGATAGTTGACAAATGAATTGTATAAAAGTGCTTCCTTTCTTTTTCTCTCTTTGAGTCTTACCTAAACATCACAAATTTAAAATATATACACATTCTTAAACAACATCTCAACTAGAAGAAGTTGTAGGTGATCACATGATCACGACACAGTGGGAACCCCACTGGTTATCTCTGTCTAGTAACCCATCGAGGACGGCCCGCCCCACCATAACATACCTAAAACCTATCCTTATATATCTCCTTCTTCTTAGGAAGCACTCCTCACAAAAAATTCTATTCTAAAGTTCATGAGTCAGTCCTTAAATAGCATAAGCTAAACAAACATAATAGAAAAAGCACTCTTAGGATCTTATTTTTTAGTGTTTCTACTTGGCTTGTGTATTGAGGTGAGAGGTCATGTTATTCATTTTTCTTATTTCCCCTTGCACACTTCTCATCATATTTGGTGTCTTCCAACTTCATCGAGTGTTCTTGGACCTTATTCTCATCATTCTCAGAATCCTAGGTTTGATTCCACATTTAATTTTAACTCACAACCACATTTTTTTCATCTCTGTTTCAATTTCATAGTGATCGGTGTCCTGTAACACCCTTGACTGTTGTTATTTTCCTCCTTTGCATTCAAGTGTTGATATGTGATTTTCCTTATGAGGATATGTTCTCTTGATTATGGGAAATCATGCTTGATATGGTTAAGTCTTTTCTGCTCTTAAGATCTTTTGATTGAACTGGAATGTTTCCTGAATTCATTTTTCACTTCTCATAGATGAGTGCATTCTGATTTAAGGAAAATTGTAAACTTATCTGTTTATATGACTCATCCTTGGATCAATTTCAGTGATCCAAGGAATGTTTTAAATCTGTTCAGAAGGAACAACTGATGAATTGGCATTCCATGAATTAAGAGCATATGGACTGAACTTAGTAGACGTAAGTTCTTTAATTCTCTTTTTGTGTGAAAATATTTCCATTCAGTGGAAAGTTTTGTTGGATCTTTGGAAATCGACCCTGGCAGGTCATTACTGGCATAATTGGGATTTCAGCCTATTCATGGCATTGGAGAGAACCAGAATCCTAAGCTAGGTGAAAGTATCTCCTACCTAAGCTATGTTACTTGATGTAATTCTGATTCTAACCTAAACTTGGTACTAAGGAGTTGGAAGGGTTGCTAAGTATTAAAACTGGAACCTAATACTACAAGGCTATATGATGATCTAACCTAGTGCTTTAAACTATGGCATTTTTGATTACTTACCTATGTGGAATTATCTAACCTAATTTCTAAGGACCTATGTTAGGGGTTAGTGGTTAGTGTTATATCCTAAGGTATAAACTTTAATCTACCTAAGATCTAACCTAAGCCATTAATCTATCCTAAGTTATTGGCATGAAGGGGAACCTAAGGGGTCGCAAGTGTTGGGTGATGGTTCCTAAGGCATTAATGTAGTTGATAAGGATGAAAGGACTGGTGGTACTGCCAACTTTGGCAGGGGCTAATTAGGTTGGCGGAGGCCTAGGTGGCAGTATCACTAAAATTTGAAATGCTTGTTAAATTCGACTTGGCAATAGCCAGACTTGGTGGGCGGTGGCAAGGAGGATTGAGCGGGAGATTTGGGATTAATGAAATTAATTATTGCGTTTGGTTTTCAAGCCCAAACCACTTTGGTAGGCATGCCAGTGGATTTCGCATGGGTTGTTTCATTTTGCATGTTCTCCGATTTTCACTCTGCATGAACTCGGTTTTTGAACCAGCAGATTAAACTGCACTTCATGACTATTTTTGAGGTTTCCAATCTATTTTCGTTTCATGGAATTTATAAGAGGCATTGTGGAAGAAGTATATAGTTGTTTGATCTTTCGTGGAGAAGAGGAGAAGAAACAAGTTTGGCTCAAGGTCTTCTTGATTTTATAGCGACACTATCAGGCATGATAGGCTCTAACTGTTAAAATATTTTGCTCTCTTCTAAATGATTTCATTGAAACAACTCTGCTCTGTTAGTTTAGTACATTGCATGTTGCCTGGTTATTTGTTATTGGGTTTATTAAATCTTTCTCTTCTTGGCTTGAAATCCATTACAAAGAATAATCTTGATTAGAATATTTGTTGTGTTAGTGTTAGCACATGAAAATTTATGCAAAAAGGGAACTTTGTAAGTTGTTTGGCATAATGGGAGCTGGTAATCATAGGTATTGGTTTTTGTTTAAATTTATACTACTGTTACTCGCTAAGTTTTCTTGGGAACCTTGGGTTCTTTCTGTTTCTATAGAAACAAATGATTTATGGTTTTAATCTAGATAGAACTGTGTTATTGTTTGAGGAATCTCATCTGCAATGGTGTTCTTAGTTGAAACTTATTGTTTATCTGGGTTCTCTGATTTAGTGCCCAGATCTTATGATTTTTGTGACTCATTTCATAGTGGTAAGAACCACGTTGTGTTGAAGATGGGTTATTCTTGTTCATCCAACTTGATAAAACTATGAGTGAAGTTTGGAAACTGTGTGATATAAACAAGGAAACTAGGGCCTGTAGTGAACCCATATTTGGTTAGAGTTGAATGTTTTATTGAGACCCTATAAAGGTTTATAGGAGTTTTCTTTAAGGGAAATGGTTGATATTTATGGGAGTTTGGTTTGAACTCTGATTTTAATCTTTCAAATCATCCCTGTTGATAACCAAGGACTGTAAGGTGTTTGAGAAAACTATCTTGACTAAGTTAGTTTTATGGTTTTCTTACCACTCTCGATCTTATTCTATGATTGAAACTTTTATTGATTCATTGGGGAAATTTATGTTGCAAGGCAATTAAATGAAATTGTTTTATAATGAATGAAATGATATCTAGGCAAGGTGTCGGTCCAGTTAAAGAGCTATCTGGTTTTCTTTGTATGAATTGTAAATTATTAAAGGGTTGTAATTACCCAAGCTGGATATACATGGTTAAATGATTTGATTTGGTAAAAGCACAAGCTGAACAAGGTGCTCGAGTTGTATTTTGAGACTTGGGCATAAAGGTATTTAAATCCTGCTAGCTCTTGTCATTTAAAATTCAGTCTATTTTTGGTTGAACTCGAACTCGAAATGAGACAGTTGCATGTTTGGGATAGTTGCATGTGTTTGGAGGAAACTGGAAATGGTAGACTTGCTAATTGTTTGGTAAACATTAAAAGTTGACTGTAATTAGTTTAGTAGTTACCATTCTCAGTTGCATGTTAAAGGATTAGTTGCATGTACTTGGGAGGAAACTAGAAATGATAGTTTTGCCTAATTGTTGGGTAACCATGGAAGGTTTGACTTGAAATCGTTTTGTAGTTTCTATTCCTGTTAGGAATTCAATATTTTACCTTAGGAGTGTTAAGTTGAGAAGTAAGCAATTAATTCTATCTTGGCTGAACTCTTGGGTAACTTCGAGTATGAGTTCTTACTCGGGTTTCAATTCTTGATTGGGTTCATTGAATTAATATAGAGTTTATAAGGAATTATTATGACTCTTTGTGTATTATGGTTGTGTATAGCCTTCACTGTTTTAATGAATTAAATGAAAGGGATCACTTGTTTGATTGGGAGATCTTGTTTTAAACAGGTTATAAGTTTCTCCTTCTTGCTTAAAAAGTGTTTGGATCTCTTCCTTGGAACCTTTTATACATTTGTAAAATTGTTATTGGATTGAAAAAGGAACTATTATTAATGAAAGTGAAAGAGATGATTGTTGTAGTAGGTACACTGCTGCTATGCTTCTTTTATATTCAGTTGGAATAAATTCAATTGTAAGGACTTATGATTGAATGTTCTTAGGATAAAGTTAAACATTGTTGGTTAGCCTTCTCTTACTTATCTTGCACTGAAATAGAAAAGAAGGTGAATGATGATTAGTTTGTTGAAAAGGGAATACAAACTGTGGGACTGGGTGATATTCTCTCTCTCCTTATTGGGTATTCTTATATTATCCTGTTGCGATGAACATCTTAATTAATGTTAGATGAATCATCTTAATTTAAATCATGATGTAAGATAAATAACTAAGTATCCTATACTATTGTGATGAGGTTTGGAATACAATGTGATAGTATGATCTGTTGTTGTTGAAGGAAATCAATGGAATAAATATTATGTTAAAATGTTAGGATTGATAATATATATCATATTCGCTCTTCCCCCTTGGAAGTGATTTCAGGATGTTATTGCTCTTCTTTACTGATTGTAATTACTTACACCTATTGTATGATATACTAATTGATCCTTAAAGTAGGGTTGTTTTATGGAAGCAATTAGTTGAGTGCACTTCATTTTAAGGTTTAGTGCTTATCATGCTCAGTTCATTGAACTGACTCATGCTAGTAATTTTTACAGATGGACATCGTAAGTGATAAAAGAAGGCACAAACTTATATGATGCATTGGTTGTTTTAAATCTGATTCTTTTAAAGAAATATGATTGGCATTGATTGTACTGAACAAGAAAAGTTATATTCTTTTTGAGGAAAGGTTGTTGTTATGCCGTGTGTCTAAGATGCATAGATTTTGTAAATGTATAAGTTTGACTATGAATTGAAAGTTGAGAATTTTCTGGCATTGGTTGTATAAATTCTCTTGTACCTTTGTCTGTAGGATGGTATCTTGTCTTGAGGATATTCTACTTATTATCTATATGATTGGATGTGAATTTTGATGAAAATTGTAAAAGGAACTTAGATGAATTCCCTAAGTAAGCTGTAGTTAAATAAGTGGCAGAATGCAACATTCTTATCTAAGTATTTCATTATATCATGTGATGTGAAGTAAAACTATAATGAAAATTGTTGAGATTATAAAGGACATAAATGGGGTGTGTTATACCCTAGCATTTTACTATAGGAGGAAGACTCTTCCTCTCTAACAAAGATATACTTAAAAGAGGAAGATATGATTGCAAATCATTAAGACTTAATTGTAATAAGTCTGATAAGTTTCAGCCTAGTAGGTTGTTACAATTCCTTAAGTGGTTAAGTCATTTTAAAAGAAAGGAACTTGTGTTGTTGCTGTCCTATTTTTGGATAACGGGATGTTATGCCAAAACTAACAAATCTGGAAGCAACCTTAAGTTAATTAAGTTCTTAGGATTAATTAAATCTAACTTTTAAAAAGGACTTAAAGAGTGTTGGACTCAGGGTTAGATGGGCTGCCAAAAATGTCATCTATTAACCCAAATTTAACTTAACATAAGTAAACTCTTGGAGGTATGTACATCCTAATGAGGCTATTCTATAGGATGTAGCAACACCCTTCTGCATTGATCATCAGGATCTACACACCTTTGAACTTGAACAAGTTTTCCCTCTAGGTTTGGATAGTAACATAGTTAGGATATGAAGTAGCCCTCTAGGACTCAGGGTACCTTGGCACACTGGGGATAACCTAGGTTGACCCAGTATGCCAATTTATCCTAAGTCTTTGTGAGCCTCTTCATATCATGATCTATGTTGTTAACCTGAACTAGAGTTAAACCTTGGGCAAGGGGACTGACAGAAGTTAGTATAAGACATTCTAGATAAAAATGGAGTGGGGTGAAGGATGTATTCTAGATTGACAAGTATGTCGTCAAGGAATAAGTAATATGAACAGTATGTTAGAAATATTTGGCCAAAGTATCACAAGCTGCTGATTGTGTTGTCCTATGTCACCTAGTCTAAGGATCATGATGCCGATGAATATTGGTAGCAAATATTTAGTTAGGTTCCTTAGACAGATCACTCAATACCCAGAGTAGGGTAAGAGAACCAAGTATACGAAGTATTTAGGAGAATACTCAAAAACTCAATGTTACACATGAATAGATCGGTAGTTCACCGAGTCATGGAATGAATAGATCGGTTGCTCACCGAGTCATTACAACTACATATGGTTATCTATTATAAGAATGGTTGTTATGAAATGTGTGTTCTAAATTATGTATTTAGAACAGAGAACATTAATCATACAAAAAAAATTCCTTGTTTCTAAAGTCTTAAAATGGGATTATTACTGATTGTCTGTCTAGTGACCATCATCGATTACATTTTGACCGCCATCGGTTTCACTCAACCGACATCAATTCTTTGTTATTTTGGTTAACCTACCCAAAAGGACACCTATTCACCTTCTTTAACTATTCAGAGTCTCTATCGCTTTTATCATATTCACTAACTTGGTAATTCCATCAGCTTCTTGCATACTTGGCAAATTATTGGCCTTTTTCCTTGTTTTGACAAACTTTCCATTCTCTCTGTGACCAACATCGGTTAATCGTGACCGATGTCGATTTACCTAACGAGAATCGGTTATCTGTGTAATTTTCCAACCTGACATTTTAACCCCAATTCACCCACCACCGCCTATTTATCCCATCTCTACTATATTTCTATGTCATTTACAGAAATCAGTCTTGCCTCTTCAGTGCTTGTTCACATGGTGCTGACCCAAAGCCAAGAAAATGCCCTCATATTCCATTCAATCAACCAATCCCACCTAGTCCTTCACCACATTCTATTTTATCACCCATGGATCCTACCCAAGCTATCACTTTCGTCAGGAGATGAGGAATTGACATGACTCCTTGACTGAGAACCCTGTTACCTTCAAGTTTTATCTATCCCACTCATCCAATTGAGATGCCTTGGGCCAGTTGATATATGAAATGCCCATATATATCCCCTCGGCACTCACTCCTACTTACTACGCACCAGCCCCCTGGCTCCATGCTACCCACATCTACCTTGCCCCAGTCATTTCTCGGCTCGAGTCCCCTGCCCTGCTTTATAAGCTATAACCGCCGTGTCTCGCCACATCTATTATACCGCCACATCCACTATACCTTTTCTAACCACCTAGAATATAACCTCATCCGCACCTATTATTTCATATATACCGTAGCTACACAACCACCTCGGTGTCATTGACCCATACCCCTTTTCAAAACGTTGTTATTTCTATTCCCAATCCTTAGCCCCATTGCCACCAGGGTCACCACGACCCTTCCACCTCCATATATGTACTATCAACATCCTCCCATTTCATCTATCATTCATTTTGGGTACATACCCCCTATTTCATTCCCTCCTTCTCAATCTACCTATATGGAAGTGTCATATACTGGAATGCCACCCTCATCATATGCCTAACACCAACCCTCATACACTACAGGAGTCACCCAACCATCACAACCTACCAACGATCTTATCAAGTTAATGATGGAAATGATGTAGACATTGGAAGCATCGGTTTTAAGCTCCTGCAACACTCTCACCTATGATGAGATTTTTAATGAGCCTATTTACCCATCCATTCCTATCCACCCATATCCCATGCATTGGTAAATACCTAAATTTAACCACTTTAATAGCGAAAAGAAGAGCCATAACAACATTTACGGTCTTTCAAACATTTACGGTCTTTGCTTTTGAGGACCTTTCCCATATCTCACGATTGGGCTTGTATTAGATTGGTATAGTGGGTTACCTAGACACTCTATCTTCTTATTTAATTAGGTAGCCCTAGCCTTTTTGGATCGCTTCTCCATTAACATTGTTAAGAAGGTTACCATGTGACCTCTACTCTATGCATCGAGTATGACAATGAATCTATCATAGATTTTTTTGCTTGTTGGCGTATACTAATCAATCAACTCACATTCCAACTACCATAAGTTGTACTCATATATATCTTCACTCGGGATTATAACAAACATATTTCACGACCCCGTAGGTCAAGAATTTCCGAACCTTTGATGAGGCATTCGCCATGACATGAAAGCTAGAGATTTGGGCCATTCAAGAGAAGAAAATCCAAATATGCAATAAGAATTCAAACTTCAAATAAAATGATGCCTCTTTTGCTTTGAAACCATAGAACAATTATTCAAAATCCAAGGGAACTGCTAATGCAATGGTACTCAAGGCCGGCCTAGCTCATCCATCAAATCAGGCTAGTCCCTCATCTAATCTTTCTCTTGTCCATACTTTTCAATTCAGATGGGAACAATGGAAATATACCCCAATTGGGGAACCTTATTCTTCTATCTTAGAAAATATCATTAAAGCTGGGGCCATCACCCTTCCTCCCATAAAACCACACACTAGTTTTGACCTGCCGCCCAAACCCGCATAGTTTAAAGAGCACGACTTTTTGCAACTATCATCGAGTAAAGGGTCATAGTGATGACAATTGTATCAATTTCAAAAACATTGTCAAGAAATGCTCAAGAAAGGTGAGTTAACCATGGATAATCTTAACGCACCTACCAATAAAAAAACTACACATATTCAAGAAACCTTTCCGAATCATGCCCATTCTTCCAATCAAACTAGAGTCCTCAACTTGTGATAGCCATACCCACAAGGTTGATGCTATTTTTAGTGATACATATGTTACTACCCAATTACCTCATATTCCTTCCATAGAGGAAATTTTAGCGGAAGTCCTCCATCTATACTTGAACCCACTTCACCTACTCCTCCACCCATAGAGGACACCCTTCATCTCCTCTCTCACCCATGATGAAGACTCCTGTTAACATTGAAGCTACTCCACCTTTGACTTCTCCACCTAGAGAGCTGTCACCCACAATACTTCTCCAGTCCATGGAAGATACTTTTCCATCTCCTCCACTCATAGAGGAGCACCCATTTTCTCCTCCACCTATCAAGGATCCAGTAGAGATACCTTTGCCTCTAGGTGACCATTCTCCATCAGCTACCCAAGATCTTGTAGACTTACTTTCGGATCTCTTACCCATGGAAGCTGAAGCTAGCAAATTCCTCATCTCTAAGACACATTTTATGGGAATTTCCATTGGATCCTCATTAACCTCACCTACAACGAGTGCCATTTTCAAGCCTATCGATTGCCTAATTATGTGGATAGAGCTTTACTTTGGGGGCGTCTTCTACTTCCCATCTCAACACAAATGTAGATGTCGATTCTTGACACTTCCACTATCTACCCAAAAATATTTTGGCCAATAGAACCAAATACAACTACAACTATCAAAAATTCCACCATGATACCACTCATGGCTCAAACCACACCCCTACCCATAACCCAATGCACATATACACCCAATCCCACACCTACATCATCTTTCTTGCCTAAACCCAACACCGACTTAGGGGTCATCCCAACCACTAGCCTTACTCATCTACCCATTAAATTAGATTTAGCTACATCCTCAAAGGCAAAAACCAAACCTACTCCGATGCCCAAACAATAGAACCAATCCCATAAATCTCATACTCCAACCTCACCGATCACACCTTCATTACCTTCACCCTTTTTTTCCATCTTAGGACCTTGCCATTTTAGCATGGTCAAGAAACCTCCACCCGCTTGATAAACTAAAAACACAACAGCCCATTCCTCCATCGTAAACCTCAAACGTACCTAAGTGCCCACCATGACTTCCACCCACATCTGCAACATTTTTCCCACCCATACCTCTAATACTATCGATCAATCCTTCACTTCCCATGAAACTTCGGTCTCTTTCCCTCACACCTCGGCATGACCTGCACTACCTCCCTTCACAACACCTCCATTGTCCCTATGGGTAATGCACCCTCTTCCACCATCCACCTTTCCCTCTAGATCTCATGTGCCCGTATCACCTTTACCCAAGAAGGTACAACCTAAGGAAAAAAATCCACTACCCTCCGATAAGGTGGTCAAACCAACCACATACTCTCTTGCCAGTTCATCTATCATACCCCTACCCAAGAAAACATGACCAACACCCAAGATCACACCAACACCTAAAACTATGGCTCAATCCACTTTACATCATGAAAGGACCGTTCCTCTACAATAAACCATGCCTATACCCAAACCCACTTTCACTTCCCATTGTGATCCACTAGCAGGATCCTATGCCAAATTTTTAACCAACCTCCCGAAACTTCTATCTTCACATTATCGTCTCTCAAAATTTATGACCCTCTCAAACCTAAACCAAAGGGGTTTGATGACACCAAAAATTGTGCCTACGATCGTGTGCTAGGACATGATGTGGAGAACTGTAAGGCTTTGAAAGCTGTTCTTATCCACTTGTGTCCTCTTGAAGAAAACTTTGACGATGATGATCTTCTCGATGAAGACCACATTTCACCAACACCCACTCCCACAATTTTTCCCTCATTACCTACTCAGTGACCGAGACCTCCACAACTCTTAGATCCACCCCTAAGGTTTGAAATTAACATAGTTCACATCAACGACCTTGCCAAACCTCCACCCAAATTCGATGTTCCCACTCATCTCACAATGTTCCTTCCCACCACTGAGATTTTTCCCTTCTTGTTGCTATACCTTTCATGGCTCACCTAATTCACCTACCTCCCTACCTCGAGATCAACATGATCCACATTGCTACCCATGCCTAGAAGGATTAATGAAAGGAAAAGGCAGCCCGACCCACTAACCAATCCTATACCCAACATACCATCTCGCACCTATTGTTTCGCTCGAGAATGTTTGGCTTCGGGAATAGAGTTGCTTCTATCCTTTCATTCCTTTTAGAAACAGATGAGGTTAGGGTTAGGAGGAATACCTATTGAATGTCGAGATGGTGTGCGCGTACCGTAGAGAAAGATCAGGCTGACTGCGAAGAACTCCTTTTTGTCTTGGAAGGACTACCTGTAAATAAGAACACAAGACCACAAGATTTTGATTAAACAATAAATGAGGAAACTACCTTGGGCCCAGGAAATATAAAACTTCCTTTCGAAGGTGGTCAGTTCCCCTGCTAATATGAATTAACACAAAAGACTGCAAAATATCAATTAAATTGTCTCGTTGAACTGGGTAGGGGAAAGGCTGGTTTTCTGGTTTTGATCAGAGGAACCGATGCCGGTTACTGATAACCGATGCCGGTTACTGATAACCGATACCGGTGGGTTCTAGGATCTTCTTGGTAGCTATGGTGTTTGTAATGGCTGGTTTTTGGATGGTATTAGGAAATGGGATGATTAGAAGCAAAAGAATGATAGTTAGATGCAATGGCACATTGGGTAGTGGATTCAGAAACAGATTTAGGAGGACTGAGATTCAAGAAGCATAAGAAATGTTATAACAAAGGACATGCAAGATGTGACTTACTGGTTTTGACCAAGATGCAAGTTGATCTCCTTGGTTGTAAACACTTCTGGTTTCTTTACTCGTCTCTGCTCTGTCAAGTGAAGATCTGGACTCTGTTCCTCGCTCGCAATGCTCTCTATTGATCCAGAAATCCTTTGACTGATCTCCAAAATGAAATTCGATCCGTTGTTTTGGTTTGGGGAGCCCATTTACAGGGAACCGATGGCGGTTGTGTAACCGACGGCGGTTGAGAGCAGAACCGCATCGGTAAGGAAAAAGTAGGCTATTTTTAGTAAAATAGCCCACCTTCCCTGCTTTTCTCCCAAGAGATCAGTTGCGGGCTTGGTCAAGTGGCTAGAAGGTCGGCTTTGGGTGCGAGTAAGGAGGCATTAGTTATGGATGTGAGTCTAGACCAAGTCATGGGTCTTAATTAGGTTAGTTTAGGGTTAGGGCTAGGTCATGATGAGGTGGCAAAGTGAGGTGGTGGGTAAGGTGATGTGGATTTATCAATTATAAGGTAATTAATAAATAATTGTGTAAGGTTTAGGTGATGAGGTTAGATTGCGAGAGGAGATGCGGGTCACAAGGGGTCGTAAGACACGAATTTGGTGTCTACATTAGCCCCTTATTGTCGTGTAGCTTGTTCTGTAAAGCTGCGCGGACAATAATATGAAGTGGTTTCTCATGTTAAGGATATAGGTAATCCCCCTCAAATCTATCACAGATTGAGTGAACGGGAAATCAGGGATAGGGTTGATAAAGGGTATATGTTGTAGAGAGGATGGTAAGGTGGTGGGGTAGGTCCAAGGAAGCAGACGCATGTTGAAATGCAATAGTACGACGAGGGTACATGATTTGACAAGCAAACCAGCAATGTGTAGGCAAAGGTCGATAGTTTATCCAAACAAGGGTGATATAATCCTGGTATCCAAGGCATAGGAAGTAGCTCCAGGGTATATAACAGGTGAGGTACAGGAACGTTTAGGCATGTTCGGCAGTACCAAATGGTTGGTTTGGTTGAGATAAACGTCACGGTCTAGGTCTAGGCAAAGTTGGTCGACAGATCAAGTCAAGGACCCTAATCATGCTAAAACACGAACAGGTGAGCTCGATTGAACAAAGGTACATGATGGATGGATAAAATAAAACGTTGATTGTGGGTATGGTATTGAAGTGATACGGCCTTGGGTCAGGCCAAGTGGTTGGGCGGTGGCCCTGGGTCAGGTTAGATGGGTAGGTTGAGGCCTTGGGTCAGGTCAAATTGTTAGGGCGAGGCCTTGGGTCGGGCCGGATGGGTAGGTTGAGGCCTTGGGTCGGGCCGGATAGGTAGGTTGAGGCCTTGGGTCGGGCCTAATGGTTAGGGCGAGGCCTTGGGTTGGGCCGAATAGGTAGGGCGAGGCCTTGGGTCGGGCCAAATAGGTAGGTTGAGGCCTTGGGTCGGGCCAAATAGGTTAGGGCGAGGCCTTGGGTCGGGCCAAATGGTAGGCGAGGCCTTAGGTCGGGCCGAATGGTAGGTTGAGGCCTTGGTCGGGCGGGCCGAATAGGTAGGCCGGGCCTCGGGCCGAATAGGTAGGCGAGGCCTTGGGTCGGGCCAAATAGGTAGGGCGAGGCCTTAGGTCGGGCCGAATAGGTAGGTTGAGGCCTTAGGTCGGGCCGAATGGTAGGTTGAGGCCGTAGGTCAGGCTGGACAAGTGAACAAATGTTGTGCAGCAAAGGTGGATAGAGGCGATATTGGTGAAAAAGAGGCAAGGAGTAAATAAGGGCAAAGAATGGGGTGAAAGTTGGGTAGCGAACCGATGTCGATTCTGCATGACCGATATCGGTTAAGGGACCGATACCGGTTCCTTAGGGCAAAATGAAACCGATATCGGTGAAAGGTGAAAAACCTATAAAAAGAAAAATACGGCTTGTCATTGTCACTTTTGTTATTTGCAATCCAAATCGACTTGTCTGACGTGGAGACTTGGGATTAGAGGCTGGATTGAGTGAGGTGGAGCTATTGTATTGGCGGAGAGAGTTGATAGTGGGCCCGATTAAGGAGGAGGCAGCAGTTGATTGGCCGGGGACCCAGCAGATCAGGATTGGAGCCATGGCACAGGCAGGAGGAGCTGGAGGGGCTGGACCAGCTGGACCGCCACCACCCATCCCACCACGACGACGTGTCGTCGTTCGGGTAGATTCGAAACTCTTTAATTTGGTGATTTGGTTGTATTATGCTAAATTGGGGGTTTGGGTAGGAATTAACCTTTTTTAGGAAATAATGAGAAAATGGAAATGATTTGAAAAAGGGAGAGGGTAGATAGGTTAGATAGGCTAAGGTGGGTAGGTGGGTAAGTTTTTAGGGTTTTTGGGTGGGTAGATGGGTAGAAATAGGTAAAAAAATGGGTTTTGGGGGCCGCGCGGGGGTTCGGCTCCGGGAGAGGACAGTGACCGATGTCGGTCACTAAGCGACCGGCATCGGTCACACAATTTTAGGGAAAGGAGGGTTGTTGGTGACCGGCGTCGCGTCATGTGGGTTTGTCAGGGGTGGGGTTGGGTTGGTTGTTTTGGGTTGTGGGTGGGAGTGGGAGTGGGGTTGGGTTGGTTGTTTTGGGTTGTTGGGTTGGGTTGTGGGTGGGAGTGGGGGTTGGGTTAGGGGTGGAGAAGGGTTAGGTGTGGGGTTAGGTTTTGGGTTTTTGGGTTGGGTTGGGTTTTGGGTTTTTGGGTTGGGTTGCGGGTCGGTGTGGGGGTTGGGTTAGGGGTGGAGAAGGGTTAGGTGTGGGGTTAGGTTTTGGGTTTTTGGGTTGGGTTGGGTTTTGGGTTTTTGGGTTGGGTTGCGGGTCGGTGTGGGGGTTGGGTTAGGGGTGGAGAAGGGTTAGGTGTGGGGTTAGGTTTTGGGTTTTTGGGTTGGGTTGGGTTTTGGGTTTTGGGTTGGGTTACGGGTCGGTGTGGGGGTTGGGTTAGGGGTGGAGAAGGGTTAGGTGTGGGGTTAGGTTTTGGGTTTTTGGGTTGGGTTGTGGGTCGGTGTGGGGGTTGGGTTAGGGGTGGAGAAGGGTTAGGTGTGGGGTTAGGTTTTGGGTTTTGGGTTGGGTTGGGTTTTGGGTTTTTGGGTTGGGTTGTGGGTCGGTGTGGGGGTTGGGTTAGGGGTGGAGAAGGGTTAGGTGTGGGGTTAGGTTTTGGGTTTTTTGGGTTGGGTTGGGTTTGGTGTGGGTGTGTGGGGGTGGTAGGTTGTTAGAGGGGGGTGGTAGAGAGTCAGGGTATGGTCGGGGGGATAAAAAGGGGTGTTTAGATGATAAAGTAGATGTTGTAATAAAGAGTAGGTCTAAGGATGTGGGTTGGTTTTACAGCACGCGAAGAGCGATCGACGATGCGGGATAGGATGCCCCCGCTGTTGGTGCGGATGAGGCCACACGTATCTGCGGCTCATTGGGCCATCATGCGTGAGGTGGGACTCGGCGGAGTCCAGAGGTACAGAGCGATAGAGAGAGATCACAGCCTGATGGTCGCCCTCATCGAGAGATGGGATCCGGCGACCAATGTGTTCCATCTCCCGACTGGGGAGATGACCGTCACATTGGAGGATGTGTATCGCATCCTTCGGTTACCTATCGAGGGAGAGGCAGTCTTCCAGGTAGATTCAGAGACTGCGATGGACAGCATACTGCAGGTTTTTGGGGATGCAGCCGCGCTACTGACCTACCATAGCGCGAGTATCGGGTACGGTGACATGTACCGTGCGCATCGTCACGAGACACGACTGGCTGTGTTGATGATGGTTGGGATCACCTGCTTCGCCCTCCCGGACTCAGAGGGAGGCCGCTTCCCACGAGCATTGATGGGGGTACTGCTGGAGATGGTGGAGGAGCACACCTGTTACGCCTGGGCACCAGTATATCTGGTGCAATTATACAGGGAGCTATGGGGCTATCGCCGGAGGAGGTGATTTGGTATTTGTTCTACATTTTTGTTGCATTGTTGGGCATACGAGCACATCGTATGCATCAGGCCAGTAGGGTTACCCCAGCAGCCAGGGCCACAGGTCATATACCGATATGGCTTTCAGAGGTGGTTGGGGGTCGTGGGCCAGCCACGAGCAGTTATGGCAGGTCGGGATGTGGCATACTATAGACATCTGCTAGAGGGCCTTACAGCAGTAGACATTGTATGGAGACCCTACAGAGGTCACCATCCTGGCAGAGGAGCCCGCTTACAGTTGCGCCTAATCCAGTACACATTCTGGATAGCAGGACGGAGGCCAGGAGAGTACGAGCGGATACCCCTGGAGAGGGTACGCAGGCAGATGGGGCTGCGACAGGACGAGCCACCTCCCGTTCCTCAGTACAGGAGAGATGATGTAGAGGCCCCACTGCCTGCACCACAGCCTTTGGATCCAGATTGGGTAGCAGAGAGGCCAGCAGGTGAGGGTATAGATGATGCTGGGTGCACGGGAGCATACAGGGTGTGGTGGGCTGGGCAGAGAGCAGCCAGGATAGTACCGCCTGCACAGCCAGACTTGGCTGCAGTGATAGGAGAGAGAGATCAGCTCAGGGGTCAGGTGCAGCTCTTACAGGTAGCTAGCTATATGCAAAGCACGAGCACAAATAGGTGTCTTACGGGGCAATTATCCTGTGCTCGAGTGCACGAGTGCACGAAAAGACCACCACCAAAGCACACACGGCCCACAGTGCAGTGCAGCAGTACAGCAAAGAAGACAGTACCAACACCACCACCAAAGCAGCATGTACAGCCACAACCCCGAGCACAGTGCAGTGCAGTACCACGGCCATACAGCACCACCAATGGCACCGCAAGCACAGCACGGGGGCACTGGTAGTAGGTGTCAGGGGACCAGCCCCAGTACCTACGGTGGCTCGAGAGCGTTACATGGAGGCTAGAGCGGAGGCCCGATACTATCAGGATATTCTTGATGGTACCGGGGCTGATTATCAGCCCTATGCGGCACATAGAGCAGAGACCTCTCGGAGCCAGAGGTCTCAGGGAGGTGCAGCCACAGCTGGTGGGTCCGTCACAGGCAGGAGGCGAGAGGCACCACAGGGACCAGCGGGGAGAGGTGCCGAGGGCGGTGGGGAGAGCTGAGGGATCCCAGACATGGCTTTTGTATTTAGAGATGGGCACCGGTCTGCGAACCGGGTGTATTGATAGAGGCCTGCGTGCCTATGTATTATTCATGTATTCATTTATTCATTTATTGTATACCGGCCTGCGAGCCGAGTAGGGGTTGTATAGTGGATACCGGCCTGCGAGCCGAGTATATATCTATTTTTGATACGAGGGACCGGCCTGCGAGCCGAGTCGAGATTTTTTGACAGTTATTGCGGCCTGCGTGCCGGCTTTGGTGGATTATGAGATCACAGAGGCCCCGATGTAGGGCACATTGTATTTTTGAAAATTTGTATATATATAGAGACGATGTTTTGATCCTCGTGCAGTGTTCAAAATGTGTTTAAATATTTTGTTAATGGTTGGTAATATGTAATGTATGATAAGTTTTAGTTGACATGTTGATAGATGGATGATGTTGATGTTTTTGTTTTTGCACGTATATATGAATGTCAGGTTATGTGATGAATTGGTGGTTTTGTGACATTGTGATATATGTAACTGATGAGTTGGATCCAAATGATGTATAGATTGATAGTTTCTTGATATCCGTAGTTGATGGTTTGTGTATTTGTATAAAATAAATGATGTTAATGAAATTGTAATGCTATGTGTGGTGGATGAACAAATGTGGTAAATTGTGTTGTTTATGCAGGAAAAGAGGCGGGCGCGACAAAAATTTAGGTGAGAAATGAAGAAAAGAACGTTGTTGAGAAAAGATAGGTGTGTAACCGATATCGGTTAAGGAACCGATATCGGTAGCTGATAGACCGATATCGGTTAAGTAACCGATACCGGTTATTTAGGTATGAGCTTTTCTAAAAATAGAAAAGCTAGGGTGGCAACTTAAGTTTTAATTTTAGAGCCATGCAAGAGGTTAAATACGCGAACGCGACGCTTTTTGACGACTGAGACAGGTATTTGCATGAGAGATTTGAGTGATAAGGAGAAGAGAGACAGGAATTTGTATGAGAGATTTGGGTGATAAGAAAAGAGACTGGGAAGGTGAATGCGATCGGAGATTCAGAAAGTAGAAAGGTGAATTTGAAAAGAGTGGTGATAATGGCAGGACGAGGAGAAACATCCAGCAGGCAGGGACAAGAGGGAAGACAAGGGCCACCTCAAGCTACTGCAACCCCAGAGGTAAATGTTTTGGTTGTGATTTGATTTTTGCATGTGTTATGAATAAGAGATTAAGTGGGTAGATATGAAGAAGAAAACATGATAGCAAGGGTTATAGGTGAGGTAAGTGTTACGTGGTAGGTAATCACGGGTTTCGGGTATGTCTGTGTATACAGAGAGGAATAAACGAGCAATTTATTGTCGTAGGTGGTTGTTTTAGGCAAGATGTATGTAATTGACAGTGACCGGTAGCGGTTAGGAGAACCGGTATCGGTTACTCAACCGATATCGGTTATGTATAACCGATACCGGTTACTGGAGGAATTTCCAGAATGTTTGAAAAACCCTGACGGATTGAATGGTTGTTTGTTGTTTTGGTGTATGCAGGCAGAGGCAGGATTGAGGATGAATGATAGTGTGCCAGCGCTGTTGTCACGAATCCGAGCGGATGTAACACCAGCTGAATGGACATTGATAAATCGTTTGGGGTTAAGTGGAATCCGCTATTATTCACGAATTACACGGAACCATGCTATGTTGCAGGCATTGATTGAGAGATGGAATCCCGAGACAAATACCTTTTATCTGCCAACAGGGGAGATGACAGTAACATTGGAAGATGTGTTTCGGATTTTGAGACTCCCTATTACAGGAGAACCAGTATATCAGGCACTACCTAGCGTGGCACGGGGAGCGATAACAGCAGTATTTGGTCCATACGCACGAGATTTGACACAGCGAGGTTTATCTTTTACATATGGGGTAATGTATGCAGCACACCCTGAGGAGACAAGGTTAGCAGTGATATTAATGATAGCGGTAGGGTATTATGCGTTACCGAGGGCGGAAGGGGGAAGATTTCCAAAGGCATTGATGTGTGTTATTTGGGAGATGATAGAAAGGAACGTGACTTTTGCATGGGCACCTGCATATTTGGCGGAGCTATACAGGGGTTTATGGGCTTGTAGGCGAAATCACAGGACGACACTGGATAGTTCATACTTATTACACTGTTGGGCCTATGAGCACATTGTTTGTGTGCGACCAATAGGCCGACCCATCCAGTCGGGAGAAACCGGAGTGCAGAGGTTGGGATTCAGACGATGGGTCCAGACAGAACAAGAGGCCAGATCCCAGGCCGTGACGGGTGATATTGAGTATTACAGGCAGGTATGGGAGAGAGTGACGGTTGCGGATATCTGTTGGAGGCCATACGGAAACTATATGGTAACAGAGAACATAGCTGAGGAGTTGAGGGGTGTAGAGCGATTGAGGTGGATCGCAGGGCACAGGCCGGGTGAGTATGAGAGGATTCCTATAGATCACGTGTGGCGAAAATTTGGATTTGTGCAGGATATACCCCTGGCTTATAGACCATATATGAGGATCGACGCCGAGGCAGCATTCTCACCTCCCCGGCCAACACCTCCAGAAGGGCCTGAAGAGGTAGCAGCCGATCGCAGGGTAATGGATGCAGGAACGACAGAGGCCTATAGATTATGGTGGGTAGCAGAACTGCGAGGTGTACGTGAGCACCCTGACATAGCGGTGATTACAAAGAGAGAGGATCGCGTCTGCAGTTTGGTTGGTTCAAGAGCTCCAAACGCAGGTGAATGAGACAAGAGGATTGTTAGTGGTTGCGGAGTCACGGGTGGAGAGACTAGAGGCTGGAGTTCTCCATGCGAGAGGGCGTATTCATATGTTACAGGAGAGATTGGTAGATCAGTGGGCGGTACCAATAGCCGTGGTACCTTTGAGGACAGAGAGGCCCGGCGAGAGGGGTCGACGATCACGATCATCACCTAGTTCGGGATGAGGCGTGAGGGTCTGAGTAAATGTTAGCAAGGTATAAGAATAAATAAGGATGCCGACCTGCGTGTCGATGATAGAGAAGATGTATTTGTTTAACATCTAAATAAAACTGAATATGTATGTTGATTTGAGTTACGATAATAATAAGATTGTTTGTGTTTTGATTTTCGGTGTTTTGAAAAAGGATAAAGAGGACTGTGATTAAATAGAAATACACAAAAATATTTATATTCACCACACAGGATAGGTTATGGTAGGGGATGGTCGAGCTAACCTTGGGAGACCCCATGTCTCCGAAGTGCTGCCTACATAGCCCATTGCACAAAGCAAGGAGGGGCCTCAGACCGATGTAGTTCTCCCTTAGGATCAGGGAGAGGCGAATTCAGGCAATTGGGTACGGTTTAGGTAATTGGTTGGTTGGTAAAAATATTAAGATTAGTAAAGGTAAGGTGGATGGTGTTGGTAATGAATTGGTGATGCTGTAAAAGGTATGAGGGAAGTGAAAGTTAGCCTACCCAAGTAGTAGGGAATCGGGTCCTGATTAAGGTCAACACACAATCCTAGATGCGAGGCAAAGCAGAAAGAGTGCTCCGTAGATGAAGAGAGCTAAACAAACCACACCACGTAGAACGAGCTTGGAGCCCTAGGTACCGTGCATAGACGAGAAGTCAATAGGTGAAAAGAGTTGTGTGATCACAATATATCGAGCGTACATTACGTCCCTTGAGTTGAAACAAATGGTGAGGTGAGGTGGATGGTATAGCCGAGGTGCGCAGAGAACTTATTACAAAGTGAGTGTTCTGACGAAAGAGAACCTACCCTAAATAGACAAGTCCATGACTCAAAAGTCCTTTTGAATGAGGCTTTTCTTTTATTGAATGTAGACTGATCGATGTAGGAAGTCTACAAGGGATATTGATTGTATTATTCTTGAGGTCTTAACGAAGCCGATCAATGCGAGAAGCTTCGATAAAGGCTGATTGTGTATAGCTGTCCTTCGAGGGAGCATCTATTTATAGTAGCGAGATATGATTGTAATGCATAGCATTTGTCCTTCTGGGAGCGATCTATATATAATAAGTAGCAATAGTTTGGCATATAGCTGTCCTTCGAGGGAGCAATCTATATTTAATTTAGATGACTAGATGTTCACTTGGCGTGAAGCATCTAGTTTAGTAGAAAGTTTGACTCAAGAAAATCCCATAAGAATACGGCTTATTTTAATACTTTGAAGTCATGGACTAGACTAAAAAGGGGAAGGCATCATCAAGGGGAGGTGAGGATCAAACTATGTGAGCTTGATTGTTATTATGAGGTGTAGGAAACAGAGTGTATGTAGTGGTAAGTGAGCTCAAGGGATGAGCGGAAGGTAGATAAGAAGTGATATAACACTAATTTCAACAGTAGAATGGTCGAAGATGCAAGGCATTAAGGGGTTCAGGCTCAGGTTTACCATTAAGCGAAGCTAAATGATAAGTACCAGATCCATAGGTATGAGTGATTATATAAGGCCCAATCCAATTGGGAGCAAATTTTCCACGTTTGCTCTTTTCTAGTTTAGTGACATGTTGATTCTCTTTGAGGACAAGATCACCAACCTTAAAAGTACGCTCATGAAGTCGCTTATCATAAGCACGTTTAATGCGTTTTTGATAGATTTGAAGGTGATCAAGAGCTGTAAGACGACGTTCGTCAAGAAGCTCCAATTGGGCTAACCGCTCTTGGCGGAAATCATCGTTGGTGAGAATATCCTGAAGAGATATTCTAAGGGAGGGTATTTGTATTTCGAGAGGCAAAACAGCCTCGGTACCGTATACCAAAGAAAAAGGTGTGGCATTAGTAGAGGTACGAATGCTAGTACGATAAGCCCAAAGGGCAAAGGGAATGTGATCGTGCCAATTTCTTCCGGATTCATTGACAACTTTCATGAGGATTTTGGTTAGTGTTTTATTAGAGGACTCGGCTTGCCCATTGGCTTGTGGATAGTAAGGTGATGAGAAACTAAGTTTGATACCAAAGTTGTCACAAAGGTCTTGCAACAACTTGTTTTTGAAAGATTTTCCATTATCTGTTATCAGGCGATGAGGAACACCAAAACGACAGATAATGTGGTGGTTAATGAACTCGACAATTTTTTCTTTTTTGATTGAAATGAGTGGAATAGCCTCCACCCATTTTGTGTAATATTCGGTCGCTGTGATTATCCAACGGTGACGTTGTGAAGAGGTTGGGTGAATCTCACCAATAAGGTCTAAACCCCATTGTGAGAAGGGCCAAAGATCTCGAGCGATCTGGAGCGGGTGGCTAGGAGTATGTTGAAGGTTGGCATGTTGCTGACACATAACACAACGCTTAACATATTCGTAGCAGTCGTTATTGAGAGTAGGCCAATAATAACCAAGGCGAAGGATTCATTTGGCCACGGCAAGGCCGCTAAAATGTCCACCACAAATACCGTCATGGACCTGTTGGATGGTATGAGTGGCCTCCGCGCCAGTTAGACAGCGAAGGAGGATGCCATCAAAGCCACGTTTATAGAGGAGTCCCCCCATGACAACATAATGCGAAACACTTTTAAGAAAAGCACGTTTGCCGTTACTAGTAAGGTCAGGTGGGAGGACAGAGATTGTAAGGTAGTCGTGAAATTGGTGGTACCAGGTATCCTGTGAATTAGTAGACACAGTATTTATCATACAAACTACCGGGGTTGAATAGGATGGGGCAAAAAGTTGTTGGACCACGATGAATAATTCAGAGTCAGTTGGTGCGGCGGGAATTTGCGAGGCTAAGCAAGCCATAGTATCCGCAAATTTGTTAGTGGAGCGGGGAATGGTTTGTATAGAATAGTGGGTAAATAAGGCTAGAAGTGAATCCACGTAGTGTTTGTATTTTTGAAGTTCCTCGTTTTTGCATTGGTAGACGCCCATAACTTGATTGACTACCAATTGAGAGTCACCAAAAATGTTGATAGATTTGATGCCTAAGTGTAACGCAACTGGAGACCCGAGACAAGGGCCTCGTATTCGCATTTGTATTATTAGTGCAAGGGAAATCGAGTCGGAATGAAAGAGGCATAGGTTCAGCGTCGAGAGGAATGAGAACAACGCCGGCTCCTCCGCCGCGCTGGCATTTAGATCCATCGAAGAAGAGGGTCATTGGGTACGACTCTTCCCGGAGTGAAAGAGTGGCGATGAGTTCGTCGGGGAAGGTAAAATTGGTAAATTGTTCCCCAGGTAAAGGAGCTTCCGCAAGTTGGTCTGCGATGGTTTGTCCTTTGATTGATTTCTGGTGGACAAACTCAAGGTCGAGGTCGGCGAGAAGCATGAGCCATCTAGCAATGCGTTGGTTCAGATGAGGTTTGGCATACATGTAATGGATGGGGTCTGTATTGGTGATGATGAAAGTCTTGTGATTTAGAAGGTAGTGTCGGAGTTTGGTGGCCACGAATGATAGGGCAAGGCACAATTTTTCTACATGTGTGTACCTAGTCTCATAGTCCACCAAAGTACGACTTATATAATAAACGGCTTGTTCGCGATTCTCAGAGTCACGATGTGCAAGCATGGCTCCTACAGCGTGGTCGGTGGCGGAAAGGTAAAGGTAGAAAGGGCGGTCGTCTTGGGGTGGGATAAGCACGGGTGGCTGCAAGAGATAGGATTTGAGAGCTTCGAAGGCTTGGTGACATTCTTCACTCCATTGGAATGCAATATCCTTTTTAAGGAGGTGATGGAAAGGTTGACACCGATCCGAGAGTTGGGAGATGAAACGTCGGATAGATTGAAGCTTACCTTGTAAACTACGCAATTGTTTGAGATTTTTGGGTGGGGGCATTTCTAGGATAGCTTTGACTTTAGATGGATCGACCTCAATGCCACGCAAAGAGACGATAAAGCCAAGAAGTTTTCCGAAAGAACACCAAAGACACATTTCTTTGGTTGAAGGCGACGAGAATATTGTAACAAAGCGATCAAAAATAATGGTTAAACATCGAGATGTTCACTACGATGTTTAGACTTGCCGAGAAGATCGTCGACATAGTCTTCAAGGATAGTGTGCATAATGTCATGAAAAATGTAGGTCATAGCCCGGCCGATAGGTAGCACAAAGATTCTTAAGGCCAAATGGCATGACACGATAATGAAGGTTCCCAAGGAGTTATGAAGGCAGTTTTGTGTTGATCGGCAGGGGCAACCAAAATTTGGTTGTATCCTGAAAAACCATCCATGAGAGAGAGCATCTCATGACCTGCAGTTAGATCAACAAGTTGGTCAATGCTAGGTAAGGGGAAGTCATCCTTAGGGCAAGCGAGGTTAAGATCCCAGAAATTTGTGCATATCCGAAGTCCCCCTGTCACTTTAGTGACAGGTACGATGTTAGAAATCCATTGAGGATAGTCAATAGGCAAGATGAAGGAAACATAAAGGAGTTGTTGGAGCTCCTCTTTGACCAAGAGAGCAATGCATGGATGCATTTTTCTCAATTTCTATTTGACTGGTTTGGAATCGGGGTTTAGGGTGATGTTATGGACGGCGATGGTAGGATCAATTCCTGGCATGTCAGCGTAAGACCATGCGAAAGCTTGGTTGCGAGCACGGAGAAAGGTAGTAAAGGCGGCTTGTTCTGATGTGTTAAGGGATTGTCCAATCTTCACAATGTGAGGATCCTTCTCCGTGTGGATGTTGATTTCTATGGTAGATTCGTTCAGCATAGTTTGGGTTTCAGATGGTAAGGCTCGTTGAATATAAGAATCATCCGCGCCAAGGTAAGTGAGGATGGAGTCGTCATCCTGGCATTCAACAACATTAATCAAAGGCGAATCCTCTTCGATCATGTCTGGATAAAGAAGGGGCAAAGAAGATGGGTCGTCATTATCGCGTTGATAAGTGAGAGGACCTATGAAGATAGCATTTATGAAAAAAAAAAGTTAGGAGGGATGGATTCAGGGTCTATAGATTCTGCGGGTGATGATGGCAAAGTGGGTGATGATGGTTTGGTAGGGGCGACGTCTTCTTCTTCCAGATACGGTGACTGGGGAGGTGTCTCTGTGTAGGTGTTTCAGAAAACCGAGACCACCTGCGATCATTGTGTTTATGGGTAGTCACGGGAATGAGTGTATGTCGGCCTTGTTCGTAAAGGCCAAAACCAAAGCCTTTCCACGCACAGCGAGTCAAGAAGTTGAGGGCGAAACGATGATTTGTCAAGTATTGAAAATCGGATTGGAAAGGAACCACACCAAGAGGAGGTTCGGGGGTAATGGAGGATGCGTCAACACCCCCATACGTTAGGTTAGTGCGGCAATGGGGTGGTCCGTAAGAGATTATCTTTCCCACACGACGGTCATAGGTGGGATGTGTATGTAATTGTCCATACTCTGCGCGGGGTAGGGAAAGAACTAACATTATATAGGTGGTAATCCCCAGCGTAAGGCGCTGAAAAACATCTACTAAGGGGTCGAGGTTGGAATGTTAGGCTGCGGGAAGGGAAGTGGTTTTGCGATGGTGGTTTCATCAATCAAGGCGTAGGTGCGGTTGAGGTGGATGGTTGAGGTACATTTGAGGAGGATGGTTGGGTTGAATGTATGGGTGTCTTGATTGGTATAAGCACATCGTTAGGGTGGTATAACATATTGCAGGTTTTAAAGGGGGAAGGGTCAGCTTTTACGGTGTAAGACTTCCCCTCGTACTCAAATTTTATGCATCTATGTAATGTTGAGGGAACCAATCCCATGGCTCGGATCCAAGGATGACCCAGCAATATATTATATTGGAACTCTCCCTCCAAGACATAGAAGAGTTCGGGTAAAGTACGTGGTCCTACCCGAATGTTGAGGATCACGGTGCCTAAGGTAGAAGTAATAGCGTCATTGAATGACCGCAACATGATGGGGTTGGCACACATGCAACTAGAAGGGATATTCATTTGTTGGAAGGCTTTTGAAGAGATGATGTTTAGGCTAGCGCCCCCGTCAATCATAACCCGACGTACTCGAATGTCCCGGACGTAAGCGGAGATGAAAAGGGCAGGGTCAGGGTCTTCTGTACCAAAGTCGACAATTTCATCTTGAGAAACCGATGCAATGACTTGTTGTATAGAGAGGCAGTGGTTGGGCAAGTGGGTTGTTTGGAGAGAGAAGCAACGTGATTGGGTGTTAGAATGGAGGCGACAGGCAGGGTTTCATTAGGTAAAACCTCTATCCCTTGAAGGATCTCAATGAGAGCTTGTCGATGAGATTTAGAAGTCTGAATGAGATCATATAGTGTCATTTTTACGGGTGATTGGTGAAGCTGTTTAATCATATTTAGGTGGGAAATGCCATTAGAGATGGGATAGGCGGGTCGCGAATGACCACTTTAGGTGGTGGTGTAATCGGGATGTTTGGCGGAGAAAGAGATGCCGCAGTGTGTTTTCTTTTGCTTTCCCATTGTTTTTCTACCCTCGAGTAGCGACACTAATGTAGACACCAAATTCGTGTCTCACGACCCCTTGTGACCCGCATCCCATTTCGCAACCTAACCTCATTACCTAAACTTCACACAATTATTTATTAATTACCTTGTAATTGATAAATCCACATCGCCTTACCTACCACCTCACTTGGCCACCTCACCATGACCTAGCCCTAACCCTAAACTAACCTAATTAGGACCCATGACTTGGTCTAGACTCACATCCATAACTAATGCCTCCTTACTCGCACCCAAAGCCGACCTTCTAGCCACTTGACCAAGCCCGCAACTGATCTCTCGGGAGAAAAGCAGGGAAGGTGGGCTATTTTACTAAAAATAGCCTACTTTTTCCTAACCGATGCCGGTTCCTACTCGACCGCCGTCGGTTACGCAACCGCCGGTGGTTCTCTGTAAATGGGCTTCCCAAACCAAAACAACGGATCGGAATTTCATTTTGGAGATCAGTCGAAGGATTTTTAATCAAAGGAGAGTCCAAAGCGATCAGCAGAGTCCAGAACTTCACTTGACCAAGCAGAGACGAGTAAAGAAACCAGAAGAGTTGGCAGCAAAGGAGATCAACTTGCACCTTCATAAAAAAAACCAGTAAGTTATATCTTGCATGTCCTCCATTATAACATTTCTTGTGCTTTTGGAATTGTAATCTTCCCAAATCCGTTCCTGAACCCATTATCTAACGTACCATTGCCTCTAACTATCATTCCTTAGCTTCTAACCATCCCATTTCTCAATACTATCCAAAAACCAGCCATTACAAACACCACAACCAGCCCAGAAGATCCTAGAACCAACCGGTATCGGTTATCAGTGACCGCCATCGGTTATAGGTAACCGGCATCGGTTCCTTTGATCAAAACCAAGAAAAACAGCCTTTTCCCTACCCAGTTCCACGAAACAATTTAATTGGTACTCTACAGTATTTTGTGTTAATTCATATTAGCAGGGGAACTGACCACCTTCGAAAGGAAGTTTCATACTTCCTGGGCCCAAGGCAGTTCCCTCATTTATTATCTAATCAAAATCTTGTGGTCTTGTGTTCTTATTTCGCAGTAGTCCTTCCAAGACAAAAGGAGTTCTTCGCATCGGCTGATCTTTCTCTATGGTATGCGCACATCATCTCGACATTCTAGGTATTTCTCCTAACCCTAACCTTATCTCTGCTTCTATAAGGAACGAAGCATTTCGAGTGAAACATTTTGGCACGCCCAAGTGGCGCTAGCTTAAACATCATCTCTTCAAAAGCCTTCCAACAAATGAACATCCCTTCTAGTTGCATGTGTGCCAACCCCATCATGTTGCGGTCATTCAATGATGCTATTACTTCTACATTGGGCACCGTGATCCTCAACATTCGCGTAGGACCACGTACTTTACCCGAACTCTTCTATGTCCTTGAAGGAGAGTTCCAATATAATATATTGCTAGGTCGTCCTTGGATCCGGGCCATGGGATGCGTTCCCTCAACATTACATCGATGTATAAAATTTGAGTACGAGGGGAAGTCCTACACTGTAAAAGCTGATCCTCCCCCCTTCAAAACTTGCAATATGTTATACCGCCCAAACGATGTGCTTATACCAATTAAGACACCCATACACTCAACCCAACCATCCTCTTCAAATGTACCTCAACCATCCACCTCAACTGCACCTACGCCTTCAACTGATGAAACCACCGTCGCACAAACCACTTCTCTTCCCGCAGCTAACATCCCAACCTCCGACCCCTTAGTAGATGTTTTTCATCGCCTCACGCTGGGGGAGTACCGCCTATATAACGTTAGTTCTTTCCCTACCCCGCAGGAGTACGGACAATTACATGCGCATCCCACCTACGACCGTCGCGTGGGGGAGGTAATCTCTTACGGACCACCCCATTGTCGCACTAACCTAACGTATGGGGGTGTTGACGCATCCTCCATTACCCCTGAACCTCCTCTTGGTGTGGTTCCCTTCCAATCCGATTTTCAATACTTGACAAATCGTCGTTTCGCCCTCACCTTCTTGACTCGCTGTGCGTGGAAAGGCTTTGGTTTTGGCCTTTACGAACAAGGCCGACATACTCTCATCCCCATCACCACACGCAAACATAATGATCGCAGTGGTCTTGGTTTTTCCGAAACACCTACGCAGGAGACACCTCCTGTCAGCTGTATCCTGGAAGAAGAAGACGTTGCCCCTACCGAACCATCATCACCCACTTTGCCATCATCTCCCACAGAATCGATGGACCCTGAATCTATCCCTCCTAACTTTTTTTTTTCATAAATGCTATCTTCATAGGTCCTCTCACTTATCAACGCGATAATGAGGACCCATCTTCTCTTCCCCTTCTGTATCCAGACATGATCGAAGAGGATTCGCCTTTGATTAATGTTGTTGAATGCCAGGATGACGACTCCATCCTCACTTACCTAGGCGCGGATGATTCTTATATTCAACGTGCCTTACCATCTGAAACTCAAACCATGCTGAACGAATCTACTATAGAAATCAACATCCACACGGAGGAAGATCCTCACATAGTGAAGATCGGACAATCACTTGACACATCAGAACAAGCCGCCTTTACCACCTTTCTCCGTGCTCGCAACCAAGCTTTCGCATGGTCTTACGCTGACATGCCAGGAATTGATCCTACCATTGCCGTCCATAACATCACTCTAAACCCCGATTCCAAACACCATCAAGTAAATTGAGAAAATGCATCCACGCATTGCTCTCTTGGTCAAAGAGGAGCTCCAACGACTCCTTTCTCGTTTCCTTCATTCTCGCCTATGACTATCCTCAATGGATTTCTAACATCGCACTGTCACGAAAGCGACGGGGACTTCTTGATATGCACGGATTTCCGGGATCTTAACCTCGCTTGCCCTAAGGATGACTTCCTCCCAAGTATTGATCAACTTGTTGATCTCACTGCGGTCATGAAATGCTTTCTCTCATGGATGGCTTTTCGTGTTACAACCAAATTTTGGTTGCCTCGCCGATCAACACAAATCGCCTTCATAACTCCTCGGGAACTTTCTGTTACCGTGTAATGCCGTTTGGCCTTAAGAATGCTGGTGCGACCTATCAGCGGGCTATGACCTACATCTTCCATGACATTATGCACACTATCCTCGAAGATTACGTCGATGATCTTCTTGGCAAGTCTAAACATCGCAGTGAACATCTCGATGTTTTAACCATTATTTTTGATCGCCTGTTACAATATTCTGTCCGTCTCCAACCAAAGAAATGTGTCTTTGGTGTCCTTTCGGGGAAACTTCTGGGCTTTATCGTCTCTTTACGTGGCATTGAGGTCGATCCATCTAAAGTAAAAGCTATCCTAGAAATGCCCCCACCCAAAAACCTTAAACAATTGCGTAGTTTGCAGGGTAAACTTCAATCCATCCGGCGTTTCATTTCCCAACTCTCGGATCGATGTCACCCTTTTCATCACCTTCTAAAAAAGGACGTTGCCTTTCAATGGAGTGAGGAGTGTCACCAAGCCTTCGAAGCTCTCAAAACATATCTCTTGCAGCCACCTGTGCTTATCCCACCCCAGGACGACCGTCCTTTCTACCTTTATCTTTCCGCCACTGACCATGCTATAGGAGCTATGCTCGCCCATCGAGACCCGGCACGCCGAGAGCAGGCCGTTTACTATATAAGTCGTACCCTCGTGGATTACGAGACTAGGTATACACATGTAGAAAAATTGTGCCTGGCCCTATCATTCGTCGCCACCAAACTCCGACATTACCTCCTGAATCACAAAACTTTCGTCATCACCAACACAGACCCCATTCATTATATGTACGCCAAACCACACCTAAACCAACGCATCGCTCGATGGCTCATGCTCCTCGCCGACCTCGACCTTGAGTTTATACAACAGAAATCAATCAAAGGACAAACTCTTGCAGATCAACTTGCGGAGGCCCCTCTACCTGGGGAACAATTTACCAATTTTACCTTCCCCGACGAACTCATCGCCACTCTTTCGCTCGGAGAAGTGTCGTATCAAATGACCCTCTTCTTCGATGGATCTAAGTGCCAGCGCGGCGGAGGAGCCGGCATTGTTCTCATCCCTCTTGACGCTGAACCTATGCCTCTTTCATTCCGACTTGATTTCCCTTGCACTAATAATACAGCGGAATACGAGGCCCTTGTTCTAGGTCTCCAAGTTGCGTTACACTTAGGTATCAAATCTATCAACATTTTTGGCGACTCTCAATTGGTAGTCAATCAAGTTACGGGCATCTACCAATGCAAAAACGAGGAACTTCAAAAATACAAACACTATGTGGATTCACTTCTAGCTTTATTTACCCACTATTCTATACAAACCATTCCCCGCTCCACTAACAAATTTGCGGATACTATGGCTTGCTTAGCCTCGCAAATTCCCGCCGCACCAACTGACTCTGAATTATTCGTTGTGGTCCAGCAACTTTTTGCACCATCCTATTCAACCCCGGTAGTTTGCATGATAAATACTGTGTCTACTAATTCACAGGATACCTGGTACCACCAATTTCATGACTACCTTACAATCTCTGTCCTCCCACCTGATCTTACTAGTAACGGCAAACGTGCTTTTCTTAAAAGTGTTTCGCGTTATGTTGTCATGGGGGGACTCCTCTATAAACGTGGCTTTGATGGTATCCTCCTTCGCTGTCTAACTAGCATGGAGGCCACTCATACCATCCAACAGGTCCATGATGGGATTTGTGGTGGACATTTTAGTGGCCTTGCCGTGGCTAAACGAATCCTTCGCCTAGGTTATTATTGGCCTACTCTCAATAACGACTGCTACGAATATGTTAAGCGCTGTGTCATGTGTCAACAACATGCCAATCTTCAACATACTCCTAGCCACCCGCTACAGGTCGCACGAGATCTTTGGCCTTTCTCACAATGGGGTTTAGACCTTATTGGTGAGATTCACCCGACCTCTTCACAACGTCACCGTTGGATAATCACAGCGACCGAATATTACACAAAATGGGTGGAGGCCGTTCCACTCATTTCAATCAAAAAAGAAAAAATTGTCGAATTCATTAACCATCACATTATCTGTCGTTTTGGTATTCCTCATCGCCTAATAACAGATAATGGTAAATCTTTCAAAAATAAGTTGTTACAAGACCTTTGTGACAACTTTGGTATCAAACTTAGCTTCTCATCGCCTTACTATCCGCAGGCCAATGGTCAGGCTGAATCTTCTAATAAAACTCTAACCAAAATCCTCATGAAAGTCGTCAATGAATCTGGAAGAAATTGGCACGATCACATTCCCTTTGCCCTTTGGGCTTATCGTACTAGCATTCGTACTTCTACTAATGCCACACCTTTTTCTTTGGTATATGGCACCGAGGCTGTTTTGCCTCTCGAAATACAAATACCCTCCCTTAGAATATCTCTTCAAGATATTCTCACCAACGATGATTTCCGCCAAGAGCGGTTAGCCCAATTAGAGCTTCTTGACGAACGACGTCTTACAGCTCTCGATCACCTCCAAATCTATCAAAAACGCATCAAGCGTGCTTATGATAAGCGACTTCATGAGCGTACATTTAAGGTTGGTGATCTTGTCCTCAAAGAGAATCAACATGTAACCAAACTAGAAAAGAGCAAACGTGGAAAATTTGCTCCCAATTGGATTGGGCCTTATATAATCACTCACACCTATGGATCAGGCACTTATCGTTTAGCTTCGCTTAATGGTAAACCTGAGCCTGAACCCCTTAATGCCTTGCATCTTCGACCATTCTACTGTTGAATCTAGTGTTATATCACTCCTTATCTACCTACTGCTCGTCCCTTGAGCTCATTTACCGCTACATACACTTTGTTTTCTATATCTCCGAATAAAATCAAGCTCACCCCTCACCTCCCCTTACGATGCCTTCCCCTTCTTAGTCTAGTCCATGACTTCAAAGTATTAAAATAAGCCGTATTCTTATGGGATTTTCTTGAGTCAAACTTCCTACTAAACTAGATGCTTCACGCCAAAAGAACATCTAGTTATCTAAAATTAAATATAGACTGCTCCCTCGAAGGACAGCTATATGCCAAACTATTGCTGCTACTATAAATAGACTGCTCCCCTGAAGGACAGCTATGCACTAAAATCATCTCTGCTACTATAAATAGACTGCTCCCCCGAAGGACAGCTATACACAGTCAGCCTTTATCCGAAGCTTCTCGCATTGATCAGCTTCGTGAAGACCTCAAGAATAATACAATCAATATCCCTTATAGACTTCCCGCATCGATCAGTCTACATTTAATAAAATAAAAGCCTCATACAAAAGAACTTTTTGGGTCATGGACTTGTCTATTTAGGGTAGGTTCTCTTTCGTTGTAACAAGTTCTTTGTACCTCAGCTATATCATCCACATCACCTCACCATTTGTTTCAACTCAAGGGACGTAACGTACACCTGATATATTGTGATCATACAACTCTTTTCAACTATGGACTTCTCGTCTATACACGGCACTTAGGGCTTCAGGCTCGTTCTACGTTGTGTGGTTTGTTTAGCTCTTTTCACCTACGGAGCACTCTTTCGCTTTGCCTCGCATCTAGAATTGTGTGTTGATCTTAATCAGGACACTATTCCCTACTACTTGGGTATGCTAACCTTTTGCTTTACCTATACCTACACCAACAATATTATCCTACCTACACCAACAACATTACCCTACCAACATCAATTTTTTTTTTTTTTTTTTTTACCAAACGACAAATTGCCTAAACCACACCAAATTGCCTAAAATCACCCCTCCCTGATCCTAAGGGAGAACTACATCGGTCTGAGGCCCTTCCTTGCTTTGTGCAATGGGCTATGTAGGCAGCACTTCGGAGACATGGGGTCTCCCAAGGTTAGCTCGACCATCCCCTACCATAACCTATCTTGTGTGGTGAATATAAATATTTTTGTGTATTTTTATTTTAATCACATTTCTCTTTATCCTTTTTTCGAAACACCGAAAATCAAAACACCGACAATCTTATTATTATCATAACTCAAATCAACATACATATTCAGTTTTATTTAGATGTTAAACAAATACATCTTCTCTATCATCGACACGCAGGTCGGCATCCTTATTCTTATACCTCGCTAACATATACTCAGACCATCACAACTCATCCCGAACTAGGTGATGCTCGTGATCGTCGACCCTCTCGCCGGGCCTCTCGTCCTCAAAGGTACGCGCGCTATTGGTACCGCCACCGATCCGCCATCTCTCTCTGTAACATATAAATACGCCTCTCGCATGGAGAACTCCAGCCTCTAGTCTCGCCGCCCGTGACTCCGCAACCACTAACAATCCTCTTGTCTCATTCACCTGCGTTTGGAGCTGCTGAACCAAACGCCGCAGACGATCCTCTCTCGCTGTAATCACCACCGTGTCGTGGCGCTCACGTACACCTCGCAGCTTCGCTACCCACCATAATCTATAGGCCTCTCGTCATTCCTACATCCATTACCCTGCGATCGGCTGCTATCTCCTCAGGCCCTTCTGGAGGTGTTGGCCGGGGTGGTGAGAATGCTGCCTCGGCATCGATCCTCATATATGGTCTATAAGCCTGTGGTATGTCCTGCACAAATCCAAATTGTCGCCGCACGCGATCTATAGGAATCCTCTCATATTCACCTGGCCTGTGCCCCGCGATCCACCTCAATCGCTCTACACCTCTCAACTCCTCAGCTATGATTTCGGTTACCATATAGTTCCCGTAGGGCCTCCAACAGATATCCGCAACTGTCACTCTCTCCCATACCTGCCTGTAATACTCAATGTCACCCGGCACGGCCTGAGATCTTGCCTCTTGTTCTGTCTGGACCCATCGTCGGAATCCCAACCTCTGTACTCCGGTCTCTCCTGCCTGTATAGATCGGCCTATTGGTCGCACACAAACAATGTGCTCATAGGCCCAACAGTGTAATAAGTATGAGCAATCCAACGTTGTCCTGTGACTTCGCCTACAAGCCCATAAACCCCTGTATAGCTCCGCCAAATATGCAGGTGCCCATGCAAACGTAACGTTCCTTTCTATCATCTCCCAGATAACACACATCAATGCCTTTGGAAATTTTCCCCCTTCCGCCCTCGGTAATGCATAATACCCTACTGCTATCATTAATATCACTGCTAACCTTGTCTCCTCAGGGTGTGCTGCATACATTACCCCATATGTAAACGATAAACCTCGCTGTGTCAAATCTCGTGCGTATGGACCAAATACTGCTGTTATCGCTCCCCGTGCCGCGCTAGGTAGTGCCTGATATACTGGCTCTCCTGTAATAGGGAGTCTCAAAATCCGAAACACATCTTCCAATGTTACTGTCATCTCACCTGTTGGCAGATAGAAGGTATTTGTCTCAGGATTCCATCTCTCAATCAGCGCCTGTAACATACCATGGTTACGTGCGATTCGTGAATAATAACGGATTCCACTTAACCCCAAACGATTTATCAATGTCCATTCCGCTGGTGTTACATCCGCTCGGATTCGCGACAACAGCGCTGGCACACTATCATTCATCCTCAACCCTGTCTCTGCCTGCATACACCAAAACAACAAACAACCATTCAACCCGTTAGGGTCTTTTTCAAACATTCTGGAAATTTCTCCAGTAACCGGTACCGGTTATACGTAACCGATATCGGTTGCTTAACCGATACCGGTTCTCCCTAACCGCTACCGGTCACTGTCAATTTTATACACCTTCCTTAAAAACAACCACCTACGACAATAATTTGCTCGTTTCTTCGTTTTTATACATATAAACATACCTGGAACCCCTGATTGCCTACCCTGTACCACTTAGCTCACCTGCAACCCTTGTTATCATGTTTTCTCTCTCATATCTACCCACCTACTCTCCCCCATCTTACTCACGAAACATACAGTAATCAAATCACAAACAAAAACAATACCTCTTGAGTTGCAGCAGCTTGAGGTGGCCCTTGTCTCGCCCTCCTCGCCCTGCTGCCTGGATGCTTCTCCTCGCTCGCCATGATCACCACCCTTTTCAACTTTGTCTTTCTGCCTTCTGAACCTCGGATCACAATTCACTTTCCTTGTCTCTTTCCTTCTTCTCACCCAAATCTCTCATGCAAATCCCTGTCTCAGTCGTCAAAAAGCGTCGCGTTCGCGTATTTAACCTCTTGCATGGCTCTAAAATTAAAACTTAAGTTGCCACCCTAGCTTTTCTATTTTTAGAAAAGCTCATACCTAAATAACCGGTATCGGTTATTTAACCGATATCGGTCTATGACTACCGATATCGGTTCCCTAACCGATATCGGTTACACACCTTCCTTTTTGAAACAGGTTTCTTTTCTTCATTTCTCCTCTAAATTTTTGTCGCGCCCGCCTCTTTGCCTGCATAAACAACAAAATTTACCACATTTGTTCATCCACCACACATAGCATTATAATTTCATTAAACATCATTTATACCAATACACAACCATCAACTACAAATATCAAAAAACTATCAATCTATACATCATTTGGATCCAACTCATCAGTTACATATATCACACTGTCACAAAACCACCAATTTATCACATAACCTGTCATTCATATATACGCACAAAAACATCAGCATCATCTATCTATCAACATGTCAATTAAACTCATCACACATTCTATATATTACCAAACCATTAACAAAATATTTCAACACATTTTAAAACACAAAGATGTGGATCAAAACATCGTCTCTATATATATACAAATTTTCAAAAATACAATGTGCCCTACATCGGGGCCTCTGTGATCTCATAACATACCAAAGACGGCACGCAGGCCGCAATACCTACCACAAATCTCGACTCGGCTCGCAGGCCGGTCTCTCATATCAAAATATACTCGGCTCGCAGCCAGATCAAATGTACAACCCGTACTCGGCTCGCAGGCCGGTATATAATAAATAAATAAATCAAAACAATGAATAAATGTAGGCACGCAGGCCTCTATCAATACAACCGGTTCGCAGACCGGTGCCCGTGTCCCTATACAAAACCACGTCGGGGATCTATCAGCTCTCCCCACCGCCCTCGCACCTCTCCCGCTGGTCCTCGTGGCGCCTCTCGCCCCGCCTCGTCATGACACGCCAGCTGTGGCTGCCCCTCCCTGAGATCTCTGGCTGTGCGAGGTCTCTGCTCTATGCGCTGCATATGCCTGATACTCGACTCCGGTACTATCAAGAATATCCTGATAATAACGGGCCTCTGCTCTAACCTCCATATAGCGATCTCGCGCCACTGAAGGAACTGGGGCTGGTCCCCTGGCACCTAACACCACTATCCCCTGAGCCTGTACCTGCACCTGTGGCTGTGGCGCTGGTGGAGGTGCTGCCTGTGCCTGTACCCGCACCTGTGGCCGTGGTGGTATCTCGGGGCTCGTGGGTGTCAGGCACGCTGTACGGCCGTCGTACTGCACTCGCACTCGTGGCCGTGCCGGTGGTGGTGCCGCCTCGTGCTCGCATACTCCGAGCTCGGGCTAGCTGCCCTCGTAAAACCCCTATTCGTGCTCCTGCAGCAGCCTAATCTTTCCTCGTAATAGCCGCACTGCAGCTGCCCGAGCTGATCTCTCTGCAGCCACCGCCGCTAAGTTCTGGCTGCGGGCCTGTGCTACCTCGCCGCTCTCTCTGTCCAACCCACTGACTCAGATGCCGCGTGCACCGGCATCATCCACACCCTCACCTGCTGGTCTCTCCGCTACCCAGTCTGGATCCCAAGGCTGTGGTGCTGGCAGTGGGGCCTCTACATCATCCCTCCTGTACTGAGGGAAGGGAGGTGGCTCGTCCTGTGGCAGCCCCATCTGCCTGCGTACCCTCTCTAAGGGTATCCGCTCGTACTCTCCCGGCCTCGTCCCCGCTATCCGTAATGTATACTGGATCAAAGCGCAAATATGCGGGCTCCTCTGCCAGGCTGGTGACCTCTGTAGGGTCTCCATATAATGTCTACTGCGGTAAGGCCCTCTAGCATATGTCTATAGTAGGCCACATCCCGACCTGCAACAACTGCTCGTGGCTGGCCCACAACCCCCAACCACCTCTGAAAGCCATATCGGTATACGATCTGTGGCCCTGGCTGCTGGGGTAGCCCTACTGGCCTGATGCATACGATGTGCTCGTATGCCCAACAGTGCAACAAAAAGGTCGAACAAATACCAAATCGCCTCCTCCGGCGATAGCCCCATAACTCCCTGTATAATTGCACCAGATATACTGGTGCCCATGCAAAACAGGTGTGCTCCTCCACCATCTCCAGTAGCACCCCCATCAATGCCCGTGGGAAGCGACCTCCCTCTGAATCCGGGAGGGCGAAGCAGGTGACCCCTATCATCATCAACACGGCAAGCCGTGTCTCATGTCTGTGTGCGCGGTACATGTCCCCATATCCAATGCTCGCGCTATGATATGTAAGAAGCGCGGCTGCATCCCCAAAAACCTGCAGTATGCTATCCATGGCAGTCTCTGAATCCACCTGGAAAACGGCCTCTCCCTCGATCGGTAGCCGCAGGATGCGATACACATCCTCTAATGTGACGGTCATCTCCCCGGTCGGCAGATGGAACACATTGGCCGCCGGATCCCATCTCTCGATGAGGGCGACCATCAGGCTGTGATCTCTGTCGATCGCTCTGTATCTCTGGACCCCGCCAAGCCCCACCTCGCGCATGATGGCCCAATGCGCCGCAGATATGTGTGGCCTCATCCGACTCAATAGTGGAGGCATCCTATCACGCATCGTCAACTGCTGACGTGCCTGCAAAATCAACCCACATTCTTAGACCCACTCGTTCTAATAACATCTACTTTACCATCTACCCCCTTTTTTTTGTAACACCCAAAATCTAACCCCACCCCAACACGCTACCTTACCCACCCGAAACCCAACCTAAAAAACCCTAAACCCCATCCTAAACCCAACCCATACCCCGACTCTCTACCTACCCAACTCAACCCCACCCCAACACGCTACCTTACCCACCCGAAACCCAACCTAAAAAACCCTAAACCCCATCCTACACCCAACCCATACCCCGACTCTCTACCTACCCAACTCCAACCACACCCCCACACCCACCTCACCCTATCCACCTTCCAACCTATCAACCCAACACCCTAAACCCCACCCATACCCCGACTCTCTACCTACCCAACCCAACACAACCCACCCCACCAAGTCACCCTATCCACCTTCCAACCTATCAACCCAACACCCTAAACCCCACCCATACCCCGACTCTCTACCTACCCAACCCAACACAACCCACCCCACCAAGTCACCCTATCCACCTTCCAACCTATCAACCCAACACCCTAAACCCCACCCATACCCCGACTCTCTACCTACCCAACCCAACACAACCCACCCCACCAAGTCACCCTATCCACCTTCACCCCAACACCATACACCCTAAAAACCACTCCCCACCCAACCCAACACCCCAACACCATACACCCTAAAAACCACTCTCAACCCCTCCCTCCCCCACCGATACCGGCCGATACGAGACCGATGCCGGTCCCCTATTAAACCTCACCCTCTGTTTTGCGACCGATGCCGGTCGCCTAGTGACCGACATCGGTCCCTGTTTACTGCCCGAGCCGAACCCGCGCGCGGCCCCCAAAACTCATTTTTTACCTATTTCTACCCATCTACCCATCCAAAAACCCTAAAATTTTACACACCTAGCCGCCTTAGCATATCTAACCTATCTACCCTCCCCCTTTCTCAAATTACCTCCATTTACCCATTATTTCCTACAAACTACCAATTCCTACCCAAATCCCAAAAACAACATAACTCAACCAAACCACCAAAATAAAGAGTTTAGAACCTACCGGTACGACAACACGTCGTCGTGGTGGGATGGGTGGTGGCGGTCCAGCTGGTCCAGCCCCTCCAGCCTCCTCCGCTCGTGCATGGCTCCAATCCCGATCCGCTGGGTCCCCGCCAATCACCGCCGCCTCCTCAACTATTCGGGCCCACTATCAACTCTCTCCGCCAATCAAATAGCTCCACCTCACTCAATACCCTCCAAATCAACTCTCCACGCCGACAAGTCAAAATTTGGATTACAAAAACAACAAAGTGACAATGACAAAGCCGTATATTTCTTTTTATAGGTTTTTCGTCTTAAACCGATGTCGGTTTCCTTTTGCCCTAGGAAACCGGTATCGGTCCCTTAACCGATATCGGTCATGATGAATCGACGTCGGTTTGATACCTCTTTTACCCCATTCTTTGCCGTTCCTTACTCCTTGCCTCTTTTTCACCAATATCGCCTCTGTCCACCTTTGTTGCACAACATTTGTTCCCTGGTCCGGCCCAACCCAAGGCCTCGCCCTACCAATTGGCCCGACCCAAGGCCTCAACCTACCTATTTGGCCCGACCCAAGGCCTCACCCCACTTATTTGGCCCGACCCAAGGCCTCGCCCCACTTATTTGGCCCGACCCAAGGCCTCGCCCTATCAATTGGCCCGACCCAAGGCCTCGCCCTACCTATTTGGCCCGACCCAAGGCCTCGCCCTACCTATTTGGCCCGACCCAAGGCCTCGCCCCACTTATTTGGCCCGACCCAAGGCCTCGCCCTATCAATTGGCCCGACCCAAGGCCTCAACCTACCTATTTGGCCCGACCCAAGGCCTCGCCCTACCTATTTGGCCCGACCCAAGGCCTCGCCCTACCAATTGGCCCGACCCAAGGCCTCGCCCTACTTATTTGGCCCGACCCAAGGCCTCGCCCCTACCTATTTGGCCCGACCCAATGCCTCGCCCTACCCACTTGGCCCGACCTAAGGCCTCAACCTACCACTTGGCCCGACCCAAGGCCTCGCCCTACCTATTTGGCCCGACCCAAGGCCTCGCCCCACTTATTTGGCCCGACCCAAGGCCTCGCCCCACTTATTTGGCCCGACCCAAGGCCTCGCCCTACCTATTTGGCCCGACCCAAGGCCTCGCCCTACCCACTTGGCCCGACCCAAGGCCTCGCCCTACCTATTTGGCCCGACCCAAGGCCTCGCCCTACCTATTTGGCCCGACCCAAGGCCTCGCCCTACCAATTGGCCCGACCCAAGGCCTCGCCCTACTTATATTGGCCCGACCCACGGCCTCGCCCTACCTATTTGGCCCGACCCAATGCCTCGCCCTACCCACTTGGCCCGACCTAAGGCCTCAACCTACCACTTGGCCCGACCCAAGGCCTCGCCCTACCTATTTGGCCCGACCCAAGGCCTCAACCTACCTATTTGGCCCGACCCAAGGCCTCGCCCCACTTATTTGGCCCGACCCAAGGCCTCGCCCCACTTATTTGGCCCGACCCAAGGCCTCGCCCTACCTATTTGGCCCGACCCAAGGCCTCGCCCTACCCACTTGGCCCGACCTAAGGCCTCGCCCTACCTATTTGGCCCGACCCAAGGCCTCGCCCTACCTATTTGGCCCGACCAACGTTTTATTTTATCCATCCATCCTGTACCTTGTGTTCAATCGAGCTCACTTGTTCGTGTTTTAGCATGATTAGGGTCCTTGACTTGATCTGTCGACCAACTTTGCCTAGACCTAGACCGTGACGTTTATCTCAACCAAACCAACCATTTGGTACTGCCGAACATGCCTAAACGTTTCGCACCTTACCCGTTATATACCCCGGAGCTACTTCCTATGCCTTGGATACCGTGATTATATCACCCTTGTTTGGATAAACTATCGACCTTTGCCTATACATCATTGGTTTGCTCACAAATCATGTACCCTAGTCGTACTATTGCATTTCAACATGCGTCCGCTTCCTGGACCTACACCATCACCTTACCATCCTCTCTACCACATATACCCTTTATCAACCCTATCCCCGATTTCCCGCTCACTCACTCGTGATAGATTTGAGGGGATTACCTATATCTTTAACATGAGAAACCACTTCATATTATTGTCCGCGCAGCTTTACAGAACAAGCTACACGACAATAAGGGGCTAATGTAGACACCAAATTCGTGTCTCACGACCCCTTGTGACCCGCATCCCATTTCGCAACCTAACCTCATTACCTAAACTTCACACAATTATTTATTAATTACCTTGTAATTGATAAATCCACATCGCCTTACCTACCACCTCACTTGGCCACCTCACCATGACCTAGCCCTAACCCTAAACTAACCTAATTAGGACCCATGACTTGGTCTAGACTCACATCCATAACTAATGCCTCCTTACTCGCACCCAAAGCCGACCTTCTAGCCACTTGACCAAGCCCGCAACTGATCTCTCGGGAGAAAAGCAGGGAAGGTGGGCTATTTTACTAAAAATAGCCTACTTTTTCCTAACCGATGCCGGTTCCTACTCGACCGCCGTCGGTTACGCAACCGCCATCGGTTCCCTGTAAATGGGCTTCCCAAACCAAAACAACGGATCGGAATTTCATTTTGGAGATCAGTCGAAGGATTTTTAATCAAAGGAGAGTCCAAAGCGATCAGCAGAGTCCAGAACTTCACTTGACCAAGCAGAGACGAGTAAAGAAACCAGAAGAGTTGGCAGCAAAGGAGATCAACTTGCACCTTCATCAAAAAAAAAGTAAGTTATATCTTGCATGTCCTCCATTATAACATTTCTTGTGCTTTTGGAATTGTAATCTTCCCAAATCCGTTCCTGAACCCATTATCTAACGTACCATTGCCTCTAACTATCATTCCTTAGCTTCTAACCATCCCATTTCTCAATACTATCCAAAAACCAGCCATTACAAACACCACAACCAGCCCAGAAGATCCTAGAACCAACCGGTATCGGTTATCAGTGACCGCCATCGGTTATAGGTAACCGGCATCGGTTCCTTTGATCAAAACCAAGAAAACACCTTTTCCCTACCCAGTTCCACGAAACAATTTAATTGGTACTCTACAGTATTTTGTGTTAATTCATATTAGCAGGGGAACTGACCACCTTCGAAAGGAAGTTTCATACTTCCTGGGCCCAAGGCAGTTCCCTCATTTATTATCTAATCAAAATCTTGTGGTCTTGTGTTCTTATTTGCAGGTAGTCCTTCCAAGACAAAAAGGAGTTCTTCGCAGTCAGCCTGATCTTTCTCTACGGTATGCGCACATCATCTCGACATTCTGGTGTATTTCTCCTAACCCTAACCTTATCTATTTCTATAAGGAACGAAGCATTTCCGAGTGAAACAACTAATCATATTAATCTCGTAGACTGAGATGAGGAAGATGGTTGGGATAACTCATGGTCTTCAAGAGGTGGGGTTGTAATAATGATAGATCTTGGTGAGGCGGGGACAGATGGTATAGGAGAGGGAATGGAAACTAAATGTCTCTCCCTTCGTAAGTTGTCTTTCTTAATCTTTCTATCCGGGAGAGGTGATCGACGAAGGATGGTTTTAGAGCTTTGCATCCCTCCACATCATGTCCTAGTGTGTGGTGATAAGCGCAGATTTTAGACTCATCGTAACCCATAGGTCGGGGTTTAGATGGGTCATAAGGTCTAAGTGGAGGTAGGGAAATGGTCGCATTCTCCACCAACATAGCAAGGATTTTGGCGTAAGATCCTTTGAGTGGGTCAAAATCGGAAGAGGATGAGGGTATTGGTTGTGTGGGTTTTGGTAATGTTTGGGCATGATTGGTTCGCACGGGTGGTGGTTTAGCCGAGGGGTGTTGATACATGGTTTTTACTAAACGTGATTTCTTTGGCACAGAAGCTATGTTGGATGATGAGGCCGCAGATGATGTGGTATCAGAAAACAACCACGGGGAAATAGGAGTGACTGAAAACAAATCTTTTGATGATGGAATTTGTTTAGGGTTGATAGGTGGACAGGATACGCGGAGTGACGGTGTTGCTATACCCTGGAATTTCTGTATAGGTGCGGAAGGCGTAGGTTGTTTTGAAGAAAACGTAGGAGGTATGATATATTGATGTAAGGTAGAGGGATGGGGTCCCAATATGGAAGGTAGGTATGACGATGATGGTTTTGATTGTGATAGGGGCATGGATTGAGTTTGTCTCCTAGGTGGTGGAGCGGATTTATTTTTGGATAGATCGAGTCGCTTAGGCGGGTGCGTTAGACTGGGCATTGGTGAGGTCCCAAGCGTAGGGGAAGATCTGGTTAAGTTGATAGAAGTGGACGGGGCATTTGGTAGAGGTGAGGGGGGTGAAGGTGAGAACAGGGGCATTTTAAGCTTCTGTAAGCACTTCGGGTATATGGTGGAGACATCAGGATCAGTCATTTGCATTTGAGTAGAAAAAGGGGTACTCAAACGTTCCCATAGGGCCTGTCTATCTTCTGTGGAATGACAGTCTCCAGGTGTGATTTGTAATTTTTGTACGGAAGAAAGGTGGGTTGTAATTCCAGTCCACTGCGGGTGTGACACAGGAGGTAGATGAGGCACTGTATCAATAGATGTTAAGAGGTCAACCGGTCGTTGAAAAGATTTAGGCGATGAGGGACTAATAGGTAGGAGGGCGTGTTCGAGGGGATCTGTCACGTTTAAAGAATGTGGTGATGTTAGTGTAAGAGATTTCTCGTCTAAGGATGTCAAAAGGAGTGGCGAGCCTTCCTCTTGTGTAGCAAGAGTGGTAGAAGGGGACGTTTGGGAAATAGATAAATTAGATAGCATCCGCTCACAGTCTTGTAGGGATGTGGTGTAAGAAGACTCGTCGATGAGAAGAGAAGTCCGGGCAGTTAACTCTTCTATGGGTAAAGGAATGATTTCACTTTGGCTTGATGGTGGTGAAGGAGGTTCAAACTCCTGTGTTGGTGGAGAGGCTTGATTTAAAAAATTTTCAATAGAGGCTTTTGGCTGAGAATCGAAGACTGCATGGATCTCATGAACACTCTCCTCGGCTAAGATATCTTGGTTCACGTTACTGTTGGACGAGTGATTCGGGAATGGCTTGTTGAAAATTTTCAGATTTCGGTTAGCAGGGGCGTTAGGATTATCGAGGGTTATATCCCATCGATCAACCATTTCTCGCACTATGTTTTTCAACATCTTGCAGTTTTCATGACTATGTCCTTTACGCGGTGAAAGTTACAAAGTCATTTTCTTTGTACAGAAGGTATTGCGCGGGTGGAGTTAAACCCAGAGTGAGGTTTAACAGGCAAGGTGATAGCCTTGACTTTGAGCAATTTCTCCAGGATGATGCCATAAGTTTCTCCCAAGGGAGTGTAATTGGTGGGCTCGGCTTTGTACTTATAAGTGGTTTTCGGCGGAGTATTGGACGGTGTTTGAGATTTGACCATTACCGCGTGGACAGCTCCTTTTGATTTAGAAGAAGTGGACGCGTGAGGAGTGGTGGTGTTTGGCTTGTTGGTAGAATCAGGAGTTCGGAAATTGGGGTTTTTGTTACGCAACCGCAATTTCTCTTCTTCTAAGGCTCGAATTTCAAGTTTCCGAGCCATGGTAAAGGCCTCGTCGAATGTGCGGAAAGTTTGAATTTGGAGGGTAGGGGAGATGTGCTTAGCGCAGGCCCACGTAAATAGTTCGATGAGTTCGGTTTGAGGCAAGGCATACGTAAGTTGGTTGATAAGGCCCCGCCATCGTCCAATGAAATCATGATAGATTCGTCTTCAAATTGTCGGATGGCATAGAGGTCAGTGATAGATACTTTCTTGGCAATGTTAATGGAGAAATGATCCAAGAAAGATTGGGCTAGTTGGTTAAAAGAGAAGATCGAGTGCTGGGTTAAAGCACTGTACCACTCCAAGGCGGGTCCTGATAAGGACATGGGGAAGGTGCGGAGTAACAAGGCGTCATCATGGGCAATCAAATAACAAGCATGTCTAAATGATCGCAAGTGTTGTTGAGGATCCTCTTTATTGTTAAAATGAGTAAACTTTGGCAACTCCCATTGAGGAGGATATGAATGAAGGGGGACAGAAGGGTGAATGGGCTCCCGACAAACTTGCTCGTATGTCAAGGCGCTACGACTTCCTGAAACGGAAGCCTCCAGGTTTTGCATTTTGTCCATCATTTGTTTGATGAAATCTGTGGTTGGATGAGATGATGGTGCCACAGAATAGGGATGTCCCATATAAGGTGTTGAGGTTACTGGATACGTGTATGGGAATGAAAAGGTAGGTGGAGCTTGAGAAGGAAAGCTCGTGTGAATAGGTGGCAGAGAGTAAGTCATGAATGGAGTGGTCTGAAAGAGAGATGAGATAGGGGCAGTTGGTGGTAACGATACGTGGGGTCCAAGATTAACCAAAGGAAAGCTAATCGGGGTCGTATGAACCTCTGAAGCTGTCGGATTGGGAGACGGGGCTAGAGATGCAGGAAGTAAGGCAGTGTTATCAGGAGGAGTGGGAGCTAAATGAGCAGCTATACTAATAGGCATGCCAATAAGGAGCTGACCATCAGGCGTACGGTCAGGGGCATGAGACAAATAGTATTGTACAGCGCTGGGATTAGCATCCAGAAATTTGGCAAAGTCCTTGTCTCCTACAGGAATTTGGGGGATCTCACTGGTGTCCGTAGGGTTCCCTATAGAATGTGAAGGGGGTGATTCAGGAAAAGACACAGAGCAGGCATGTGAAACCATGGCGGCGGCTTGCTTCCGAGTGATGACAACCATGGACAAGAACACACAGGAAAGTTTCAATCTATCAAGAACAAAAACAACCTCAGAATGATGAATTTGGCAAGTTCTTTGGTTTGTCGGGGTGATGAAGACGATCGACGATATCGGTTTAGTAACCGATGTCGATCCGCGGGATGCATAAACGACGTCGGTCCCTTAACCGATGCCGGTGTCAAAAGTCTAGGATAAGAAGATATAAAAGGCTGCTAATTTGATTTTTAGCAACGTTGAGTATATTTATCAACTTATTGATCACAGAAGACAAAGTATGACAGAGAAAACAGAATTTGAAAACAAGCAAGAGGCACACGCAAATCTAGAGACTAATCCTAGGGTTAATTTTAGTTATCGTGGGCTTATGCCTTTAGACGTAAGATGATGTCAGAATCCTAAACAACAAGACCTAGGGGAAATGTCAAGTTTGTTTTGGCTTATAAGGTTACCTCAATCAGGCGGAGGAATACTGCGGAAAAGGGGGGATGTTTGAGCTGTTGTGTTAATTGTGAAGTGATTCGGTATGTGTTGTGCAGTGAAACTAAGGTTAATTTCCTGTCAATACCGTGGATATCACCCCCACGTGTACGACCTGTTACTTAATCTATGTTCACTAGAATTGAAGAACAACAAGCAGGAATGCAATGCACGTGTTTTAAACCCAAATCAAAAATTATATTCGATGAAGCAAGAGAGATGACTTTCACTAATGTGAAACTAGGAAAGCAAGACAAATTCTTTACGAAATATATAACAAAAGCAGCAACAACAAATATGCTTCCTAAAATGAAAATAAGCAAGAGAAAGAAACCCAAAATGGGTCCCACCGGGCGTGCCAAAATGTTTCGCTCGGAATGTTTCGGCTTCTGGGAATAGAGTTGCTTCTATCCTTTCATTCCTTTTAGAAACAGATGAGGTTAGGGTTAGGAGGAATACCTGTTGAATGTCGAGATGGTGTGCGCGTACCGTAGAGAAAGATCAGGCTGACTGCGAAGAACTCCTTTTTGTCTTGGAAGGACTACCTGTAAATAAGAACACAAGACCACAAGATTTTGATTAAACAATAAATGAGGAAACTACCTTGGGCCCAGGAAATATAAAACTTCCTTTCGAAGGTGGTCAGTTCCCCTGCTAATATGAATTAACACAAAAGACTGCAAAATATCAATTAAATTGTCTCGTTGAACTGGGTAGGGGAAAGGCTGGTTTTCTGGTTTTGATCAAAGGAACGATGCGTTTGCGATCGATGCCGTTAACCGATACCGGTGGGTTCTAGGATCTTCTTGGTAGCTATGGTGTTTGTAATGGCTGGTTTTGGATGGTATTAGGAAATGGGATGATTAGAAGCAAAAGAATGACAGTTAGATGCAATGGCACGTTGGGTAGTGGATTCAGAAATGGATTTAGGAGGACTGAGATTCAAGAAGCATAAGAAATGTTATAACAAAGGACATGCAAGATGTGACTTACTGGTTTTGAACCAGATGCAAGTTGATCTCCTTGGTTGTAAACACTTCTGGTTTCTTTACTCGTCTCTGCTCTATCAAGTGAAGATCTGGACTCTGTTCCTCGCTCGCAATGCTCTCTGTTGATCCAGAAATCCTTTGACTGATCTCCAAAATGAAATTCCAATCCGTTGTTTTGGGTTTGGGGAGCCCATTTATAGGGAACCGATGGCGGTTGCGTAACCGACGACGGTCGAGTAGGAACCGACATCGGTAAGGAAAAAGTAGGCTATTTTTAGTAAAATAGCCCACCTTCCCTGCTTTTCTCCTGAGAGATCAGTTGCGGGCTTGGTCAAGTGGCTAGAAGGTTGGCTTTGGGTGCGAGTAAGGAGGCATTAGTTATGGATGTGAGTCTAGACCAAGTCATGGGTCTTAATTAGGTTAGTTTAGGGTTAGGGCTAGGTCATGATGAGGTGGCAAAGTGAGGTGGCGGGTAAGGTGATGTGGATTTATCAATTATAAGGTAATTAATAAATAATTGTGTAAGGTTTAGGTGATGAGGTTAGATTGCGAGAGGAGATGCGGGTCACAAGGGGTCGTAAGACATGAATTTGGTGTCTACACTACACCTAAAATCACTATTTGTGTCCCCACATATCCTATTTATAATGCGATTACACATCGCACCATGCTCAAACAATTACACCAATCCCCCTCTAAATGTCCCTATATAACCTCATCCAAACCTTGGAATCCCATCTTCAAGATCTCATAGAGGTTCTTCAATCTATTGAGGTTTTACCCAATGACCCTACACCTGTTGCATCCATTATTACACCCCATCATGTAGCCTCTCTCACAAATTTACCACCTTCATATACACCTTCACCTACTCACCAAGTGGCCTCCTTAGCTTCTCAAATGAAGAGATCACACCACACCAAACCGATGACCCCAATCCAGCTCTCTTCATCTCTATCCACATCGATGATATATGTGTACGATGTGTTATGATTGAAGGGGGCGCTAGCATTAATATCATTTCATCCCATGCATTCATTCAAATGCACATACTTGAAAATTACATGCATAAACATCCCATCATGTTGTATTCATTCAATGATGCTATCACCTCTAAACTTGCACCATCATCCTCCACATTCGCATGGTCCCCCACATTGTTCTAGAGTTGTTTTACATCTTGGAGGGGGAATTTCAATATAACCTATTACTTAGTAGACCCTGGATTCATGTCATGGGTTATGTTCCTTCCAATTTGCATTATTGTGTAAAGTTTGAGCATGAAGGACACACCTATACCATTCCGGCTGACCCATCACCTTTCAAAACTTGTAACATGCTTTACCAACCTAATGACGTGCTCATACCTATTAAAGCATCTACCTCCACAACCACTACTTCCTCACTTCCACCTTCACTCACTAGTGCAACCGCTACCTCAACCTCACACACCTCCTCTGTTCCTACCATTGCCATAACCTCCATGGCCAAACCGTCCATCTCCCCATCCATTAGCTCCACCTCCGATCTGACCTCTAACACATCATCCATTATAGCTACCCACATACCAACCACTAATCCCTTGGAAGGAATTTTTCAACACCTCGGTGCGGGGAGTATAGCCTATATAGTGTTAACATATTCCTTACTCCAAAAGAGTATGAAATCCTTCACCAATACCCTCACTATGATCATCGTATAGGAGAGCACCTCCTTTATGGTCCTCCCCACCTTCATACCAATCTCATGTATGGGGGACTTGATCAACAACTTACACACCCGAACCACCATCACAAACCCACCCATTTTCGCAACCTCCGACAGTCAATCACCAATCACCATTTCACCCACACGTTCTTGCACCAATGTGCATGGAAGGGTTTTGTTTTGGCTTTGATGAACAAGGCTGTCATATTGTTATTCCATGTACTACTCATAAGAATAATGACCGTAGTGGTATCGAATTTCTTTGAGCCACATACCAAGAAGGCCCATATTGAACTCATTGAAGACATCAACCCTTCTCCACCTTTGTCACCACCATCACCACCTTTGCCGACATAGTCAATGGATCCATAATCCATTCTTCCTAACTTTTTTTTTCATAAACACCATTTCCTAGGGGCCTCTGGCTTATCAATGTGAGGGCGAGGCTCCTTCCTCTCTTCCCTTCCTTTATCCTAAAATGATCGACGAGGATACACCTTTGATTAACTTCATTCAATGTCAGGATGATGAATCTATACTCACCTACCTTGGTGCTGAAGACTCATATATTCATCAATCATTTCCATCTGAGATTGAAACCATGTTGAATGAATCGACTATTGAAATCAACATTCATACTCAGGACAACCCGCACATCCTAAAGATCAGTCAATCTTTAGATGTTTCTGAATAGGTAGTCATCACTTCCTTTCTCAAAAACCATAACCACGTTTTTGCTTGGTCATACGCAGATATGCCGGTATTGACCCCACTCTAGTGGTACATAATATCGTGCTCGTTCTCGATGCCAAACCATCAAACAAAAGTTGAGGAAAGTGCACCCTCATATTGCTCTTACGGTCAAAGAAGAATGTCGAGTGCCTCCTTTTTGTTTCCTTCATCTTACCCATTTATTATACCCGGTGGATTTGCAACATTGTCCCCTGTCACTAAGGTGACAAAGGGACTCTGCATTTACATGGATTTCTATGACCTACATCTAGCTTGTCGAAAAGATGACTTCCCTCTACCCGATATTGACCAACCTGGTTGACCTTACCCTTGGTCACGAGATGCTATCACTCATGGATGGTTTCTTGGGTTATAAACAAATCTTACTTGCCCTAGAGGATCAACACAAAACTACATTCATCACCCCTTGGGGGACCTTCTGCTATCGAGTCATGCCTTTTGGCCTTAGAAACACTAGTGCCGCATATCAGTGGGTTATGAATTACATCTTGCATGATATCATGCATCGTATATTGGAAGATTACGTGGAAAATATCCTTGGAAAATATAAACACCACTCCAAGCACCTTGCCATCCTAAAAACCATCTTTGACCACCTTATTAAATATTGCGTTTGCCTTCAACCCAAGAAGTGTGTCTTCGCGGTTCTCTTAGGAAAACTCCTAGGATTTATCATTTCCTTATATGGTATAGAAGTTGACCCTACTAAAGTCAAGGCCTTTCTTGAAATGCCTTCGCCCAAGTGTCTTAGGCAGCTCTCGTAGCTTGCAAGGTAAGTTGTAGTCTATTCGTTGTTTCATCTTGCAATTGTTTGATCGGTGTCAACCATTTCATCATCTTCTCAAGAAGGATGTATCCTTTAAATGGGATAATGACTACCACAAAAATATTTTTAGGCCTTAAAAAAATACCTTCTCCAACCACCCATACTCATTCCACCTAACGACGATCAACCCTTCTACCTATATATCTCAACTACCGATCACTCCTTGGGGGCCATGCTCATCGCGATGAACAACACAGGAGCAACCGGTTTATTACATAAGTCGTACTCTTTTAGACTATGAAACTCTATACAACCATGCCAAAAACTCGCTTAGCCTTAGATTTTGTTGCCATGAAACTCCACCATTACCTACTTAATCACAAAACTTATGTTGTGACCAACATCGACCCCCTACACTTCATGTATGCCAAACCTTACCAAAATCAACGTTACGCGTCTTTGGCTCATGATTTTAGCCAACCTCGACCTCAAATTTATCCACCAAAATTTCATCAAGGGCCAAACTATCACTAACCAATTTTCCGATGCACCTATTTTTGGGGATCAACCCTCTAATTTTGACTTTCCAAATGAGTCAATTGCCACCCTTTCCCTAGACTAACCTGCTTACCAAATGACACTCTTCTTTGATAGTTCCAAGTGTTAGCATGGAGGTGGGGCATGAATCATCCTCATTTCTCTTGATGGTGAACCCATGCCTTTGTCTTTCAAACTAGATTTTGATTGTACAAACAATATTGCCGAATATGAAGCACTTGTATTAGGTCTCCAAGCTTCCTATGCCTTGGATGTCAAATCCATCAACATCTTTGGTGATTCCCAATTGGTCGTAAACCAAGTCAATGGTATATACCAATTTCGTAATGAGACACTTCAAAAGTATAAACATCACATAGACATACTTTTGACCACCTTCGACCGCTACGCCCTTCAAACCATCCCATGTTCAACCAACAAATTTATAGATACCATGGCCTACTTGGCTTCTCAAATCCTTGCTTCACCTGCTAATTCTAAAATCTTTGTCACCATACAAATAATCCAATCACCCTCTTATTTTCCTCGCAAAGATTACTCCGTTGGAACCACCGCTTTGACCCGAGAGACCTTTGGTATAAATAATACTTAGACTACCTTCCCGTTCCACTTTGCCTCTTGACCTCACTCGTAATGGACAATGGGTCTTTCTTAAAAATGTCTCTCATTACATCATCATGGGTGGCATCCTCTATAAATGCAGCTTTGATGGCATTCTTTTATGGTGCCTTACGAGTTTTGAAATTCCTTATACCATTAAGGAAGTTCATGATGGCATATGTGGAGGTCACTTCAGTGGCCTCGCTATTGCTAAGTGTATTCTTCACGTCGGATATTAATGGCCAACCCTCAACCATGATTGTTGCGACTACATCAAGCATTGTGTAAAATGCCAACAACATGCCAACCTTCATCATACACCTAGTCATGCCTTACAGGTCGCATATTATCTTTTTCCCTTCTCTCAATGGGGTTTGGATCTTATCAAAGAGATCAATCCACATTTTCCCAATGACATCAATGGATCATCACCGCTACCAAATACTAGACAAAATGGGTGGAAGCCATACCCTCATTTCCACAAAATGCGAGAAAATATGTGAGTTCATCAATCATCACATCATTTTTCTCTTTGGTGTCCCACATCGCCTCATCACCGATAATGGAAAACAATTCAAAAATAAAACCTTGTGAAAAATTTGAGACACCTTTGACATTCAGCTAAGTTTTTGTCACCTTATTACCCACGGACCAACGGCCAAGCTAAATCCACCAAAGAACCCCGAACAAAATTCTCATGAAAGTGGTCAACGATACTAGGAAGGACCGGCATATGCACATTCCTTTCACCCTATGGGCATCGCACTAGTATCTCGTACTTCCACCGCTGCCACACCCTTTTTCTAGTCTACGATATAGAGGTTGTTCTACATATTGAGGTCTAAATCCCCTCACTTCGCATTTATCTCCATGACATTCTCATGGATAATGAATTTTGTCGACATTTGTTTAGCGCAACTTGAGTTACTAAACGAACGTCGTCTTAATGCTCTTGACCATCGTAAGTTTACCAAAAATGTATCAAATGTGCCTATGTCAAACGTGTCCATGACTAAACCTTCCAAGTCGGTGAACTTGTCCGAAAGAAAATAAACATGTAACCAAAACAGAAAAAAGTAAACAGGAAAATTTGCTTCTAATTGGCTAGGACCATACATCGTGACTCATACTTATGGATCAAGTGCTTATCGTTTATCTTCACTCAAGGGTAAACCCGAACTTGTGCCCCTTAACACCTTACATCTTCGACCATTCTATTGTTGAATTTTAGTCCTACCTCACCTTATGCCTCCTTCTATGCTCATCCCTTGAGTGCTATCCACCTCCTACGCCATCACCAATGATTAAATAAGAATCATGTGCATACCCATCACTTTTACATTCTTTTAATTATGTGTACCATGGCGCTGCACATAGCATGATTCTCATGGATACTTTTCATCTACCTTTAGATGAGATCCCATGGTCGTTTCACCCTACTTTTTGAACAAGAATCCTATTCTTCACCTTAGTCTTGTCCATGACTTAAAATCTTTCACATGGGATCCAACTCCTTGATTCAAAATTCCAATAAAATATGACTCCCTCAAAAGGACATCTTTCTCTCTACCATTGCTGCTATAAATAGACTACTCCCTTGAAGGACAACTATATAAAGCTCTTTAAAAAAAAAGAGAGATAAGCATATGAAGCTTCCCACATTGATCAGCTTTATGAATACGTCAAGGAGTTAATTTTCTCATCCCATATAGACTTTCGGTATTGATTAGTCTATCTCAAATATAAGTCAAAAAAAATAAAAGATTTTTCTTCATGGACTTTCCCATTATGACCTCAAATCTCTTGCCACAAGGCATGATACCTACTACCATATAAAATACCACTTTTCACCCTCTCACCATTCACACTCTCATTTCCTACCACCTCAAGGGACCTCATGGAACCATGAAATTTGGTGGCCATGCGACTACTTTACACCTTTAGAATAACTCGATCATGCAATGTCTTTAGGATCTTATGTTCATAAGTCTGTCTCGAGATATGACTTACTCATTATGATCCTAACTAGTTAGGTGTCTTTCTTGCCTCCTCTTCTCTTTTAACCTTCCTTATTACATATTAATTACCTTATACATGACTTGGTCCTTGAAAATTACCTTTGGGTCATCATCTTCTTCCACCACACTCAACATCACTTCTACCAATGAGCCCACAATTCACCCATACCTAATAGACCTAGACTCAATCATGCCTATAACACACCCACCCATACTCTTAGTTCCTCATATTCTTCCCTAGCTTATAGGAGAACTACATTGGCCCGAGATCCCTTGGTTAGCTCGGCCACTCTCTACCCTAGCCAATTCATATTTCATTTTCCTAAATCACATTCTATCCCACTTAGTTTCCTTTTTATATCAAAAATTGGAAATTAAACCACACAAACAACAAGTTGCTTCACATTTTTATCATCATCAAAAAATACATTTATTATGACTACCATTTCTTTACCATCATCATGCATGTATTATAAAACATCTTAAGCATGAACCATATCATCATTCATTACACAAATTAATGAATTACAACCTAAAAATTAAAACTCCCCATGCATATGACCTAACTCCACCATGCCTAAAAAAAGACATGATTCAACCATGCCTAATAGACCTAGACTCAATCCATGCCTAAACAAAACCTACCTCAATCCATGCCTAGACCACAACTTGACTCAACCATGCCTACAACCTTTTATCCTATTAAATTGACAAGGGTAATTTTGTAGCTAACTGGACCAAAATTCCATTTCGGTCCCCTGTTAGGGTCTATTGATGTTCTGAATGGCCTAGAACTCGCTTCCCAAAAATCAAATTTTAAGAACTTAGTCATTTTCAATATTTTTGGGTTGGGAATAAGAACCATTGATGCAACATCTTACAAAAGCTGTTCCCATCTTTGCCTTTAACACACTTCCTAGAGTGTCGGTGCTCCAAATTTTACACCTCCCAAAAGTGTGCCTAGGCGTAGCCATCATCCTATCAACATCTCTCCCATTGTGCCAAAAGAAAAAGTTGGTGGCGCAATAAATGCACATTTTTCTATATATAGGCACACCCGACCTATCATTTTCACAATTGAAAAAATGTGAAAAGTTATTCCTCTGTGCCTGTCAGTTGCTCTCGTCAGCCCGCACATGCCATTTGTCATGATCGTGGACCCCACCTCATCCCTTCATCATTATTTATACCGGGTAAGTGGTTTCTACCATCCTTGTTATTTTTATGGATGTTGGGCTAGGTATTAGGATTGTTGAATAATAAAAATGAATTTAGAAGGAAAGGATAACACCATTTACAAACCCAAGTACCCACCTACAAACTCTACTTTTCTTTTCTTCAAGATCTGCAAATCTGGGAGGCTCGGCCTCATAAATAATTCATGCCCATTTGTCCTTCACTCATTTCCTTGTTAGTTTTTCCCTCCTAGACATCAAAATTTGAGCCAAAAGAGTAAAAATAAGAAAAAGAGAAATTGGCCCACATAGTGAAACTGTTTTCACTATGGTACATTGCAAACTTCTGTTACACTAAACACGGTTGCGCCCTTTGGCACAATATTTCTCTATGTTGCATAAAAATAGTTGTGTCATTGGTGCATAATAGGACCACACAACATAAGCCATCCTCACACACCCTATAAACTGCAAAATTCCTAAAGTGTAAGAGTGGCGCCAAAACAACTACAACAACATTGTACGTTGTGTAAACCATTTCCTTGCCACACCAACGAAGCCCCTCGGCACACTTGACCTATGTTTTGCACTTCTTCAAATGCAATTGGTGTACCTCACCCTCATGTAGCATCTGTAACATCTACGCCAATGTCACACCCCGAGACCTTTCTACACCAATCAAAACTACGCCTAGTTAAATCATTTCCTATGGTGCAAGCGCATATTCCTTGACATCAACATCTGAATGTTGTGTGTAGCCTTTCCACACTTTGCGCCCCTTCTGGCACTACTTTTCCCCATGTAACACTCCCTAAAAGTGTGCTTTGCTTTTCAAAACCCCTATATCCTATAGAAAGGATGCGCCTTGCACCTAGAGGCTCATAAGCTGGTAATTTTTCATTCTGCAAAGATTTTATGGACAACTTGATGGCTAACATGGCCCTTATGCGTTAGAACTCTCTGATTCTTCTTGCAGAGTAACAACAATCCTCAAGTGCACTTATGTCTTCTTTGAGTAAGAAGCCAACCAAATCCTAAGGAAAAGCCAAGTTGATGGAGTAGGAAATGAAGTATATATACCAAAAGGTCAGGATGTCTGACTCACTTGCAAAGTGTGATCTCGATATCAGAGATTCAAAACTTGGGCATATAGACATGGATGAATTTTGGGCCAGAACCAAGAAGGTCATAGGAAGCCCATAGATGGATAAATTGGTTGGCAGTGGTCTCGCACTTCACTTCGTGGCTCTTAGTGAGCACGACTAATAATGAATTCATCATGTTGGTGGGCCATTGTTACAACAAGGACACAAGATGTGTTGAAAATGAGGAGGGCAAGGTGATAATCAACCTCACGGCTGACACTTTGAAACTATTTTGGGCATCCCCACCATAGGCATTTTGTGTCGGTTATTCAAGAAGACTGCATGAAGACTTGGACCGATAATGAGGACAAGTGCATGCAGATGATGAACGAGGTATACCTCAAGAATAAAAGGGTGGCGAGCAGGTGGCCCCAAGTCATTCATTGCGGTGATTTTTAGAAGAGCTGAGTGACACAATCACCTTCCTAAGAAGATTACATGGGCTCTCAGATGCCCATTACTTTCACAATTGGATGCTCGTGTATTTGGAAATAATGAATAAAAATGTTTTCGATCAAAGCATTTTGGTGGGCTGAAATTATCAAAGGATACAATCTCGGAACAACTTCAATGACTCGGGAGGTTCGTATGAACTCTATGTAGTATATGTAGTTGCCTTAAAGAGAGACTACCCAGGGTTGAATCAATATGGGGTATGGACCTAGGTCAAAATATATGAATACTATCTAGAGTTGAGGCTTGAAAACAACATAGCTCAGTTCAACAAGATCAATGATGTCTTCTTCTATGGCATCATCTACCTCTTGAGGCCCAACATGACTCATGGTCAGACAAGAAAAAGTGTGATCACTGCCACAAGGAAGTGGGGAGCATTGTTTATGCAATTCCCCACCTTTACCTATCCCAGATCTGCTAACTTCTTGGGAGAACCCACATGATTACCGAGATATTCGGGGCCTTAAAAATCCTTTTGGAGCTGTCAAGGCAGCTTATCACCTATCATGAGAAGTGTATGAAGAGGAAGAAGAGAGGAACTACATTCCCCATCATAGTAGGTAGGTATACATGCCCCTAACAAAGTAAAGCTCGGGAGATGTATGCGAGCTTGAATTGCTTAATTTGAAGCATAATTTTGTGGAAATGCCAACCTTCGATCCTCGTGGTTGCCTTCCAGGGGTAAAGACCGATCTTATCCATGTTTCTTAGATTGAGGATATCTACATCAATTTAAATCATGAAGTCGAACTCGGGTGAAAAATCACTCCCGGCTGGCTTTGGTGGAGATCATTCAATATGGCGTAGCCATCATCCCAAAGGATTTCCTAGAAACTAATCAGGAAATTGATCAGGTTTACCTAGACACAGAAGGAGATGATTGGCCATTCATGGATATTGATAGGAACAAAGCACCCAAGACCATCCAAGAAAGGGTTTAATGTACTCTGCTAACGCATATAGAACATTGGTGTAAGAAAAATGGTATCATCTATCTTGGGGTAGATTTTATCACATCTCCCCGGGAAATGCACTCACCAGGAAAAACACTTGCCTAAAGGAAAAGGAAAAGATAAAGTGGGAGAGGAAAGCACCGATCAAGAGAAAGCTCTCGAAATCCCTCCTACTTTGTAGAAGAGCAAGTTGTGAACTTAGTGTCCCCGGGAAAAGAAGAAGTGATAAGTGCTCCAACGAACACATCCACTTAGGATGTTGTCACATCTACAATTGGTGAAGTACCAACCATTCCATCTCTTTCTCCTCCTTCCCTTCCTCATGTCACTCAAAAACTTCTCCTTTGGTTGTGTCTTCTCCTCTGTCTTCTTCCGTTCCCCCTCCCTATTCCTCCATCTTCTCTTCCTTGTAGATCTTTCCCCTAGCATTTCTTCCCTCATCTCATAGATCCATTCTACCCATATGGCCTCCTCTCTTGCATTGAATCCTATTCCCATGAATGTTGGTGTATCAGCCCCTTTCTCCATGCTTCCACCAAGTGTTTTGACACACTTCCCCATGTCCACTACAGGTTGTTCTTCCTTCAACCCTGGTTCTTCTTCCTCCTCTGGTCCCACTCCCATAAGTCCAAGCTGGATCTCATACCACCTAAGCCAACACAAGAGGAAATTCCCCATTACACCCATGGAATTCTTTTTCATCTTAGCTAAAGGACAAAAGAAGAAAAAGTGATAACTCACTTTTAAAAAAGTGTTTTAGGAAAAGAGTTATGGAGATAGCCTACCTAGATCCCATAAAGAAGAAAGAAGATCTATCTCCTACAGATTTTATAGTGACCCAGGTCACAATGGGAACATCATCAAAGAGCCTGCAAGGAGAGGCCTTGTCAGCCGTGGATGCCCTTTGCAAGAAACTGCAAGAAGAAAAGGAGAAGAAGAGAATGTTAAAGAAACAAAACAAACATCTTCTCCAAGCTCTACAAAGAATGGGCAATACACCTCCTATAGCTGCTACCGAAACTCTTGAAGTCCTTAGTTAGGAGAAGATAAATGAATATGCCAAGATTGGTGAACAAGGTACAAAAGGTGTCTGTTGAGAGAGAAGATCCTCAAAGACCATGAGGAAGTAATCATGAAGTTCATAGGCCTCTACCAAGGAATAGATAAGGAAAACAATGAACTCCATGTGATAGCAGGACCTCTTTTCGAAGAGTTAGACCATGCTAGGTTGGAAAACGAGACATTCCGAGAAAATGATCGATTTCGATCGATGACTTATTAAAATTTGGCGTCATTGATCACCCATGAGCACACAACAAAGAACTTGTCACTTTAGACTATCGGAGTTGTGAAATGGATTTTGTCCTAGAAAAGATAGAAAAAATCAAGGAGGAAGCCTGGTCATGAAACATCAAATGGAGCGGATCGTTTTAAGGATGTCTCTAGGGTTGTTGAATGCATCGTTCACCTTAAGAGAAGAAAATGATACTATTCATATTTTCAATGGAATTACATCACAAGGCATGTCGTTAAAGGTCACATTTGATTGAGAATCTATAAACAACCTTTTGACTTATCTGCGATTTCATATTGTATTTAATAGAGGCGGAAATGAATACTTCAAGCTCCCGATAGGCTTAGAGATGAATGAGAAACTTACAAAGTCATTGGGGACCACACAAATGTCCCAATCATGATCAAATTCAGAAGATTATCAGCAAGTTTATGGAGTATCGAGCTCAATATCATATTACGTCTCAAGAGAAGAAGCAAGACACTCCATTCAAGTGAAGGGATGATGATGAATAGGATTTGTACTTCTGGGATAAATCCCATTTTTGTAAAAGTATTTAAATGTATGTTGGAACACGTGATGAAATCATCCATGTTGCATCATGAGATGTTTTCATCCACCAAATTGCCCCAAAGTCAACATTTGACTTTTAGATATTTTGTAGATATTTTGTAAATAAGTTTTTGGCTCCTTTTTGTCTTCTTTCTCCTTCTCCTTCTATAAATACTTGGATACTTGTAGTATTCAAGGAGGTGGACAATCTTGTATGAAAAATAGAAGTGAGGAGAGAAAGACTTTGAGATTTCTTGTAATAAAAGAAAACATTAATACAAATATTGAGACTTTGTGTTGAATTCATGTGTTATATGCATTAGATATTTCTTACGTCAGATCTCTATGTCTATTCTGTTAGATTCATATCTACTTTTGTCATTTTGTTTATCAGTATTGATTTATTTATTTATGTGAGTAAGTTTGGCTTTGTTTACTACCAACCCAAAACATAAACCCTCTGACCTTTCTGCTTTGGGATTCATTTCTTTTCTCCCTTCAGATCCATCTTTCTTCCATTCCTTCCTTCATTCCTTTCTGTTCTTCATCAGAACTAACTCTACTAGGATAAGATACCAAACCCCCCTGAAGGTAGAATACTATTAGACTTACATGATTCTGTTGGTAGAAGAGCAATAAACTAGTTTCATTTTACTATCTCAAAAAGGGGCTATGCCCTGCACACTGTTAGCCTATCTATCCATAGATCTTCCCACCCGATAGATTTTCAGACCAATAGTTTTTGGTGACTCCGTTGGGGATCGAACTAAGTAAATAAAAAAAACTATCAAAGTTACTACCAGTTTGAAAATTTTTAACCCTTTGTTAAAATCTGAAAATTTTGCAAAAGTGACTCAAACTCAAACATTTCTTAGCAGATCTATAGATCCGGACCATTTAGAAACCTTTAGTTCTTTGAGTTTTTATAAAAACTGTATATTTCCATAGCTATGAGATCTTGATATTTTTACAAATATTTTCAAACCCTTGCAAAAATCAAATCTAAGATCCAAAAATCAGCTTACTGAAATCAGCCCACTTTTTATCCCTACTAATCCTTGTCATTAAAACCCAATCAGTTGTTTAAAAAAGGGATAAGTTTAGACATTTAGAAAAGTGCATGCTGCTGATTTTTCCAGAAAAATCAAAAAATCAGCAAGTACAAGCAAAAAGATTATTATAAATCTGCTCCAAATTATTGCTGATTTGAGTAGATACACTGGTGGGTGAACCATTTACCCGTAGTAGAAGAGCTCGTGGAGAAGTTGATCCTATTTTTGATCTACTTCAGAGGCACAATTTTAGTATTACACCAACACGTTTCTCATCGCTGAGTTCAGCTGATCGGTCAGCAAGAAGTGCCTCGCCTCCATGAAAGAACTAGTTTTCACAGGGAGCTTCCACTTAAATTTACGGTGCCTTCTTACTAAGCGGAACCACACTCCCAACCCATGTCCTCTTTCCAGCTTTTCAAATGGTAGTACCATGGGGAAATGCTATGGGTTCTCTTGCATTGCCGCATCTAGTTCACACACTCCCTCATGGGAACCACGAATTTCTCAAGATTTGATGGGAGTGGAAACCAAAGCATAAATTCACATATATCTACATTCATTATGTCATGTATCATCCTAGATGTGACCCATGAAGGTGTGTCGGTACCCCTCTTTCTAGAGACCTTGCAAGGACTGCGGAGAGTGGTTCCAACACTTGTTAGCCGGATCTATCACCGGTTGGGCCACATTATGAATCGTATTTGAAGTGTAACACCCTGAACTGTTGTTACTTTCTCCTAAGCATTCAAGTGTTGATATGTGATTTCTAGTAAATGGATTGTGTACCTCGATTCGGAAATCATGCTTGATATGTATTAAATTTCTTGCAGATTGCAGATCTTGACTGAGTCAAAATATTAATAGACTCTTTTATTTATTTCATCTTGTGACTGAATATTAATCTGATCACGGAATGAATTATACAGGTATTCATCAATAATATCTAGACTTGGACCAAAGGAATTGATCCAAGTAATGCTTTAATTTTGTGAAGTGATAAAATTAGATCACGAACCTTGAACAGGTTGCAAGGTATGGAAGCATTTGGTAAGCTGGTCAGGAGTATGACTCAGGCAGATCTTGAGAAATGAAACGGTTCCCGATATCTAGTATATCTGGAAGGTCTCGATTAAAGACCAGGTAATAATTCATTGACATACAATTCTGTAATAAGAACAGGAGTGACTCTGTTCTAGAAAGTATGATGCAGGTCTCTCCGAGTTTTCAGGAGAAGGACCAAACTGAATTACTAAGGGTTAGTAACCTAAAACAATAACCTAACCTAGGGGTTAGATTATTGTTAGTCTAACCTAGACCTAGGCTATGTGTTATGATCCTAAAATAATAACTAAGTGCAAAATGGTTAGCATGGTTCTTACCCTAAAACTCTAACCTAAGATACTAACCTAGCTAACTAAGAGTTTATGAGAAGGGGCCTTTGAAGGGTGGCGAACCATGGGCGCTATTCTCTATGGCAATAAATGGGAAGGATAAGGATGAGGGACGAGGCGGATGGCGGAGGCTTAGGGCGGGTTAACCTTGGCAGACTTGGCAATTACTAAGTCTGGAAGTGAACTTGAGTTTTTGGATGGACTGTCGCCAATTTTGGCGGTCGGTGGGGGTAGAGATTAGGCGGGAAAATTGGTTTAATGGCATTTATTGTTTAGGGAGTTGAGCCCGGAGCTCGCGAAACGGCATGCAAACGAGAAGTTGGAAGGTTTGTTTGGTGTATCGCGATTTTCGGTCTACTCTCTCTCTCTCTGCTAGTTTACTGGTTCTTCGCACCAGTTCTCTTTGAGTTGCATGGCGAGAATGAATTTCTCTGGCTCTTTTCTCTGCCATGGAGGATATATTGTAAACGGGACAGCGAAATTTTGTTGGTCGCTGTGTTTGGGAAAAAGAAAAGGAAGTTTGAGCTCTTCCTGTGGTCTTCTTCGGAAATTCGATCAAAATACAGGCATGTTAGGCCCTATCCTTTAAATATTTTGCTGTCTTTCAAATGTCTTCATTAAAACAACTCTGTTCATTTGTTTGTGAAGATTAGATAAATTTTCCTATGAAGATTTAGTTGATTTTGGCTCTGTATCTCTTCTGGTTCGATTTTTGGCAATTTCCGCTTGTTGGGTGTTTGTTGAAATCGAACTTCAACTCTGTTTGTTGTGTATTCCTTCTGGTTTAAATATGAGAGATTTATATTTATAAAGGTTTGAATGCTCGGCTTTGTTTGGCGAGCCGTCGAATATACTTGTGAAGGGTATAGATCTTGTTTTTTGTCGACTTTCGATCGTCAATCTTTGTTGTGGGAGAGAGGGAATGAATCTTGGTGTACCATTTGATTGTTCTGTGCATTTGAAGATTTTCGAAGCTCTGTCATGGTTTTGTTAACAGCGATTAATGATACTTTATGGGTTTCATTGTTTTCTAATTTCTGGCTTGGAATAGGCAACAGATGAGTTACCATAGTCTTTAACGACTCAGTGGATTTCATGATTGAATCGTTTACAGTAATCTACTGTTGTGAATGTAGATTCATCTTGAGTTTTGTTATTATATGGTCGTGGAAGCCTTGTGGAAAAGACAGGTTTTGTGGCTACTGTTATTGTAGTAAATACTGAGTATTGACTTTTTGTGGATGTATTGCCTTTCCTTGCGAAAATTGTTCGAAGGTTTTGAAGCAGTTCAGTTTATTTCATTGTTTTGGAATGAGTATATTGATTTGCTTATACTTGTTTCATTCGGAATGTTTGTCTTGAATGGCATGGAAGGATTTATCAATTAATTCTATTTTTATACTGTTGTTGGGTTTGTGATTATGGGCGCAAATCCGTTATCAGTATGTAGTGTGAATTAGTGGATTTATTAGGATTGAATTCCGAACGACTGTGAGGAGACGTTTCAATGTTCTATTTCTATTTTGGTCACTGTTCAAGTTAGAATGTGTATATACAGTTGTTAAGTGTTGATCCAGTGACTTGAAGGGAAAATCTGTACTGAAGACCTCTGTATTTTCTTGGGGTACTTTGTGTTGCATGTTGCTTTGGTGGTACAGATTCCTTAGGTGAGTAACTACATATTCAACCTGTTCTATTTGTGCTAAATTATTGGCAGAGTACAGTCGGGTTTCTTGGTTGAAATAAGAGCTTGATTGTTTGTCTGATTTTTATATGCGTCATTGATGACTGTTTTCGCGTTCTGGCCCTGTTTGGGTGAGTTGCACTAGGGATTTGCATGCACCAGGTAGGGATCGATTGATGGTGTTCCTTTCCGTTTGTTCAGTCCGATAAACTGAGAAAGTATAAGTATGCTAAGTTCCTTTCTGTTTGTTCAATTCGACTGACTGATCATGAATTGGAATCAATGTGTGGTCACCATAGCATAGTTTCTCGGAAACCTTAAAAGGCTTAATGTTATAGAGTTGTTGGTTACAGCAATACGCTTGAAGCTCTTGCTTTCGAACTTGGTTCGAAAGCCTTACTGTGTTTAGGTGAAACTAGTTTTGGACATCAGACTGATTTATGGATAGTTGATGTGTTAGTTGCTGTACAAGAGATTTGCTGGGTTTCTATTTTCGTGATTTAGAACAGTGATCTTGATTTCGGCCTGTCTAACTTGTTCATTTATATACTGGATGACTGTTCTCATAAGTGAAGGCAGTACAGTGATGAACTTATGTAAAAAGGGAAGTAAGAATGGATTGATTCTTTCTCTTCCTTTATTTTATATTATTGATAATGAACTATCAGTAGGAAATTAATTTGGTAACGTTTTGGTAGGAGACCAAATTGTTATGTTATTTCCTTTTTGGAAGATTGCAACAATCTGACCAGTGTCGTGATTTGGATTCAATGATTGTTCATCTGCATTCGTTCTTGTTTCTTAATATTTGATGAAATATTAGAAAGTGTTTAAGACTATTCTGTAACAATGATAGAGTTACATGTTTGTAATCATTTAGTATTACAAGGACATAGCCTGAATATGTTTTCTTTTTGGATATTTGATCTCATTTAAACAGGGTGTTTAATGGAAACAATTGATGGATTGCAATTGTTTTAAAAGTTAGTGCTTATCATGCTCAGTTCATTGAACTGACTCATGTTGACTATTTTTGCAGATGGTTGCCGTAAGAGGTAAATACAATGCAGATCTCATCCGATCGATAGTTTATTTGCTTTATTATGAATTACAGCTTGATTTTATGGATGTACTATATGTGAAAAGATGTTTCTTTTCCGTTAGCATTATATCAAGTATGCTGTTGCATAAATGTAATTGTACGAGTTTCAAAAGGAATGAAAATAAGCGTTTGATACTTATGTGTTGTATTAAATTATGAATGATGAACTTCTTCGGTTTACGTAACGAAGAGGCATAGTTATCTTTGCATAATATGGATGCTTTTGTGATTGAAAATGAAAGTTTGTAAGTAATTAGACTAAATTCTTATGAGTATTTAGTAGTTCTAATTTGATCTGGATAATGCAATATTGTAATTTAAATATTGTCTCTCTAGAGGATAGGTTAAATTTGAGCCTAAAAGATAACGCTAAACAAGTTGGATTGAATTACTAATCCCTAGTCCTAAGTATAACAGACAATAGTAAATTGGATTCTAAATCATTTATATCTTTAAACTAAAAAGTATGATATAAATTCAGTTAAAGAAGCTGGTAGGCAATCAATGGAATTCAGGTGGCAATCTCAAGCATAGGTTATGAGATATTGTCTGAATCTGTTGTTTAGAATCAGACGTATTCTAATGACTCCTTGATAGAAGCTAGACCTTAATACCTCTACCAAGTAATGAGATTAATGGAGGAGGGTCGCCTTAAGAAAATGAATCCGAGGATTGGAAATGGCTAACCTTAGGGAAAAGTCTTAAGAAGTAATTTAATCTTTAGTGCGTAACGCTTGTTTTCGGGTAGATCTTCTCGAGGCGGATTTAAAGGATGACGACATAAGGTCGACTGCAGGGTTGTACCTCCGAGAAGATTAGGATCTTCTCGAAGTTACAACAATGCAGGTGACTTATGGCGACACCCCTTGCATTGATCGTTGAGATTTACACTTGATTTCGTACGAGTTACCCTGGGACCGATTAAGAACGTGGTCATGTTATATGACTGCCTCGGAGATTTGGGGTGTCATGACACACTGGTTGAACTGCAAGGTTGAACCAGTATGTCATCATATCCTAACCCTCGTGGGTATCCATATAACATTATCACCTTGTTAATCGCCTCGGGTGATTCGGTTGTGGAAGGAAGGACCGATAATAATCGGTATAAGACATTCTATATAACATATGAATGGGGTGAAGGGCGTATTCAGTTGCGAGTATGCCGTTAAGGAATACGAGACATGAACATATGTTTCAAATCTTTGGCCAAAGTATCGCAAGCTGGCTTGATTGCGTTGTCTGATTCACCTAGTCTAAGGGATGAGATGCCGATGGATAATGGTATGAGTTATTGATTAGATTCCTTGGACAGAGCATTCTGAATTCCCAGATTAGGGAAGAGAACCGCAAGAGTGATGTGTTAAATAAAAACACCGACTCTTATTACTCATGAATAGATCGGTAGATTACCGAGTCATGGAATGAATAGATCGGAAGTACTCCGAGTCATTACAGCTGCATATGGTTGCTTATTATATGAATGGTTATTTGAATTGTGAGTTCTAAATTATGTATTTAGAACCAGTATGCAATTATCAAAAAAAAAAATTCACTTGTTCTAAAGTTAAAAATGAGGATGTTACATCTTGGTATCAGAGCTGAAGGTTGCAGCTCTTGGACCTATTGAGTCCATAATCTGATAAAAACCTGAATTTTCTTGTAACAGAAAATGGTTAGAACAAGGGGGAACGTTGCGAGTAATGCTCCACCTGAAGGAGGAGCGGCAACAACCCAGAAACTGGATGAGATCCTTGCTGCCCTGTTGGACACAAGAGATCGCTTGGCTGTACTTGAACAGCAGGTGACGGGGAATGAGGAGGATGAAGAAGCTGATAATAATAATCAGCAACCTCCTGAGGACAACCCCGACACGGGTGTTGATGTTAATACTGTGAATGCACCTGTGCAACCAGAAAATAAAAAGGCCAGATTGGCAGCAGAACTCACTAATGATATCAAAAGGATAAGTCCACCTAAGTATGATGGCACCACATTAGGAGATGGAGCTGAGAACTGGCTCAGCGAAATGGAGAAGTACTTTGCTATAAGGAACTTCTCAGAAGAAACCAAGGCAATATGGGGAGCCTATCAGCTTTCTCACGAAGCATCTTCGTGGTGGGATAGCCGAAAAGCTGAACTAAATATTGATGAGACCAATATCACTTGGGATCAATTTAAAGGCTATTTTAGGCAACGTTGGCTGCCACAACTTTTCTATGATCAGAAAATGACAGAATTTCAGAACTTGACTCAAGGGAAGTTAACAGTAACTGAATTCTGGGAGCGGTTTACAAAACTTCTCAAGTATGTACCGCAGTACCAAACTGACGAAAAGTTCAGGATACGGAAATTCATCATGGGATTGAATCCTGTGATAGGGGGAGAGGTCGATGTTCACAGTCCAACCACTATGGAAGGAGTTGTTGAAAAGGCCATAAGGCAAGAACAGAAATTGAAGGCTATTTCTGCTCATAAGGAGGAAGTGCGGAAGAAGACTGCAAACCCTTCTTCAACCTCTCTTGCACCCAGAAAAGGACCATGGAAAAAGTTTGGGAACAAGAGTAAGTTTCCAGGAGATAACAATAAGAAGGCAGCAGTAAATAAGCCTGCAGGAAATGTGAAGGATAATTTTGCAAAAAATTATAATAATGGTCAGAAGTCCTATGGAGGACAGCGTGACAATTATAAAACTGGAAGCAACTTTGAGCCTAAGAAGGGACCTGTAGGAGGCTGCTACACTTGTGGTAAAGATCATTACGCAAATCAGTGCCCTTTGAAGAAGGATGATCGTAATCAGCAGCATAAGATACATGCTGCAGTAGCGGACAAACAAGCTGAAAAGCAAGTGACACCTATAGAAGTTAGGGTAAGTTATTCGGCATACTGTCACTATTCTTTTGATACGAGAGCTCTTGAATGTTTTATATCTAATAAACTAGCTTCTAAACTTAAAAGAAAAGCTGGAAAAATGGATAAATCTTGGGTATGCAGTATGGTAATAATTACTGTTCATACGGTGAGTATGTGTCTTTTGGAGCGGTCCTTGACTTACCTAACTTTTCCACGGAAGTTGATCTCTATGTTGCACCTTTGGGATCGTATGACATTGTCATCGGTGTTAATTGGTTAGCTGACCATAAAGCAAAGGTAGATTGCTTTATGAAAAGAACATAGAATGTTTAGATGATCAAATTTGGAATCGGTAGAAATTCAAGGTGTGAAGCGAGAAATTACGGTTAGAAAGGCATCCATATGCGGCTTAAAAAGGCTAAGAATAAAGGATGTACCCTTTATGTAGTAAAGATATCCGAATCTTTGAAGAAGATAGTGATTTCATGAAGCAAATCCCCTTTGTTACAAAGTTTGAGGATGTTTTCTGAGGAATTACAGGTTACCACCCAAGAGAGAATTTGATTTTACTATAGAAATCAAGCACAGAGCGGAACCTATTTCAGGCGCCTTATCGGATGACTACTATTGAGTTAGTCGAGCTAAAGGCTCAGTTACAAGAGCTTTTGTCAAAGGGATTGATTAGACCAAGTGTTTCACCTTGGGGAGCACCTGTTATATTTGTGAAAAAGAAGGATGGAACTCTGAGACTGTGTATTGATTATCGGATGTTGAACAAAGCAACGATTAAGAACCGATACCCACTTCCTAGGATCGATGATCTGTTTGATCAAATGCGTGGAGCAGCGGTTTATTCTAAGATAGATCTTCGATCTGGTTATCATCAGCTAAGGATTAAAGAGGAAGATATTCATAAAAAGCGACTTTCCGAACAAGGTGCGGACATTATGAATTCACGGTTCTAGCCTTTGGGTTAACTAATGCACTGCGGCCTTTATGAATTTAATGAACAATATTTTTCAAGAATACGGACAAGTTTGTACTTGTATTCTTGGACGATATTCTCATTTATTCTAAGAGCGTTGAGGAGCACAATGAGCATTTGAAGATAGTATTGGGAATTCTGAGAAAGAAAGGTTGTATGGTAAGTTATCCAAATGTTCTTTCTATGATTCGAAGTTCGCTATTTGGGTCATGTCATAAGCAAGGAAGGAATCATTTGTAGATCCTTCAAAAATAGTGGCAATAAGCGAGTGGCTGCACCCAAGAATGTGCATGAAGTAAGAAGCTTCATGGGTCTTCTTTGGTTCTTATAGAAAATTTGTAAAGGATTTTTCTAAGGTATTTGCACCAATAACTTCATTGCGAGAAGAAGGATAAGAAATTCATGTGGAATGACAAGTGCGGCGGCTTTCAAAAGTCGAAAGACCGGTGACTTCTGCACCTATATTGGTATACTGAGACCTAATGGAAATTTTACGGTGGTAGCGATGCTTACGGGAAGGTCTTGGAGGTGTTTTGCTACAAAATGATCAAGTCATTGCTTATGAGAGTAGAAAACTTAAGATTCATGAGCTGAATTATGCCCCTCATGATCTGGAGCTTGCTGCCATTGTTCACGCACTTCAAGTCTGGAGACACTACTTACTAGGGAAACCTTTTGAGTTGAAAACTGATCACTTGGGTCTGAAATATATATTTACTCAGCCCAATTTGAATGCCAGACAAAGAAGGTGGTTAGAATTTCTATCACAATATGACTTTGATATCAGTTATATCAAAGGAAAGGAGAATAGAGTAGCTGATGCTCTAAGTCGTAGGAGGCACATTTCTGCTCTTATAACGTTGAGAACTCAGTTTAAAGACGAGGTAAAAAGTGCCTCAGAATCAGATGCATATTTTCAGCAAGTGAAAGCAGCGCTTGCTGCAGAACCTAAAGATAAAAGGTATGAAGGTTTTCATCTGGATAATGAAGGAATCTTGCGTTATGAAAATAGGGTATATGTACCTGTGCTGAATGAATTGAGAAAGAAGTTGTTAGTTGAATTTCATAATTCACCTTTCTCTGGGCACCCGGGTATCACAAAAATGCTAGCTGATTTGAAACAGCAATACTTCTGGAAAGGTATGAAAAAGGATGTGATAAATTTTGTGACTCATTGTCTGGAATGTCAGCGGGTGAAAGCAGAGCATATGCATCCTGCTGGATTGTTGTATCCTCATAGCATACCGCAGTACAAATGGCAAGTAATAACCATGGATTTTGTACAAGGACTACCCATGTCCAGGAATAAACATGATGTTATCCTGGTAGTTGTAGATAAGCTAACTAAGGTAGCTCATTTCATCATTGGAAATCTAAAGGATGATTCTCGAGTCTTGCTAGCCAAGAAGGTTCGTACGAAATTTTCAGATTGCATGGTGTACCCGAAGGCGATTATTTTCGGCGAGGATCCTAGAATGGCGTCGAGGTTTTGGCAAGCGCTTAACGCAGCCCTAGGAGCGAAACTAAACTTGATTCGCATATCATCCGAAGCGGATGGGCAAGGCGAGAGGGTAAATCAAGTGTTGGAGGACATGTTGCGAATGTATTGCATGGATCAACAGTATAAATGGGAAGAGTATCTCCCATTGGTTGAGTTCGCATACAACAACACTTATCACTCATCTCTTAAGATGGCACCTTTTGAAGCACTTTATGGAAGAAAGTGCAGAACCCCTGTAAGTTGGGACAGTGTAGAGGATAGAGTGGTAATTGGACCAGAGATTCTCACAGAGATGGAACAGCAAGTTAAGCTGATTCGTGAGCGATTAAAGGAAGCAGCGGATAGACAGAAGAGCTATGCTGACCTTAAGCGGGTTGATAGAAAGTTTGAGCTTGGTGATAAGGTTTTTCTGCGTGTTAAACCCAGAAAGAGTTCTATAACTTTTGGCAAGGCTGCCAAGTTGTCACCACGATACGTGGGACCTTTTGAAATTGTCGAGATAATCAATCCTGTAGCTTATCGTTTAGCATTGCCTCCTGCTCTATCTCGTATGCATGATGTTTTCCATATTTCTTTGCTTAAGAAATACGTTTCAGATCATCACATGTTTTAAATTGGAATTCCTTGCAGTCAGGACCCGGGAATAATCGTGGTTAAACCCACAAGAGTCTTTGGAAACTACTTGATTGCATTTAAGGAATCGTGATATTCAGCAATGTAAGGTCAGTGGGACCAGTTTAGCGAAGAAAGTGCAACTTGGGAAAACACGGAAGAGAGATGGCGCTTTTCCTTCTCTTTTACATGAGAATGAAATCTGTTGATGAAATACTTTATGAAGCTGATTGTTTTTAAGTATTTATGAAAGCTTTGATTTAAATGAGACTTTATTCGGAGTTGAATAAAAGTGAGGTGACATTGATTTCTGAAACTATTAAATATGGAAGTAAACACATTGTTTGTGTACTAATAAATTGATATGACCAGGAAGGTCAAGTTATTATGTAATTCATCGGGACGATGAATCCTTTTAGGAGGAAGCATGTAACACCTGAAGCTGTTGTTACTTTCTCCTAAGCATTCAAGTGTTGATATGTGATTTCTAGTAAATGGATTGTGTACCTCGATTCGGAAATCATGCTTGATATGTATTAAATTTCTTGCAGATTGCGAGATCTTGGTAGTCAAAATATTAATAGACTCTTTTATTTATTTCATCTTGTATTGAATATTAATCGATCACGGAATGAATTATACGGTATTCATCAATAATATCTAGACTTGGACAAAGGAATTGATCAAGTAATGCTTTAATTTTGTGAAGTGATAAAATTAGATCACGAACCTTGAGCAGTTGCGAGGTATGGAAGCATTTGGTAAGTGGTGGGAGTATGACTCAGGCGAGATCTTGAGAAATGAAACGGTTCCCGATATCTAGTATATACGGAAGGTCTCGATTAAAGACAGGTAATAATTCATTGACATACTGATTACGTAATAAGAACAGGAGTGACTCTGTTCTAGAAAGTATGATGCGAGTCTCTCCAGAGTTTTAGGGAGAAGGACCAAACTGAATTACTAAGGGTTAGTAACCTAAAACAATAACCTAACCTAGGGTTTAGATTATTGTTAGTCTAACCTAGACCTAGGCTATGTGTTATGATCCTAAAATAATAACTAAGTGCAAAATGGTTAGCATGGTTCTTACCCTAAAACTCTAACCTAAGATACTAACCTAGCTAACTAAGAGTTTATGAGAAGGGGCCTTTGAAGGGTGGTGAACCATGGGCGCTATTCTCTATGGCAATAAATGGGAAGGATAAGGATGAGGGAGACAGGCAGATGGCGGAGGCTTAGGCGGCGGCTAACCTTGGCGAGACTTGGCAATTACTAAGTCCAGGAAGTGAACTTGAGTTTTGGATGGTGTCGCCAATTTTGGCGGTCGGTGGGGGTAGAGATTAGGCGGGAAAATTGGTTTAATGGCATTTATTATTTAGGGAGTTGAGCCGGAGCTCGCGAAGCGGCATCTGCAAGCGAGAAGTTGGAAGGTTTGTTTGGTGTATCGCGATTTTCGGTCTACTCTCTCTCTCTCTGCTAGTTCTTGGTTCTTCTTTTGATTCTCTTTGAGTTGCATGGCGAGAATGAATTTCTCGGCTCTTTTCTGCCATGGAGGATATATTGTAAACGGGACAGCGAAATTTTGTTGGTCATTTGTGTTTGGGAAAAAAGAAAAGGAAGTTTGAGCTCTTCTGTGGTCTTCTTCGGAAATTCGATCAAAATACGGGCATGTTAGGCCCTATCCTTTAAATATTTTCTTTGTCTTTCAAATGTCTTCATTAAAACAACTCTGTTCATTTGTTTGTGAAGATTAGATAAATTTTCCTATGAAGATTTAGTTGATTTTGGCTCTGTATCTCTTCAGGTTCGATTTTTGGCAATTTCCGCTTGTTGGGTGTTTGTTGAAATCGAACTTCAACTCTGTTTGTTGTGTATTCCTTCTGGTTTAAATATGAGAGATTTATATTTATAAAGGTTTGAATGCTCGGCCTGTTTGGCGAGAGCCCGTCGAATATACTTGTGAAGGGTATAGATCACTGTTTTGCTGTCGACTTTCGATCGTCAATGCTGTTGTGAGACAGTAGGGAATGATACTGGTGTACCATTTGATTGTTCTGTGCATTTGAAGATTTTCGAAGCTCTGTCATGGTTTTGTTAACAGCGATTAATGATACTTTATGGGTTTCATTGTTTTCTAATTTCTGGCTTGGAATAGGCAACTGATGAGTTACCATAGTCTTTAACGACTCAGTGGATTTCATGATTGAATCGTTTACAGTAATCTACTGTTGTGAATGTAGATTCATCTTGAGTTTTGTTATTATATGGTCGTGGAAGCCTTGTGGAAAAGACAGGTTTTGTGGCTACTGTTATTGTAGTAAATACTGAGTATTGACTTTTTGTGGATGTATTGCCTTTCCTTGCGAAAATTGTTCGAAGGTTTCGAAGCAGCTCAGTTTATTTCATTGTTTTGGAATGAGTATATTGATTTGCTTATACTTGTTTCATTCAGAATGTTTGTCTTGAATGGCATGGAAGGATTTATCAATTAATTCTATTTTTATCTTTGTTGTTGGGTTTGTGATTATGGCGCAAATCCGTTATCGATATGTAGTGTGAATTAGTGGATTTATTAGGATTGAATTCGAGCATTTGTGAGGAGGCGTTTCAATGTTCTATTTCTATTTTGGTCACTGTTCAAGTTAGAATGTGTATATACAGTTGTTAAGTGTTGATCCAGTGACTTGAAGGGAAAATCTGTACTGAAGACCTCTGTATTTTCTTGGGGTACTTTGTGTTGCATGTTGCTTTGGTGGTACAGATTCCTTAGGTGAGTAACTACATATTCAACCTGTTCTATTTGTGCTAAATTATTGCGAGAATACAAATCGGGTTTCTTGGTTGAAATAAGAGCTTGATTGTTTTGTCGATTTTTATATCGTCATTGATGGTACTGTTTTTCGCCCCAGCCTGTTTGGGTGAGTTGCACTAGGGATTTGCATGCACCAGGTAGGGATCGATTGATGGTGTTCCTTTCCGTTTGTTCAGTCTGATAAACTGAGAAAGTATAAGTATGCTAAGTTCCTTTCTGTTTGTTCAATTCGACTGACTGATCATGAATTGGAATCAATGTGTGGTCACCATAGCATAGTTTCTCGGAAACCTTAAAAGGCTTAATGTTATAGAGTTGTTGGTTACAGCAATACGCTTGAAGCTCTTGCTTTCGAACTTGGTTCGAAAGCCTTACTGTGTTTAGGTGAAACTAGTTTTGGACATCAGACTGATTTATGGATAGTTGATGTGTTAGTTGCTGTACAAGAGATTTGCTGGGTTTCTATTTTCGTGATTTAGAACAGTGATCTTGATTTCGGCCTGTCTAACTTGTTCATTTATATACTGGATGACTGTTCTCATAAGTGAAGGCAGTACAGTGATGAACTTATGTAAAAAGGGAAGTAAGAATGGATTGATTCTTTCTCTTCCTTTATTTTATATTATTGATAATGAACTATCAGTAGGAAATTAATTTGGTAACGTTTTGGTAGGAGACCAAATTGTTATGTTATTTCTTTTTGGAAGATTGCAACAATCTGACCAGTGTCGTGATTTGGATTCAATGATTGTTTATATGCATTCGTTCTTGTTTCTTAATATTTGAAGAAATATTAGAAAGTGTTTAAGACTATTCTGTAACAATGATAGAGTTACATGTTTGTAATCATTTAGTATTACAAGGACATAGCCTGAATATGTTTTCTTTTTGGATATTTGATCTCATTTAAACAGGGTGTTTAATGGAAACAATTGATGGATTGCAATTGTTTTAAAAGTTAGTGCTTATCATGCTCAGTTCATTGAACTGACTCATGTTGACTATTTTTGCAGATGGTTGCCGTAAGAGGTAAATACAATGCAGATCTGGCAGTCCGATCAGATAGTTTATTTGATTTATTATGAATTACAGCTTGATTTTATGGATGTACTATATGTGAAAAGATGTTTCTTTTCCGTTAGCATTATATCAAGTATGCTGTTGCATAAATGTAATTGTACGAGTTTCAAAAGGAATGAAAATAAGCGTTTGATACTTATGTGTTGTATTAAATTATGAATGATGAACTTCTTCGGTTTACGTAACGAAGAGGCATAGTTATCTTTGCATAATATGGATGCTTTTGTGATTGACAATGAAAGCTTGTAAGTAATTAGACTAAATTCTTATGAGTATTTAGTAGTTCTAATTTGATCTGGATAATGCAATATTGTAATTTAAATATTGTCTCTCTAGAGGATAGGTTAAATTTGAGCCTAAAAGATAACGCTAAACAAGTTGGATTGAATTACTAATCCCTAGTCCTAAGTATAACAGGACAATAGTAAATTGGATTCTAAATCATTTATATCTTTAAACTAAAAAGTATGATATAAATTCAGTTAAGAGAACTGGTAGGCAATCAATGGAATTCAGGTGGCAATCTCAAGCATAGGTTATGAGATATTGTCTGAATCTGTTGTTTAGAATCAGACGTATTCTAATGACTCCTTGATAGAAGCTAGACCTTAATACCTCTACCAAGTAATGAGATTAATGGAGGAGGGTCGCCTTAAGAAAATGAATCCAGGGATTGGAAATGGCTAACCTTAGGGAAAAGTCTTAAGAAGTAATTTAATCTTTAGTGCGTAACGCTTGTTTTGGGTAGATCTTCTCGGCGGATTTAAAGGATGACGACATAAGGTCGACTGCAGGGTTGTACCTCCGAGAAGATTAGGATCTTCTCGAAGTTACAACAATGCAGGTGACTTATGGCGACACCCCTTGCATTGATCGTTGAGATTTACACTTGATTTCGCACGAGTTACCCTGGGACCGATTAAGAACGTGGTCATGTTATATGACTGCCTCGGAGATTTGGGGTGTCATGACACACTGGTTGAACTGCAAGGTTGAACCAGTATGTCATCATATCCCTAACCCTCGTGGGTATCCATATAACATTATCACCTTGTTAATCTGCCTCCGGGTGATTCAGTTGTGGAAGGAAGGACTGACAATAATCAGTATAAGACATTCTATATAACATATGAATGGGGTGAAGGACGTATTCCAGATTGACGAGTATGCCGTTAAGGAATACGAGACATGAACAGTATGTTTCAAATCTTTGGCCAAAGTATCGCAATTTGCTGATTGCGTTGTCGATTCACCTAGTCTAAGGGATGAGATGCCGATGGATAATGGTAAATGATTATTCGAGTTAGATTCCTTGGACGAGAGCATTACGAATTCCCAGAGATTAGGGAAGAGAACCGCAAGAGTGATGTGTTAAATAAAAACACCGACTCTTATTACTCATGAATAGATCGGTAGATTACCGAGTCATGGAATGAATAGATCGGAAGTACTCAGGAGTCATTACACTGCATATGGTTGCTTATTATATGAATGGTTATTTGAATTGTGAGTTCTAAATTATGTATTTAGAACGGTATGCAATTATCAAAAAAAAAAAAAAATTCACTTGTTCTAAAGTTAAAAATGAGGATGTTACATTACTAAGCGGAACCACACTCCCAACCCATGTCCTCTTTCCGGCTTTTCAAATGGTAGTACCATGGGCAAATTCTATGGGTTCTCTTGCATTGCCGCATCTAGTTCACACACTCCCTCATGGGAACCACGAATTTCTCAAGATTTGATGGGAGTGGAAACCAAAGCATAAATTCACATATATCTACATTCATTATGTCATGTATCATCCTAGATGTGACCCATGAAGGTGTGTCGGTACCCCTCTTTCTAGAGACCTTGCAAGGACCTGCAGTAGAGTGGTTCCAACACTTGTTAGCCGGATCTATCACCAGTTGGGCCACATTATGAACTGTATTTGAAGATAGGTATAAGCCTTCAGAAGACACATTTATGTTATTGTCAAATATTAATCACTTGAATAAAGAGGCCAATGAAACCATGCATGGTTTTATCATCCATTTCAATTCACCGATTAACTATGTGCCACTTGCCATGTTGCCAACACTAGAAAATTAAAAGTGTTTCTTTGTGAATGCCATGAGTTCAAGAGTAAGTTTCTTACTCTTAAAAGAACAAATCACCACCTTGGTCCTCACTCAAGTTGTGGCCATTTGGATAGAGGATAACCTGCTTATATCAAGTGAGTTAAAATGAGAGCTGTCCAAACCAAAGGCTTCGAATCCTTCTCAAGCCACTTCATTAGATCTGGCATTCTAGAAGATGGCAAACGACTTGCTTGCATTAAAGAAAAATTATCTCAAGCTTCATCTACCACTTTGTACCAGGATATCCCATGGAGGAATTTCACTCCTAACAACACCCCACAAAGGCTACATTTTCCTACTTCTACTCCAAGGTTAGCACTTGAGGCCCCTCTGGTTAATGCTCTTGTTGAGATCGAAGAGGAGGAGAAAATTTATGAAGAACCTTCTGCCGCAAGGAAAAGATAATCAAGATGTCGTGAACCAAATGATGACTGTGATAGGGTATATGGAATTTGAAGATGAGGAATTTGATGAAGAAGAAGGTACCCAAGGGTATGCAAGCGAGACAATCATATGTTGTTTTCACCCACTCATAAGGAAAAGAAGTAGAATTTATCGCCAGGATATGAAAGGAGATGGCTATGTCGAAAACACCTCCAACCATTGCTAAAAGAGGTAATCCTCTTCCTACTCAACCTCCTATTAAACCTTTTGCGAAGAAATATTTTCCTCCTATCTCTCCTCCAAATCAGCCTTCATCTATTTCCATAAAGGCCAGTAACCCTCCCCTACCATCGTGAAATGAGGGACTCATTCCTTCTTCAACACAACCCTTTGTCACATTCGACATAGTCGATCACACTAAAAAGACCAAGATTCAAATGTCTGATGTTGAATATCTTGATCTAACCCTAAGAAACTTGTAAGATTGACCGAATATATCCAAAGTCAAGCTACCATCCCCTCTCCTATCTCCCGAAAGGAATCCTTTCCACTCCTGCTACATCTCGCATAAATGTTGCCTTGACTTACGTGTCGGGTAAAATTAAACCTTTTTATCTCTCCCACCGATCAATGGTCACAAGCTAAATAGCTGCATAATTGATTTTGAAGCTTCCTATAATGTCATGCTTTGGAAAAGGTCACCCATGCTTTAGACCTCACTCTTACCAAGCCTTTCGGCAGATGTTACTCCATGGAAACTAAACAAGTTCCATTAATTGGTCAGATCAAAGATGTACATTTCGCATTTGCAGCATTCCCAGAGAAAAGGGTAAAAATGACCATCCTCATTCTTTGATATTCCCAAGCATATGGAATTTTACTAGGGAGAAGTTTTTGTAGGGAAGTCGGTGGAGAGATTCATATGGGTAGTCCAAAGCAGAATCCCCATCAAAGGAGTAATGTAGACCTTTGAGCACGAATCATAAAATAAGTACTTGGTCACTAACTCACGACGACCCCAAGGCCTAGATTCTCTTTGAATCATCGGGGATGGGGAACTACTTATCCACTAACTCGATGGAATGGATGTTCTCATCCATGAGGAGACCTTAACAAGATATGGATGTTGTAGTTTGATGGCGGTTTTGTAACAAGTGGATGTGGTGCTGGATTCATCCTAATATCTCTTGAAGAGGATATTTTCTCTCTTCTTTCAAATTGTAGTTTTTCAATACAAACAATATGCTGCTTGAGTATGAATCTTTGCTACTCGGCATGTAAACTACAAAGGAAAGAGGAATCAAGAACCTAAAATTACAAGGTAACTTTGAATTGATTTCCAATAAGGTAAAGGGAGTATACCGGGTAAAAAATGATAGACTCGGCACTACCACAACGCGCAGTATGGGATATCATTGAAGAGTTCGACGCCTTCTCAATCAAAGTGGTCCCACGAGCCCAAAATGACATGGCCGAATCATTGGTCGTCTCTACCTCGCTTATGATTCCTCACCCAGGATGAAAACAAACATATATACCATTGAGGTAGTCTTTCTCCCAAGCGTTCCAGAAAATTCTCACCACTGGTAGGTATTCGATGATGACAATCAGCTTATTGCTTTCCTAGAGAAAGCAGCCAATTTCAATGGGCTTCATTTCGAAGGATCTACTTCAGTATGTCGTGAGTCTGTCATTGGTCAATCAAATGAATCAATAGAAGGTGGAGGCATCTGTTAGCTCAAGGGGAGAAAAATTCTATAAGGCTTAGTTTCCTGGAAATATTGTTTGACAAGCATGACCACTTCATCAAGAAAAAGTGACAGAATGACCCTAGCTCTTCTCTAGAGACCGAATCTATTAATCTAGGCTCTACAGAGCATCCATAGTTTGTGAACATCGGGAAGTGTTGTACACCTGAGGAAAAGAAGAAATTTGTTAATCTATTGAAGAAATATATGGACGTATTGGCATGGTCTTATGCCGATCTAAAGTCTTTCAAGCCTAAGGATGTTCAGCATGACATCCCGTTAAAGGATGATTCCAAACCCTTTCGCCAGAAATAGAGGCACTACAATCATAAGATCTCAGGCACCATCTAGGTGGAAATAAAGAAGATGTTGGATGCGAGAATTATCTTTCCTATCCATCATAGTACCTAGGTCACAAACATTGTGCCCGTGTGAAAGAAGAATTGTGAAATATGCATATGCGTAGATTTTCACAACTGAACTAAGCATCCTTGTAGGAAAATTATCCCTTTGTCCATAATGGATCAGATTTTGCAAGTAGTAACTTGTTTAGAGATGCTATCCATGCTCGATGGTTTTTCGGGATATAATCAGATTGAGGTCTCACCTGAAGACCAATTCAAAACAATGTTCACTACTCCTTGGGACACATTCACCTATAAAGCAGATGCCTTTCGGCTTGACCAATCTTTGGTGCCACCTTTTAGTGAGATATGGACTTCGCATTCAAAGGTATGATGGAGAAGGTCATATTGGTTTATCTGGATGACTTAACTATGTTCTCTAGAAAGTGAAGTGATCTTTGTGATCATTTGGAGCAAGTATTGATTAGATGCCGAGAACACAGGATTTCCCTAAATCCAAAAAAAGTCTGTTTTGAGGTCGCTTAAGGAAAGTTGCTAGGACATGTTGTCGCAAGGAAGGAAAAAAATAGACATTGAAAGAGTCAAGGCTATTCGGATCCTTACCTTGCCAACAAGTAAAACCAGTGTTCACTCCTTCTTGAGAAAGGTGAATTTTCTCAGACGCTTTGTTCCAGACATCACTAAAAAGACTCGTCACATATCAAGTATGATGAAGGGTCACAAACTTTCCAATGGAGTGAAGAAGGAAAGAAATCATTTGAGGATATAAAAGCCTTAGTTGCTCATACACCAATTTTGGTGTGCCCCGACTTCTCAAAGATTTTATCATGTACAGGTTATGTGTCCGCACATACTTTGTATCTCATCTTAATTTAGAAGAACTCTAAGGATGTTGAATCCCCAATCACGTTCATGAGATCCCCTCTCAAGCTTCATGAGTTAAAGATGTCTCAGTTAGAAAAACATGCCTTTGCAGTAGTCAAAGTAGTCAAGAACTTCCGGTACTATATCCTAAACTATCATACGGTAGTCTTTGGTTCTGACATGACAGTTAAGTCTATCCTAACTCAACAAGAGTTAGAGATATTACGAGGAATTAGATCGCAAAGGTCCAAAAGTATGATATGGGCATCAAACCAACCAATTTGGTAAGGGGTAGAGGCCTATGTCAACTCATGGCTGAAAATAAAGATTTAGGGGATCACAAGAGAAAGTTGATTGCATCGATGGAGCGTAGGATAAGGCGAAGAAAGATGATTCTCTACCTATGGTTCTATTTGTTGCAACCAACGAGGAGTGGTATTCTAACATCACTTTCTTTCTCACTTACACTGAGTGTCCAGACCATCTAACTTCAAAGGAGAAGTAGAAAGTAAAGCTTAGGGAAGCCAGATATGTCATACGGGATGACAATTTATACAAGTGCAGGATTAATGGCATCTTCTTGTGATGCGTTGACAAGCCACATCAGGTGAAGTTACTAGAAAGTTTTCATGATATAGCCTGTGGTGGTCACTTTTCCTCTTTTGTGACAGCACATAAGATCATTCAGGCTAGGTACTACTGGCTAACACTATTTCAGGATATAGCCCCAGGTAGCAAAATGTGAGCTCACAACAGTTCATTGGTAAACCAAAATTGGCTACTTTTCCCCTCAAGCCCGTCATTATTGGTGAATCATTCAGGAAATGGGGAATTGACTTTATTAGAGCACTCCATCCCTAATCAAGTTTTAGACATAGTTATGTCCTAATAGAAACATATTATTTCACCAAATGGGTGGAGGCCATACCTATTAAGAATGCCACCTCTGAAGTTGTTTGCAACTTCATCAAAGAAAATATCATCGTGAGATTTGGCATCCCACACAAGATCGTTGCTGATAATGCTTCCAACTTCTCCTCATGGGAATTTATTGGTTTTTTCTATGAATACGAGAATAACCTTAGCCCATGCCTCAGATTATTACCCTCAAGGGAATGGTCAAGCTGAATCCGAAATAAAAACCATAGTGACTATCATATGGAAGTTAGTTGATGAGAATCAACGGTCATGGCACAAGTCATTATATGATGCTTTGTGGGTAGACTGTATTACCCTAAAGAGGTCTCTCGAAATGTCACATTTTCAAGTGTTATATGGAATTGACGTTGAGATCCCTATCTCCACAGAACTCCTACTCTATGATTGGCATGAGCGATCGAAGTTGAAAGCGTCCGAGAATTCTCTTAAAAAGAGGATCATGTATCTAACAGCGCTTGAAGAAAAAATGGTAAGGGTGGTCGACAGGATCACCAAACATTAGAATAAAGTCAAAATACTATTTGATAAAAAGGCCAAGCAGAGATATTTCTAGGTGGGAGATCTTGTCCTCCTATGGGACAAGCAAAGAGAACCAAAGGGCATGCGGGAATTTTGATGCTCTTTGGAGATGGCCATTCAAGATCTAGATAGTTGAACGGAGAGAATAGCTTCTATCTCTCATATCTAGATGGAACTGAACTCCCACTTCCCTATAGCAGGCAACATCTCAAAATATTCAGGAAGTAGAGCTTGCTCTCTTCTTTGTACAGTTTGCTTTAGTTGTGTGTTTGTTTTTGTCATGTGTTTGCTTTCTACGTATGTTGTATTTTCCTTTCTTTTTCATCGCCCTTGTTTTTGACCCTATAACCTAATGGATAAGCACACGAAGATATGGGATTCTCTACCCTTAAGTGTCACTTGAAGATAGTCCCTAGAAAGAGCTAGTTGTTATCTGTAAAATTGACAAGGAAATTTTGCGAGTAACTGCACAAAATTACTGTTTCGGATCCTGTTCAGTCTATTGATTTTCTAAATAGCCTAGAACTCCCTTCCTAAAAATCAACTTTTAAGAACTTAGTCATTTTCAATCTTTTTGGGTTGGGTGCAAGAACCATTGATGTAACATAGTACAAAACTATGCCTATATTTTCCTTTGGTGCACTTACTGGAGTGTCATCTCTCCAAATGTTGCGCCTCCCAAAAGTGTGCCTAGGCGTAGCCATTATCCTATCAACAACTCTCCTAGTGTGCCAAAAGAAAAATTTGGTGGTGCAATAAATGCACATTTTTCTATATATAGGCACACCCAACTTGTCATTTTCACAATTGAAAAAACATGAAAAGTTATTCCTCTATGCCTCGCGATTTGCTCTCGTCGGTCCGTGCGTGCGATTATCGTGATCATGGATCCCACCTCATCCATTCATCATTATTTATACCGGGTAAGTGGTTTCTACCATCCTTGTTGTTATTTTTATGGATGTTGGGCTCGGTATTAGGATTGTTGAATAATAAAAATTAATTTAGAAGGAAAGGATAATGCCATTTACAAACCCAAGTACCCACCTATAAACTCTCCTTTTCCTTTTCTTCCGGATCTAAAAATACGGGGAGGCTCACCTCATAAATAACTCATGCCCATTTTTCCTTAACTTATTTCCTTGTTAGTTTTTCCCTCCTGGACATAAAAATCTAAGCCAAAAGATTAAAAATCAAGAAAAAGGAAATCAGCCCACATAGTGAAACTATTTTCACTATGGTGCATTGTAAACATTTGTTACACTAAACATAGTCGCACCCATTTTGTGCACTATTTATCTATGTTGTATCAAAAACAGTCATGCCATTGGTGCAAAGTAGGACCGCGTAGCATAAGCCCTCCTCACGCCCTATAAACTACAAAATTCCTAAGGCATAAGTCTTTGGCACAAAAAAACTACAACAACACTGCATGTTGTGTAAACCATTTCCACGCTGCGCTAAACAAGCCCCTTGGCGCACTTGACCTATGTGTTGCACCTTCTACAAATTTTCTTGGTGCACCTCACCCTCATGCAACATCTGCCACATCTGCACCAATGGTGCACCCTGAGACCTTGCTACACCAAACAAAATTATGCCCAGTTAAAGCACTTCCTATGGCGCAAGCGCATATTCCTTGACATCAACATTTGAATGTTGTGTGTAGCCTTTCTGCACCCCGCGCCCCTTTTGGTGCTACTTTCCCCCATGCAACACTCCCTAAAAGTGTGCCTTGCTTTTCAAAACCCCTTTACCCTGTAGTAAGGATGCACCTTGCGCCCAGAGGCTCATAAGTTGGTAATTTTTCATTCTGCAAAGATTTTATGGACAACTTCATTTGGCTAACATGGCCCTTCTACATTAGAATTCTCTCGATTCTTCTTGTAGAGCAACAACAATCCTCGAGTGTACTTATGTCTTCATCGAGTAAGAAGCCAACCAAGTCCAAAGGTAAAGCCAAGATGACAGAGAAAGAAATGAAGTATAGATACCAAAAGGTCAAGATGCCTAACTCACTTACAGAGTGTGATCTCTATATCAGAGATTTAGAACTTGGGCATATAAACATGGATGACTTTTGGGCTAGAACTAAGAAGGTCATAGGCAGCCCGTGGTGGATGGATAAATTGGTTGGCATTTGATAAAAGGATCATTTTTGAAAGTTCCCTAAACATCCCTAAATGGTGTCAGTGTAGAAGATCATTTCGAGAGCTTTCCATCGACTATGAGAATGCGAAAAATGGACATCGGGAGCTCTAGATATGTTTGGTCAAAGTTCAAACATCGGGAAAGTCAAACTATGGTCAATTGGTCAATATTGGACCAATTGCACTGTGACACGTGGCTTGCCACCACTCGTCGAATTCACTTGATTTGCCTATCGGGAGATGACAAGTGGGCTATATGCTATTTACTGAGTTAATTATTTCCATACCACATTACAGGGGTCGAAATTATATTTACTTGGTAAGTCCACTTTCCAAATGCCACACATGTATATGCCAAACCGCTATATATTAATGTTTATACATTAGTATTAAAGCTCACCAACCGACCACACATAACAGCCAACATGTTAGGTTATGTCCACGTGGTAAAGGCATGCAATGTCATGCGTGGAAGATTCCACGTGAGGAGAGGGAGGTGAAGCGGTGGAGATGGGGGCGGATAAGTCTAACGTGGTCCTTTGACCACTCCACATATGCATGGGAAGGCTATTTAAAGCCTTAAACATTATTCAGCTGCCTAATGTGGGATATACCCACTTAACTTAACCAATGCCGCGCCAAATTTGGGTTTTAATCCCATTAAAAATGCAACCCGAATATTATCCCAATTGTTATGCTAAGATTTAATCCCATGTATCTTACTACGGGTTAGGTTAAAAATAGCATAAGGATGATTTGTAATTGCATATTTTTTGGGCCCTAATTTTGTATAAATAGGGAACCCATTTTGTAATAACACACACACAAAAGCGGAAGACAAGCTCGAGCTTGGAAGGTGAATGAAAAATTGTTGTGTGAAGACCTAAATTATTTAGGCATATTATTGATTATTATTGACCTATTATTTGTTAGGCAATAATAAATTAAATATTTGTGGCTAGGAGTTATTCAAACTACCTAGTTGGCCCATAGTGCCACACCAAGTACTTGCAAATCCTGGATTGTCGATCGGAGTGCTAGCGTCGCATTGATAGCGTCGGGAAGGCCGATCGAAGCCAAAGGAGATTATACGCCAGGAAGGTGGAAGTCGGGTGCTATTTTTCACCCTTGTCGTCGAAGGTCTGGTTATTCTTCTAAGCAAGTTTAAATAGTTTCCATTAGGTTTTCTTGTGAAAGTACTATTGTAACTTACAAGTTTTGACTAGTGGAACAGTTTGACCATGAACCCAAAGATGTAGGCAATTGCCAAACTCCGTGATCAATCTGTGTGTAATTGTCATTATTGTCTTGCATTATTTTAAATTGATTACTTAAAAGGAGTAAATTATCGACAAATAATTAAAGCCTATAAGGGTATGAGATCAGGTAGTAATAATCTGATTATTTTCGGATCATGTTTGGTATCAAAGCTGGTTTAGCTCCATATTTGTTTTTCAGTAAATATGATTAACAAAGTGATTGATTCAAGGTTGGTGTAGTTGTTTCAATTTGTGTGAACATGGTACAAGTGCACTATGGGCAAGATGTCTACACAAGCGAAGCTCGAAGAGATTAAGCTTATAATCACCAAATCCAGGAAGAGAACTCTCTCCTATGATCAATGTATTACTCCTTAGAAGAGGAGTATGCTCGTTTGAAATTAGAACTGAAAACCAAGGATGAGCTCTTGGCAAGGTTGAAATGTGGTGATCAGAGGAAGAAAATACCTTCAACTTCAAATGCAAAGGCCATGGTAGATGATTGCACTATAAGTTGTTCACCACGGGAATCTTCTTCTTCCTCCCATTTGGTTTTGGATTCAGGTAATGAAGTCTTTGGTTTGTTTGAAAAGCATACTAGAGGCATTGGATCCAAGTTACTAGATAAAATGGTATTTGATGGAAGAGGCCTTGGTAAAAATGGCCAAGGTATTGCTAACCCAATACAGGTTGAGGATCGTCCTCATTTTGTAGGTTTGGGTTATCCTAGTGCGGGAATGGAAATTGGAGAATGCTCTAAGAACATTGATGGGAGACAAGCTTCCGAAAGCAAAGTGAATACCCCACTAGTCTGCAAGAAGATTATGAGCAGGAAAGTTGTGCTTCCTCATCACAGGAAAGATGTGGTAAGAGAAATCAGTGAAGAGGTAATGAGATTCCACCTCCAGTTTCTTACCATAATCATAAGCACAGTAAAACTTCTGATCCACTTTTTCAGCTTAAGAAGTATGGTTATGATTTTCAGAAGATGTGGAATTCCTTTCCATGTACTTTTTGTGGATTGCATAATCATTTATTGGCTAGATCTTTGGAAGAGAAGGACAACGATGAAGAAGTTGATGCCGTTAAATCGAAACAAGGCAAATCAAAAAGACCAATCTCGTCATGCAGAGTCGAGAAATGGAAGAAAGAGTTCCTCATCCTAGAAGAAGGAGTTAAGAGGAATTTTTGTGCTCATTGCCAGAGGAATGGGCATCAGGTGGAAAATTGTTGGAAACTACATCGATCTCATCATCGAGTAATGGCAAGCCAAAGATGGAATGGAGGCCTATTGCAAAGGCAGAAGAAGTTTCTACTCAACCACCAGTTGACAATTCAACCCAGGACTAGGTAATACTTGAAAGTGAAAGTCCTTTGAAATGGGTAAGTCAACAATTTTTCAATTATATATTGCATAATTGATTGATGGATCGTATGCGGTATTAATTTTGGAGATCACATATTGTGAGGAAATCTTTGAGAGAAAGGTTTACCATACTGGAGTGGATTTTCTTACTTATAAAATTTGATTAATGCTCAAACATATCTCCTAATAAGCTTGTGAGTACTGTTACTGACTTGGATACATGATTTCACTCATATAAAGCTTGGAGATTGATCTTCCATTTTGTGCGAGACAATAGAGTTCTCAAAAGATCGAGTTCGAACTTCATTCGTGTAGAGGCATTATGACCGTGTAGCGAGAATGGTAGCCGAATCATCGTTGGCTTTGAATTCGGGTTGGAACTTCATTCTGTGTAGAGGCATTGTGACCGTGCAACAAAATGGTACCTGATATTAGTATGTAAATAAGAGGAGCTCTCAAAGGATTAGCTCGGAACATCATTCGGTGTCAAAGCATTGCGACCACACATACGAATAGTAGCTGATCAACAGACTTAGCATCATGCATTGGAGGCTTGAGGTCTTGAAAGAGGCTTAGCATCATGCATCGGAGGCGTTGAGGTCTACAGAGACTTAACATTGTGCATCGGAGGCTTGAGGTCTTGAAAGAGGCTTAGCATCATGCATCGGAGGCGTTGAGGTCTGAAACAAACTTAGCATCATGCATTGGAGGCTTGAGGTCTTAAAAGAGGCTTAGCATCATACATCAGAGGCGTTGAGGTCTACAGAGACTTAGCATCATGCATTGGAGGCTCGAGGTCTTGAAAGAGGCTTAGCATCATGCATCGGAGGTGTTGAGGTCTGTAACAGACTTAGCATCATGCATTGGAGGCTCGAAGTCTTGAAAGAGGCTTAACATCATGCATCGGAGGTGTTGAGGTCTGTAAAGGGACAAGTCATTATCTATCAGTGACATCGGATCGATCAAAGCTCTACGTAACATGGAGTTCCTTCAAACCAGTTCGGATTCTATGAAATCAACTTGGAGCCAGGATCTATGTTATAGAGTAAAAGAAGATCCTTGTTGTCAGATATCAAGAAGCTTAGCACCGCACAGAAGGAGCGTTGAGGTTTCATTCAGAAACTTAGCACCATAAAGCGGAGGCGTGGAGGTCTTCTTCGGATATCAGAGTGGTGCAAAGTGGGAGCATCGTGGGCCCATAATCCATGGGCCTAGGATGGAGTAGAGTTTTCGAAGTGAGAAGGCTGGAGGAGAAGACCCAAGGGTCTATTACAACAAGCACTTTCAAGGTGGCAGCAGATTTTTCAGATTCGGGGACGGTATGGAAGCTTTTGGGACAAAAGCTTTTCTCGGTGGGGAGGTGTGATCGGGGATCATTTTTAAAGTTCCCTAAACATCCTAAATGGTTTCGAGTGTAGAAGATCATCTTGAGAGCTTTCCATCGATGGTGTGAGAATGTGAAAAATGGATATCGGGAGCTCTAGATATGTTCGGTCAAAGTTCGGACATCGAGAAAGTCAAACTATGGTCAAGCTGGTCAATATTGGACCAATTTGTGACACGTGGCTTGCCACCACTCGTTGAATTCACTTGATTTTCCTATCGGGAGATGACAAGTGGGCTATATGCTATTTACCAAGTTAATTATTTCCATACCACATTACAGGGGTCGAAATTATATTTACTTGGTAAGTCCACTTTCCAAATGCCACACATGTATATGCCAAACCGCTATATATTAATGATTATACATTAGCATTGAAGCTCATGTTGATACATTAAATTGACCACACATAACATTAACCAACATGTTAGGTTATGTCCATGTGGTAAAGGCATGCGATGTCATGCGTGGAATATTCCACGTGAGGACGAGGAGGTGAAGCGGGCGGAGATGGGGGTGGATAAGTCTAACGTGGTCCTTTGACCACTCCACATATGCGTGGGAAGGCTATTTAAAGCCTTAAACATTATTCAGCCACCTAATGTGGGATATACCCACTTAACTTAACCAATGCCGTGCCAAATTTGGGTTTTAATCCCATTAAAAATGCAACCGAATATTATCCCAATTGTTATTTAAGATTTAATCCCATGTATCTTGCTACGGGTTAGGTTAAAAATAGCATAAGGATGATTTGTAATTGCATATTTTTGGGCCCTAATTTTTATAAATAGGGAACCCATTTGTATTATTGTAACACACAAAAAGGTAGAAGACAAGCTCGAGCTTGGAAGGTGAATGAAAATTGTTGTGTGAAGACCTAAATTATTTAGGAATTATTATTTTTATTTATTATTGACCTATTATTTGTTAGGCAATAATAAATTAAATATTTGTGGCTAGGAGTTATTCAAACTACCTAGTCGGCCCATAGCACCACACCAAGTACTTGCAAATCCTGGATTGTCGACCAGAGTGCTAGCATCGCATTGATAGCGTCGGGAAGGCCGATCGAAGCCGAAGGAGATTATACGCCAGGAAGGTGGAAGTTGGGTGCTATTTTTCACCCTTGTCGTCTGAAGGTCTGGTTATTCTTCTAAGCAAGTTTAAATAGTTTCCATTAGGTTTTCTTGTGAAAGTACTATTGTAACTTACAAGTTTTGACTAGTGGAACAGTTCGACCATGAACCTGGAGACGTAGGAAATTTCCGAACTCCGTAATCAATTCTATGTGCAATTGTCATTATTGTCTTACATTATTTTAAATTGATTACTTAGAAGGAGTAAATTATCGCAAATAATTAAAGCCTATAAGGTTCCAAGATCGGTAGTAATAATATGATTATTTTCGGATCAGCAGTTGGTCGAACTTCACTTCTTGGCTCCCAATGAGCACAATTAATAATGAATTCATCATGTTAGTGGGCCATTGTTACAACAAGGACACAAGATGTATCAAAAATGAGGAGGGCAAGGTGATAATCAACCTCATAGCCTGACACTTTGAAAATATCTTGGGCATCCCCCACCATAGGCATTTTGTGGCGGTAAGTCAAGAAGATCGCATCAAGAGCTTGGGACCGATAATGAGGACAAGAGTGACTTGATAATGACGAGATGATGAACGAGGTATACCTCAAGAATAAAAAGGTGGCAAGTAGGTGGCCCCAAGTCATTCATCGCAGTGATTTTTAAGAAGAGATGAGTGACATGATCACCTTCCTAAGTAGAGTACATGGGTTCCCAGATTCCCATTACTTTCACAAGTGGATGCCGGGTATTTGGAAACAATGAATAAAAATGTGCACGATTAGTGTTTTGGCTAGGCTGAAATTATCGGTGATACAATCTCGGAACAACTTCAATGAATTTCAACAACTAGGAGATTTTGTATGAACTCCTATATAGTATATACAAATGCCTCATAGAGACTACCAAGGTTGAATCGGTATGGGGTATGGCCCCAAATCAAAATATATGAATACTATCCAGAGGTGAGGCTTATGAACAACATAGCTCGGTTCAAAGCAAGATCAATGATGTCTTCTTCTATAATAGCGTCGCCTCTTGAGGCCTAACATGACTCATGCTCGGATAAGAAAAAGCATGATAACCACTACTGAGGAAGTGGGGAGTGTTGTTAACATAATTCCCCACCTTTACCTATCTCACGGTACTTGCCAACTTCTTGGGAGAATCCACATGATTGCTTTGAGATATGTAGAGCCTAAACTAATCCTTCTAGAGCTGTCAAGGTAGCTTATCACCTATCATGAGAAGTGTATGAAGAGGAAGAAGGGAGGAACTCCATTCCCCCTCACGGAGAGGTAGGTACACGTGCCCCTCACAAAGTAAATCTCAAGAGATGTATGCGAGATATTGAATTGCTTAATTTGAAGCATAATTTCCTAGCAAGGTCAACCTTCAATCCTCATGGTTTCCTTCCAGGGAAAAGATCCATCCTATCCATGTTACTCAGATTGAGGATATCTACATTGACTTAAATCATGAATTCAAACTCAGTGCAAAAGGATCACTCCCGGCTGGCCTTGGTGGAGATCATTCAATATGGCATAGCCATCATCGAAAGGATTTCCTATAAACTGATTAGGAAATTGATCAGGTTTACCTAGACACGAAATGGGATGATTGGCTGTTCATAGATATTGACAGAACAAAGCACCCCAAACCATCTAAGAAAGGGTTCAACCTACTTTGCAACGCACTAAACATTGGTGTAAGAAAAATGGTATCATCTATCTTAGGGTAGATTTTATCACATCTCCCTTGGGAAATGCACCCACTAGGCAAAAACACTTTCCTGAAGGAAAAGGAAAAGATAAAGTGGGAGAGGAAAGCACTGCTCAAGAGAAAAACCTTGAAATCCCTCCTACTACCATGGAAGAGCAAGTTGTGGACTTAGTATCCCTAGGAAAGAAGAAGCATGTAAGTGCTCCATAGACACATCCACTCAGGATGTTGTCACATCTATAATCGGTGAAGTACCAACCATTCCCTCTCTCGCTCCTCCTTCCCCTCCTCATATCACTAAAATAATTTCTCCTTTGGTTGTGTCTTCTCCTTCATCTTCTTTTGTTCCCCCTCCCTCTTCCTCCATATTTTCTTCCCTTACAGATCTCTCCCCAACATTTCTTCCCTCATCTCGCAGATCCCTTCTACCCGCATGGCTTCCTCTCTTGCACGGTGACTCCTATTCCCATGAGCATTGGTGTGTCGGCCCCTTTCTCCATGCTACCAATAAGTGTTTTGACACACTTCCCGTGTCCACTTTGTAGTTATTCTTCCTTTGATCCCTATTTCTTCTTCTTCCTCTGGTCCCACTCCCATAAGTCCAAGCTAGATCTCAGACCACCTAAGCCAACATAAGAGGAAAGTCCCCATTGCACCCATGGACTTCTCTGTCATCCCAGCTAAAGGACCAAAGAAGCAAAAAGTGATAACTCACTTTTCAAAAAGTGTTTCAGGTGAAAGGGTTATGGAGATAGCCTACCCGGATCCCATAAAGAAGAAAGAAGATATGTCTCCTACAGATTTTACAGTGACCTAGGTCACAATGGGAACATCATCAGAGAGCCTACAAGGAGAGGCCTTATCAGCCGTGGATGCCCTTTGCAAGAAACTACAAGAAGAAAAGGAGAAGAAGAGAATGTTAAAGGAACAAAATAAACATCTTCTCCAAGCTCTACAAAGAATGGGCAATGCACCTCCTATAGCTACCACTAAAACTCTTGAAGTCCTTAGTCAGGAGAAGATAAATGAATATGCCAAGATTGGTGAATAAGGTATATCGGTTTCCTCCTAGAGAGAGTAGATCCTCGAGATAGTGAGGAAGTAATCACGAAGTTCATAGGCCTCTACCAAAGTATAGATAAGGCAAACAATGAACTCCATGTGATAGTAGGACATGTTTCTGAAGAGTTAGACCATGCTAGGTTACAACACGAGAAATTCTAGAAAATGATTGACTGCCCAACCGATGACTTGTTAAAATTTGGTGTCATTAATCACCCCATGAGCCTGATAAAGCACTTGTTGCTTTAGACTATTGGATTGACCAAATGGAGTTTGTCCTAGAAAAGATAGACAAAATCAAGGAGGAAGAGCTGGATGAAAAACATCAAATGGATCAGATCATCTTAAGGATGTCTCTAGGGTTGCTTAACGCATCATTCACCTTAAGAGAAGCAAACGATATTATTCAACTTTTGAGGAATTGCATTACTGAGGCATGGTGCAGAGGTCACTTTTGACTGAAAATCTATTAACAACCTTCGGCTTGCCATGATTTCATCGGTATTTAATAGGCGGGAAATGAATACTTCAAGCTCCGTGATAGGCTCGAGAGATGAATGAGAAACTTACGAAGTCATCGAGGACCACATAAGAGGTCCGATCATGATAAACTTCGAGAAGATGCTCAACAAGTTTATGGAGTATCGAGCTCGAGTATCATATTGCCTCTCTAGAGAAGAAGCAAGACACTCCATTCAAGCAAAGGGATGATGATGAATAGGCTTCCTCCTTATGGGATAAATCCCATTTTTGTAAAATTATTTACAAGTATGTTGGCACACACAATTACCCACCATGTTACATCATGAGATGTTGTCATCCACCAAATTACCCCAAAGTCAACATTTGAATTTTAGATATTTTGTAAATAAGTTGTTGGATCCTTTTTGTCTTCTTTCTCCTTTTCCTTCTATAAATACTTGGATACTTGTAGTATTCAAGGGGTGGACAATCTTGTATGAAAAATAGAAGTGAGGAGAAATATTTTGAGCTTTCTTGTAATAGAAGAAAACATTAATACAAATATTGAGACTTTACACTGAATTCATGTGTTATATGCATCGATATTTCTTACATCATATCTCGTAAGTCTATTCTATTAGATTCATAGCTACTTTTGTCATTTTGTTTATCAAGTATTTTTTTACTTTTTTATGTGAGTAAGTTTGGCTCTCATTTACTACCAGCCCAAAACAAAAACCCTCGACCTTTCTACTTTGGAATTCATTTATTTTCTCCTTTAGATCCAACTTTCTTCCATTCCTTCTTTCATTCTTTTTTGTTCTTCCTTGGAACTAACTCTACTTGGAATGAGATCCCAAACCCCCGAAGGATAAATACTTGTTGGACTTACACAAATTCCCTTTGGTAGAATAGCAATAAACCAGTTTCACTTTACTATCTCAAAGAGGGGCTATGCCTTGCACACTATTGGCCTCTCTATACTTAGATCTTCCCACCACGATGATTTTTATATCAACGGTTTTTGGTGACTCATTTGGGATCGAACTAAGTAAATAATTTTTTTTTGTTAAAGTCACTACCAGTTTGAAAATATTAACCCTTTGTTAAAATCTAAATTTTTTGCAAAAGTTACCCAAACTGAAACTTTTCTTAGTAGATCTATAGATCTGGACGATTAGAAACCTTTAGTTATTTGAGTTTTTATAAAAACCTATATATTTCCATAGATCGAGATCTTGATATTTTTACAAATATTTTCATACCCTTGCAAAAATCAAATCTAAGATCCAAGGATTAGCTTACTAAAATCATCCCACTTTTTATCCATACTAATCCTTGTCATTAAACCACAATCGGTTGTTTAACAAAGGGATAAATTTGGACATTTAGAAAAGTGCATGCTTTGCTGATTTTTCTAGAAAAAATCAGAAAATCAGCAAGTACAAGCAAAAAGATTATTATAAATCTATTCTAAATTATTGCCGATCTGAGTAGATACACTAGTGGGTGAACCATTTACCCATAGTAGAGGAGCTCGTGGAGAAGTCGATCCTAGTTTTGATCTACTTCAGAGGCACAATTTAGTATTACACTAGCACGTTTCTCATTCTTTGAGTTCAGCTGATTGGTCAACAAGAAGTGCCTCGCCTCCACAAAAGAACCGGTTTTCACAAGTAGCTTCCACGTTAATTTGCAGTGCCTTGTTACTAGGCAGAACTGCACTCCTAACCCGTGTCCTCTTTCCATATTTTCAAATGATAGTACCATGGGGAAATGCTATGGGTCCTCTTGCATTGCCACATCCAGTTCACACACTCCCTCATGGGAACCGCAAGAATTTCCCAAGATTTGATGGGAGTGGAAATCAAAGCATGGATTCACATATATCTACATTCATTATGTCATGCAACATCCTAGATATGACCCATGAAGATGTGTCAGTATGAATCTTTCTAGAGACCTTGAAAGGACCTACTGAGTGGTTCCAACACTTTTGGCCGGATCTATCACCGGTTAGGCCACATTACAAACTACGTTTGAGGACATGTATAATCCTTGAGAAGATGCATTTGCATTATCACAAAGATTACTCACTTGAAGAAAGAGGCCAATGAAACCATGCATGATTTTATCACCCATTTCAATTCGTTGATTAACCGTGTACAACTTGCCATGTTTCCAACACTAGAAAATCAAAAGTGTGTCTTTCGAATGCCATGAGTTCAAGAGTAAGTTTCTTACTTTTACAAGAAAAAATCACCACCTTGTTCCTCGCTCAAGATGTGGCCATTCCGATAGAGGATAACCTACTTTATATACAAGCGAGTTAAAATGAGAGGTTTCTAAACTAAAGGCTTCGACTCTTCTCAAGCCACTTCATCAGATCCGGCATTCGAGAGAAGATGGCAAATGAATTTCTCGCATTAAAGAAGTAATTAGCTCAAGCTTCATCTACCACTCGAGATCGGGATATCCCACGGAGGAAATTCACTTCAAACAATGCCCCACAAAGGCTACATTTTCTGCTTCTACTCCAAGGTTAGCACTTGAGGCCCCTCTGGTTAATTCCTAGTCGATATCAAAGAGGATGAGAAAATTTATGAAGAATCTTCATCACAAGGTGAAGATGATCAAGATGTCGGTGAACTAATTTGGTGACTCTACGATCAAGTATATGAAATTTGAAGATGAGGAATCGATGAAGAAGAAGGTACCCAAGGGTATGCAAGCATATAATCATATGTTGTTTTCAAGCACTCACAAGGAAAAGAAGCGAAGTTGCTGCCAGGATACAAAAGGAGAAGGCTATGTCAAACACGCCTCCAACCATTGCAAAAAGAGTTAATCCTCTTCCTACTCAACCTCCTACTAAACCTTTTGTGAAGAAATATTTTACTCCTATCTCTCCTCTAAATCATCCTTCTTCTATTTCCATAAAGGCCATTAACCCTCCCTACCATCGTGAAATGAGGGACTCATTCCTTAAATCAATCACAACTTTTGGTCGCATTGGACATAGTCGATCACACTAAAAGACCAAGATTCAAATGTCTAATGCTGAATATCTTCACCCAACCCTGAGTAGCTTGTAAGATTGATCGAATATATCCAAATTCAAGTTATCTTCCCATATCCTATCTCCCCGAAAGGAATCCTTTCCACTCCTCCTGCATCTCGCATAAATTTTACCTCGAATTCTACGTCAGGAAAAATTGAACCTTTTTATCTCTCCCTCCTCATCAATGGTCACAAGCTAAGTAACTACATAATTGATTCTAGAGATTCTACTAATGTCATGCTGGTAAAGTTCACCCATGCTTTGGGCCTCACTCTTACCAAGCCTTTCGGAAAATGTTACTCCATGGAAACTAAACAGGTTCCATTAATTGGTGAATCAAAGATGCACATTTTACATTTGCAACATTCCCGAGAGAAAAGGGTAAAAATGAACATCCTCGTTGCTGATTTTCAAACCAACACAACCTAACTTTCGATCCATTCCTAAAACCTAACCTCATCCATGCCTAAAGCACAACCTAACTTGATCTATTCCTATAACCTAACTCCATCCATGCCTAACACACATATCCTAAATCCATCTATGCATAATAATAAAGTGTTATCAACACAAACACATAATGTCTAGAATCATGATCATCTCTATAAAATATAAATATACAATCATGTGTATCCATATACATAAGTATCTTTGCACGTAGGCCAGTCCAGATAAACAAATCTCTCAAAAATATCATATACAATCTCACCGTCTTCAACACGTAGGCCAGTATGTATCAAAAAATTACTAAAATACATCAAACTACAAGGATGGGCATCGGGCTCATCATGTCAGACATCCTCTATGTCAATCTCTTTAGTTTCCTCCTCGGCTCCTATCCAACGACTTGATATCATCTCACCACCTGCCATAGGTCGTGGCCAGCCCCTACTGGAACATCACCTGGAGCTGGCCTCCGTGAGCTAGTGGCCTCACCCTGATCATGTCTTAGGGCTTGATGGCCCCCTATACTCTCCATGCTATGAGTACGAGATCTCATCCTCTCACTAGAGGCCTGTTGTGCCCTATACTCTCCATAGGATAGAAAATCTATCCTGACTACTATTAACTAATCCTAATAGTATCTGGCCTCACCTAAGGCATCTTGTAACCTAGATAGGGTATGCATCTGTGGTGGCCCCATAGGCCTCGACCCCTTTACATGTCCTTCAAGACCCTATCCCACTCCCTGCCTATGAACGGGACCTATTTGGGTGCTATGGAGTGCCATCGGCCTTGCACCCTGTGCATGTACCTACTGTAATGCCTGAATCTGCACCTATGTAATGTCCAATTGGCCCTATAAACCTATAACTTGTGCCTATAGGGTGGCTACCTTCTCATCATTCCCCTCTCCATCTCCACCCTTGGCCACCGCACATGCAATACGGCCACCTTTGCCTTTGATGTTGCTATCTACCCCTATATCATCCTTAACTATGTAATCAAGGTCACCACCTATCCCTATAGGGCATCTCTTTACACAGTGATGGTAGCTAAATATGGCTACCTAGGCACGGGAGGTATTGCTCATAGATGGGCCACCCACCACCGTCATCGTATCTATCATCACTCAGGCATCATCGATCTGTTTGTCTATTACCTAATCCTCCTCCTATGTAGGCACTATTGGTGTGGAAGTGGTAGTGGTCACTCTACATCATCCCTCTGCATGCTTGTGGGAAGGGTGGTAGTATATCATGTCGTAACCCAAACTCTGTCTAACCACGTCCATGGATTCATCTTGTGCTCTCCGCACAGTGCCCCTCTATCCATCCCGAGTAGTTAAAGGCCGCCTAACTCCTCAACCATCTTTGTGTATGAGGGATAACCCACATATGATCTCCATATAATATCTGCCCCAGACAATCCCTCCAATAGCCACCGGTAATACACTACATCATGTGTAGCCTGTCTAATCGCTACTATCCTATAATAGACACCCGTTTCCTATACCCAACTCAAACAAAACCCATCTCAAAAGCATCAACTCGGGGCATACCCACTAGTCACACATAGATAATGTGCTCATAGGCCCAATAGTGTATGATGAAAGTGCACAAACCGAACTTCATGGAGCCTTGCATATGCCCATAGCTCTCTATATAGTTGTACAAGGAATGTTGGTACCTAGGAAAATTGGGTCCTCACTATCATCATGTCATGTAAGACTCCCATCGGTGAGCATGGGAATCTCCCACCTCTACATCTCGGTAGTGCAAAACAACATCGCCTCCATCAGTAATACTACTAGCCTTGTCTCCTCTAGACAAGCGAGGAACATCTCTCCATAGCTAAGGTTGGCACTATGGAATGTCATATCTGCCATCCCCTCCCCAAATACCGTTAGCATCAACTTGTCGATTCCTCTTAGGAGATCGAATATACTGTGTCCCAATATGGATAACCGTAGAATCGAACATGTCCTCTAGGGTGACTATCATCTCACCCATCTGTAGGTGGAATGTGTTGGTCACAACATCCCATATATCGATGAGAGTGACCATCGAATCGGGCTGTGCCAGGACTACATGCCTGCAGTCTTGTTGGAACCCACTCGTGCCCACCTCCTCAACATTCCACAACTCCTTAGTGTCACTACACCTCGAATTGTCACGAGAAGGGGTGATACCCTATCTCACATCATCGCCTGGTCTCGCTTTGCATCCAATAAAACAATCACATTAATAAAATAGGACCATATCTACATTCACCCATACACATACCCATTACCCTACCTCTTTTTACTTTACTACTTACCCATTTATCCCATGTACAGGTAAGTACAACTGCAAGTTGGGGGACAATTAAGTGGACATCAAATCCCAAATTTTATGAACTGCGATCGCAGTTTATAAACCATGATCGCGGTATTAAAAACCGTGATCACAGTCTATTTTTCTAGGCTTGGGAAATTCTAAACCTAAAAGTGCACTCACACTTTACAAATCACGCTCACACTTTATAAACTATGCTCGTGCTTTATAAACTGCGCTCGTGCTTTTCAAACCATGCTCACACTTTTCAAACCGCACTCATGCTTTGTAAAAATCTCGATCACGATTCTTTGATACCAAAAAACATCCGTGGACCTCATTTTTCCCACCATTTTAGCACTACAATCGCGGTTTACAAACTATGATCATGGTTCTTACTGTATCATGAAATCCGACCCTTAAGGCTCGGGAAATATCTATTTTTCCCTAATCAAAGCTATGGAAGGTCATTATGAAGTGTAAAAGGTCAAAAACATCAAATTTACTCTTCCAGAGACTTGAACCATGCTAAAAACATGAAAAGATTTCACAAAAATGGTGTCATCACGTAGGGGACATTGTCACTTCGTATAAATATTGATTTTTAAGTGAATAGAATAAGATAAATATCATTTTATAATTTTTACTAACAATATGTCTTTAAGACATTTTTTCCCTTGAATGTTCATGTCTACGTTTAAGATTGTAAATTTTGTTTTCGCTATCAAAATGTGATAAAAATTATACCATCCCAAGCATGGACAAATTCTATACATATTAAAAATATATATTTGATTTCAATATTTTTGATATAGTTATGGCGGGAAAACAGAAAGTGCTCCGTTTTCTAAATATTTTCAGAGCCACTTTCACGGAAAAAATCATTAAAAAAATATTGCTCAAAAATATACAAAATAAAATCCATCCCTAGATAGACAACTACATCTAATGTTTCATCTTTGAAGGAAAAAAAAAAACAAGATTTGGTTATCCAAAATGTGGGCAAACAGATTACAATCTTATAAGTTTTTAAAAAAAAAAAAAACCAAGTCATATAATTTTAAGTGTTTAATATATCTAAACTTGTCCATTTTTTAAAAAAGAAGTATTTTAGAAACTAGATTGAGAATGCTATGATTCATATTCATATAAATTTTTCTAATTTTGAGTGAGCTTATTGCTAATAATACCTACAAGTTGAGATTTTGCTGTTTTTGCAATATGACATCCTGAGATGACACCATATTTGTCCATCAACTTCTTACACTTACCCACCTTGCTACTTACCCAACCCAACCCTAACCTACCAACCTATCTACCCTAACCCTCCTAATCTAATACCACCTCACCTATAAAATCAAACACCCTGACCCCTCACCTACTTCCATTTTGACCCACTCCCCAACCTTACATTTTTCCTACATATCTATACATTTTTCGTAATAACTCCACCCTTACCTATTTTTATCCCTTACCTAGGTTATGATTTTCACCCAACCCACTTCTTTTACCCCTCCTTACTCACCCACCCAAACTCAGACACCTTTTGCCCCCTTTTCCTCCATTCGACGGCACCGGTTACCCTAACTAACTCGACCCCCTTCAACTTGCATCGAGTCACCTACTTTGTGACCGATACCATCACACTCACACTATGTCGGTTACACTCCAACCGATATCGGTCACTATCGTTTGTAGACACCTAAAATTGGTTACCCAATTTAGTGTCCCTCACATTCGTTTACCTTCTCGGGTAACCTGGGGCACGTTCATATCACCATTGCCCCCTTGGGGTATTATTCAATTTGTGATTTAAACACCTATCCTAGGTTTAATTCACCCCATTATGTTTTACCCATGAGTAATTAAATATTAACTATTCAATTACACCTTTTTACATATATCCTAACCACTTATCTACCCCATATCTATTCTATCCATATATCCCCCCTATTTCTCCTCCTCCCAAACCAAGCAGCGGGATATTTCCCGTATTTGAGGTGAAAGGATCACTCTCATCTTTCTAGAAATTGCTCCTTTTGGCCATTTCGGGAGTCTGTTCCCTGATCGGCACCGACCGGTACTCGGTCGACACCGATTTTTTAACGGCACCGATTTCATCTCGGTCGGCACCGATTACAAATAGAGGCCCAGAACTCAGTTCTGGTTAGACAGTTAGATGGCGAGATAGACAGTGAGTTAGACAAAGAGAACGAGAGAGTTTTGAGCATCAAGTCTGAGCATTATCTATCAAGTGAGAGCGAATCCTGTCCAAACCAATCCACGAGAGGAGCAGTTTACTCTACTCCGCCACATCGACATCGTGAGTCTTCATTGATCTCTTGGTGACTCTGTTCCTACATCCAGCATAGGTGGAGCCTTGTCAGTATCCCTACGACACTTGCAGATCCAGTGGAGATCGACGATCTAGCCTCCACTGTCTGTTTCTCAATCTTCCTACAAATTTTCCCAAGTCGACGTTGATTTATATCAGTCGACACCGACCTGCCTCAATCGACACCGATTTTCCTAACCGACGCCGATCAGCCTGCAGATAGGTAAAAGGACTCAGGTAACATTAATCCAACATTATTTTTAGAATTTCCTATTTCCTACTTTACTCCCTCATTGTTTAGATTCGATTCGTTATTTTTATCGAGAAAATCTAGTTATTTACGTACATATTTATCATGTAGGTTTTTTTCCTTAGTTAAAACGTGGTGACATCCATTTGAGGAGCTTATCACTTCCTAGACCCACTTTTCGGGCAGTCCACCTAAATATCTTTTAACGTTGTCTTTTATGTCAAGCATCATGTCTGTGTCTCAGGTTTCTGGATCTCACTCGTGTGCACCTATCTTGTCTACATCGGCTTTCTTTTCCATCTACATCTTTGGATCTTTTCGTATCAATCAGTATTGATTTCATTTGAAGTTTTTCAGGGTTTTTGTGTTTAGTTTGGTACATTAACTTGGACAGGTAACAAGCGTGAAATTCTTGATCTACATTCTGGCACACCGGTGGGACCGAACCAAAGTCCCTTATTGGTAAGTTCATCTCTTTTCCAGTTTTGAGCTTTGTTCTTTTTCTTCACTGATTTTTATCAGTTGTTCTTAAGCATTTCCTTCCATCGTTTCAGTCTTGCTGCTTTCATTTCTGAATTTGCAAAGTTAGATCCTTTCTTTTTTGCAAATCTCAATTCCAATTTCTATTTCTAAAATTAGTAAATCTTTCATTTGATTTCAAGATTGCATGTTCGATCCATCTCTTTATGCAAAATTGTTATTTCCTTGAAATTTTTCTAGTTCCCTAAATAGAAATTTTCATTTTGCTATTATCTGGATATATCTTTCTGGATTGGTTTGTGTGTTTTCTTAACCTTTTCTTGCGGAGCACTTTGCTTGTTCGTGGGATTGTTCGAGGGGAAGAGCTCAACAATGTGCTTTTTGAAGTCCACACACCTTGGAGAGCTAAATCTACAGGTATTTCTCTTTTACGGTGTTTTCTCCTTTTTAGGAACTAAAAAAAAAAAAAAAAAAAAAAAGACTTTGTTTGTTTGTTTTCTACACATTCAAACATTTCGATTTTGGTGCTTAAAAAGAATTTAATCACATTTGGGAAAGAATTTGTTTGACTTGTCTTCATCGAAATCAAACACTTCATTTTTAGTGCTTAAAAGGAACTCTTTCTTCATCATTTCTGTTGTGTGTTTTTCATCTAGTTTTAATTAGGTTGGAAAATTTATCAAAATCGGTAGTGACACTATTTGATTTTTATTTTTCACCCTTGCACACAAAGCCAAAATCACTAGGTATAAAGCATTTAAACAAGAATTCCTCCCCTGGCCTTGCCTACTTGGAAGTGACATCCAAGAGGAAGAGCCTATGCGGTACTCGGGCCACGCTATAAATTCATGGAAGTTCTGGTATATATTGGCAAAGCACCCGACTCCCTTATCGCAGTGGTGTGTGAAGTGCGGGGGTAGGCCCCTATATCAATCCACGTCTGGGTATTTCTTGAAGTTCCTTCGGGACTCCTCACCAAACATTCCCCAAACCATCCTTAGTTTGGCTATCTGAGTAGTTCCTGTTCTAAAAAGCCTTCCCTAACATTTTCTTTCTTAAAAGCATAAAAATTTAAAAGAGATAATCACCTACGCTGCTTGATTTTTCTGTGCATTAGTTAGGTCAATCTTCTTTTTCGCTATATTTCTACTTGTTTATGATGGTCATCACTCGATTACAATCTAGAAGAATGGCTCAAATGGCCCCTTCTTCCTCCGAGATCACCACTACTGTGGATGTTTCGGCACCCCCCAGATCTTCCTCGGGACCGCTGTTAGTTGGTTCCCCATCTTGGTCATATAATCCTTTCTATCAGCCTAAAGCAATCCCTTCACGTCCAGCTTCCCCCAGTCCTTCAGAAATATCATCTACTTCTGACATAGAGTATGTTCCTCACGGGGACCCTAAATTTCAGGCACTCCTTGATCGCAATCCAGTAGCCCTTATGGACTATCTAGTACATAAGTCTATTCAAATATCTGATCAGGGACCACCAATCCAACAAGTTTACGATTATCCTCGTGAACCATCCCAGGCTTTTGTAGAACAGTTGGCCTCCTTTTTCTCACCTCGAACCATGGAAGAGGGTGGTGCACCTGTACCTCCTTTTTCTCTTCCACCAACCATGACGACTAGTTCTCAAATAGTCTTGCCTATTCCTAGTGCCGCAGTTACCTCGGCTATCCCACAACCTACTTCTGAGAAGTCTTCTGCCTTAGCTATAATGGGCGCATCTGCACACTCATGATTGTTGTTAATTCTTCTATGTCATCTATTGTGTCTCAGGGTCAGTATCTCTTGGTGAATCAACCCCCTTTCACGAGTCAGTTGGTTCCTTCTTCTCATCCTCCACCTCATCTTTCTTCCAATGCTCCAGTGACAGTGACCTTTACCCATCCTCTAGCATCGGTGCCCTTAATAACCAATCTAGCAATCAAAAGCCTCATTCAGACTTTGTTCCCCACCATGTCCAATCAAGTCAACACCCATGTTCCTCAATCCATTCCGATTCAATCAACAAGTGTAGGAGCCCATCAATCATAGGCTCCGTCTTTCATTCAACCACCTTTTCCTCAACCACCTGTCATCTCACAGCCTGTCTATACACAGGCTCCTTCACAAAAATACCTCATCAGGTGTCACCTAGAACACCTGGTTATTCCTCTTACCATCCTGTTAATCAACAGATGAATCCCCCGTTAACACCTCAACAAAATCCACCATTCACTTCTTATGTAGGGCATACCAGCATACCTCCTCCTCAATCTGATGTGGTCCAAATTCTTTTCAAGAAAATCATAGACCTGGAGGCATCCACCAAAGGGGCTCATCCCTCATACTCTTTTGAAGAAGTATGCAATGAACCGATTCATCCATCAGTGGCTTTTAAGCCTTATCCTCCCCAATGGGAACTTCCTAAATTTTCAAAATTTCATAGTTGGGAGGACCCTCAATAGCATCTGTGAGCATTCAAACACGCTTGCTACCTTATAGTCAGGATCAGGAGCTTATGCTCCGTACTTTCCCTATGTCTCTCGCAGGACCTGCTTTAGACTGGTATAATAACATTCCCCAACATTCCTTGTTTTCTTTCTCTCAATTGGCCTAGATGTTTGTTGAAAACTTTTCGATAAATATCACACATAAGATCTCGATTACAGATCTTTATAACATTCATCAATTTGATGATGAGTCTATTGCAGACTTTGTCACTCGTTGGAGAGGGATAATAAACCAATTGTCTTTCTCCCTTCCTCAATCTCAACAGATCGAGTTGTTTACTCGATCCTATGCTAATCATATTTCTTCCACCTTAAGGATCTAGACCTTTCACACATTTGAAGAAGCCTTTACGATGGCACACAAACTTGAATCTCGTGCCATTGAACAAGGGAAGTTAAAACTTCATTCTAAAACTAAACCAGATTTTTCTCGGTTTACAAAATCAAACCCTTCCACTTCTAAAGACAAGAATCAGGGATCCACCAATGCTATCGTATTAAAAACACCACGAGCCGATAACATTTCTAATCAAACACCACAAAAGACTCTTCATCTTCTCGAAAAGGACCCTCATCATCTCGATCTTTTACTTCGTTGGGGGAATCATATGCCTCTATCTTGGAAAAAATGTTGGAAGTTCACATGATCGAACTTCCCCCTATTAGAAATTTTGATGAAAGCCAAGAACATCCATTCTGGTATAGGGAAAATGACTTCTGTCATTATCATAGAACCAAAGGTCATGACATTGAACGATGTCAGACCTTCAAGAATCTTGTCCAGAAATTCATTGATAAAGGTGAGCTCATTTTGGATAACCCAAATGCTCCCCCAAATCAGGCGCTTGACATGTTTAAACAACCTTTTCCCAATCATTCCCCGAACCATGATGCTTCAGGGTCTCAAAAACCAAACACTCATACTATCAGCGTCATTTCTACTGAAGAATATTCTTCTAAACCTAAGCCATCTACGAGCACATCGATAGAATCAGAACCTCCTGCCACTCCGCTAATCGCTGGGATTCTACCATCTTCAGACAACCCATCTTTGAGTATTCCCACATTGTTAGAGACAGATTCACCTCCCTCTGCCTCTTTATCTAATCTTCCATCTATGCCTGAGACAGTGTCATCCTCATCTGTCTCATCATCGGACATCCTTTCGATGCTCGAGACATTTACATCCCTTCGAGTTTCCACTACATCTACATCTACTTCTGTTTCTCCCATTTTCACTGCAACTATGCCATTGGTAAACATACCTATAGTTGTACCAACTTCGACAGAAGCATCTTCGATTTTAACTCTTCCCATCTCCTTTCCCACAGTAGTTACACCCATAATTACTGTACCAGAAGTATCTCCCTCACAAGGAACTGCTTCTTCATCATCCACTTCTTCCGTCATTGATACTATTTTGCCTATTAAAGGGAAATCTAAAGAAATAGTAATGGCACCTACACTCTCGGTTCCTGAACTTAAACCGAGACAACTAAGATCTAATGATACATCATCCGTATCTCCCCATTTTCTTCCCCCAAAAAGGTTACAGTCCCCTTATGCGGTTGAAGTTGTCACCATCCCTGAAAAAGGAAAACCCATATTTCAAACCATCAAGACTCTTGGTGCTTTCCCTCAAAAATCTCTCTCTACGCCTCATAAAAGATTGGATTTGTCTGCGGAGAAGGCGTCTTCTTCTATAACACCATCAAAACCATCATCTTCTTCTATAACACCATCAAAACCATCATCTTCTTCTACAACACCATCTTCACCAATGCCTCATAAAGTGGACTTACCTACTAGAAAGGCATCACCTCTCTTATCAGGACCATCGTCTTCATCCCCAAAAGACAGGGCACCTGTTGTTCCTCCGATCAGACATACTTTGGGAGCTTCCTCTTCATCTAAATTGGCATTATCTAAATCATCATCTATTTGATCAAGCAACCTTCTTTATTTCTGAAGACCACAACACTTGTTACATCTCCATCATCTTCCAAATCTATCTTAGGAGCTCCTCCACCACCGAAATCAATCCAGTATCACTCACTTCCATCTCAAGTGCCCAAGGCTACTCCTCCTAATGTCCGAGAAAGGTAAGACGATCCCTAAAAAGACTGTTAAACTAGACATGCAGGTTCTTTTACCTCGGCAATATGTTGAGGTAAAAGAGGCACCTTCATCATCTCTGTCCTCATCTTTGTCTACCGGATTCTATACTGAAATTCTTCACCAACTTATCCAAGCTTCATCCATATCCCTTCCCCGATCAAACCCTATAATCCTAAAGGAGTAAAACCTTCCTGGTTCAACTCTGATTTGATTTGTGCTTACCATCGCACTCTGGGTCATGACACCGAGGGATGTAAAGCTCTTCAATCTATCGTTAACAACCTCTTGGAAGAAAGTGATCTTCTTTTGGAAGAGGAGGAGGAACAAGTATCTACTATTGTCCCAACTTCATCTGAGCCTCAACAGTCCACTCAGACCTCTAGTTCTGTTAATTCCACTATGGATGATCTTCCACCTTCTCAAATCGACACAATTCATATCGCCACTAGAACCCAACAAGTATGATAATCCATCATCATCTACAACATCTCGACCACGGGTTGTCATTTCTGTAGCCCCCGAAGGAACTCTTCCTTCCTCATCAGCCTCAAGACCTTGGGTCTCTATTCATGCTTCACCTCGGGCTCAAATTCCCATGTCAGTTGAGGAGAGTGTTATGAAACAACTCACCCATGCTCCGGTCAAAATGTCTCTTTTTGACCTCATTCAATCTTCTCCGCAGCATCGCCAGGCTCTAATTGATAATTTGTGTCACATCACTGTGAATTCAGATGAGCCCCAACCTTTCGAGATGGTTGTTGGATTGAATAGACCATCAACCACCATTTCTTTTGAGGATTCTGAAATACCTCTCGAGGATTATCCAAAATTCACCCTCAAGGTAATTTTGATAACATGCATCAAATTATTCGATCCGAGCAAGTAGATTGATTCGAGGCCCAAAATCATGTTTTTGGGGTCCCCTCGCTTTTTTATAACTCTCCATCAAGAAGAAATCCCAACAAGTTGAGAAAATGGAAAAAATGCAAAAATAAGGTTGTAGGATCTTTTGTTTTAAAGCATTTCTTGGTCTGAAGGGTTCGGGTCATATAATGCGAGGTTCGTCGTACCAAGCTTGGGGCCCAAAAGACAAAGAAAATCAGCTAAGTCAGAAGGCAGGTGGTCCTATTCGGTTGGGACATCGGGACATGAAAAGGTGAAATGGCGAAAGCAAGAAAAATTGTCTAAGTCTTGTTTCGTGTGGTTTGGGACATCGGGACAAAAGTACGCGTGGGGAAGCTTGAATCAGCTGATTTTAAAAGACAATCCATTTTGGGGTGATGTTCGAGAGATAATTTTCTAGGACAGCTAGGAAAAAAAAGTACGTGAGGCACGCATGGGATGTGAAAATGTGAAAAGGCCGTAAAATATATAAGCTCGAATTGGTGATGCGGGAGAATATATGCAGGACAGTCGGGACAAAAATGCGCTCGGGACACGTGGGATGCAGAAAGGTGAAAAGACGCATGCCAGAGAGACAAGGAAGCCCAAATCAGATGATGCAAGAGAATTCATCCGGGACATCCGGGACAAAAGTATGCGCACGAGGGACGTGGGAAGAACCAAGGCAAAGAAGAAAAAGTCATGCGTTTGACCCGTGAACTCAAGCGGCCATAACTTTTGACTCCAGAGCTCTAATTTTCAAAAAATTGGACTTTATGGAATGATCATGACATCCTCTACACCACAAAAACATATTTGGCTCGAGTCATTAATGCTTATTCCCAGGAGGAAATGAGAAAACGCCTGCTGGACTCCAAAATAGCTGCCGCTTTCAGAGAAGGCCATAACTTTTACATTTCTCAACAAAATCACACAAAATTGGTACCGTTGGAATTATGGCTCCAAGCCCAACACACATAAATCAAGAAATTATGGATTTGATGAGATAATATTGGGTATTTTTCACAAAACGTGGATGGGTTTATAACTTAAAGTGTTTTATTTGGTGGTTGGGAGTGCAATTAAGAGGCATGGTCATCATTCTTTCTCTGCTGCAGCACCTGGGACAGTATGGGGGGCTTTTGCAAGTAATATATAATGATTTTAATCCATTTAATGCCTCTTACAAGTGGTTGAAGGAAAGATTTTGGGATTTCCATTTTCCCTTCTCTCTCTCTTCTCATTTTTTCTATAAATTGGAGTGTTGGGCTCATTGTAAAGGAGGTAGTTTTTGTAGAAAAGCTCTACCAAAATTTCTTTGTGAAGAAAATGTGTTGTAGGCCCTTGTTGTGGACTCCTTACATGGTGATCTAAGCCCTTACCTTATAACCGATTGAACTCTGTGCATATTAGGAAGAAATAAAATATAAGTTTGTGGATGTATCTTCCCCTGCTTTGTGTTTTCTTGCATTCTTCTTGCCCCTTGACCTCTTATTTACAAGAATATTGTGTCTATTATTATGTTCATGCGAGGATCTATTATCATTGTGTATGTTTGAAACATTGTTGTGAATGCATTTTGCTAGATTATGGAGAATTGTCATCACCTCTTCTAGTGTGCACTTTGCTTCTGTATTTCACGCATTTGGAGACTACTATCACACCCTCCTTTTCTAGTGTATCATTGATTTAGTGTAGGCTTTCATTTCATGCATTCTCTCTCTCTGGTCCCTTGGAAATTTAGATTAGAATAGTTAGTTTCCCTGCATTAGAGTAGATTGTGGCGGGTAGTTTAGAAGCAAGAACTAGCTTTCTTTGGAGGTCTATCTCAAGGAGCGAGTCCCACAACTTGGAGATAGTACCCATGTTATCCAATCACACCGTGAGTTCAAATATATGCACTTGTATAAATAGAAGGGTCTTTGTGATGCGGTGATAACACCTCCCCTTTCTGCCAAGGATTTAGAGGCTCCTCTTTTTATCATGGTTCAAATCAACAACACTACATTAAAACACACTATGATCGACAGTGGTGCTGCACTCAATGTCATTTCTTCCCACACATTCGAACAACTTAAATTACCTAAGAATGTAGTGTCACCACCACCTTTCACCCTTCGATCATTTAACGATCAGCTGGCAGTTACTTTAGGAACTGTGGTCCTGCCCATTCGGGTAGGTAAAAAATTACTTCACGAGCTCTTTTACATTGTTGAGGGAAAATTCCACTACAATATGATCCTAGGATGCTCCTAGATTCATACAATGCATTGTGTCCCATCAACCCTCCATCGATGCTTAAAATATTAGTATGAGGGAAAAATCTATACTCATCCAGGAGATCCTTTTCCTTCTGCACAATGTGACATGACAACAGGGTCTGCCCCTCTAAAGAAGGATGCTTGTTCTCTGAGAGGCTTCATCCTCTTCCTTACCTACAACTAAATTACCAAATTTTCAAAATCTGGAAGAGACATTGCAGTGTTTCTCGCTAGGAGAACTTCCTCTTCTTTCTTTTGACGCCCATCTCAAGCCTAATGAGTATGGTAGACTAGAAAAACAACCTAAATATCAGCCAGGTCTTGGTCACATCGTCACCATTGGTCTGCCCAATCAACAGACTAACTTCATTTACGGTGGTCTTGATACACCTCACTATCACCTAGATTCTCCCCCTAGGGCCAAACCTTATTTAGCAGGGTTTGATTGTCTACAAAATCCCACGTTTGCAAAAACGTATTTATATCGATGCGCATGGAAGGGCTTTGGCCTGGGAAAATATGAACAAGGTGTGCATGACCTCGCATCCATTCCAACTCTTAAACCACATCAAAAATTTGGTTTAGGATTTAAACCCCTCTCAAAGGCCACCATCACCATTCTCGATGAGCCTCTTTCCATTGAGGAACCATCTTCTCCCGTCAGGTCAGAAACATCATTTGATGAGGATGACACCATTTCCATTCTATCTAACTTTTTTTTTAGTCAATACCATTTCCTTAGGACCACTGACCTACAAAACTAATGAAAAATCCACTTCCATACCATTAATCTTCCCTGGAATAGTTGGAGATGATTCTCCCACTATCAACACTATCCACTGTGTGGATGATGACTCTATCCTCACCTATCTGGGGGCAGAGGATTCCTATCTTCCTAAAACCATTCCTTCTGACATGTCTACACTTCTCAACGAAGCCACTATCGACCTTAATATAGGGACTTCTAAAGACCCTCGCATCATTAAGGTCAGCCAATCTCTTAATCCACAGGAGTTAGGAGACTTCACCACTTTTCTTTCCAACCATCATCAAGCCTTTGCTTGGTCATATGAGGATATGCCAGGACTCGATCCCGATATCATGGTCCACAATATCGTTACTCTTCCGACATCAAACCGGTTAAACAAAAATTACGTAAAATGCACCCTTGAGTAGCCCTTCTTGTTAAAGAAGAGTTGTAGCGCTTGCTTTTGGCTAACTTCATCCAACCCATCGATTATCTATTATGGGTTTCAAATGTAGTACCGTAACTAAAGCTACTAGAAAAATTCAAATTTGTACTAACTTCCGGAACTTAATCTTGCTTGTCCAAAAGATGATTTTCCTCTACCTAATATCGACCAACTAGTGGATTTAACTGTGGGTCACGAGATGATTTCTCTTATGGATGGTTTCTCTGGGTATAATCAAATTCTCATCACACTAGAGGACCAACATAAGACTTCCTTCATAACTCCTTGGGGGACCTTTTGTTATCATGTCATGCCTTTCGGTCTTAAGAATGCGTAGGAGTAACCTATCAACGAGAAATGACCTACATCTTCCATGATCTCTTACACAAAACTATGGAAGATTACATCAACGATCTCCTCGGTAAATCCAAATGCCATCAGGATCATCTTTTCATTCTTGCACCTCTCTTTGAGAGGCTTATTCACTTTTGTCTTCGTCTAAATCCATCTAAGTGCGTGTTTGGCGTTCTCACTGGTAAACTCTTAGGATTTATCATTTCTATTAGGGGTATTGAAGTAGACCCCACAAAAATAAAAGCTATCCTTGAGATGCCTCCCCCTTCTAACTTAAAGCAACTCCATAGTCTTGAGGACGCCTTGATCAGTCGTCATTTTATCTCTAATCAATCGGATTGTTGTCAACCTTTCCATCATCTCCTCCGTAAGAATGTTCATTTTGAATGGGATGACCGTTGCCAAAAAGCCTTTGATGATTTCAAAGCTTATCTTTTTTCTCCACCCATGCTTACACCTCCACGCGAGGGGAGCCATTCTATCTTTATATCTCGTGGATGACCATGCTCTGGGAGCCATGATCTTACATTGGGATGCTTGTGGTAAAGAACAAGCCATCTATTACATCAGTCGTACTCTCCATGAGTATGAAACACGCTATTCGAAGCTGAAAAGTTGTGTTGTGCTCTCTTCTTTGCAACTTCTAAGCTTCGTCACTACCTCCTCAATCATAAAACTTACATTGTCACAAGTGTCAATCCACTCAAGACAATGCATGCAAAGCCTTATCACAATGATCGTATCACTCATGGCTCATGCTTATGACAGAATTTGATCTCGAATTTATCCCACAAAAATCTATCAAGGGTCAGGTCATTGCAGATCAATTAGCTGATGCTCCTCTTCGGACACTCAAGACCCTCTCGCTCAATTCCCCGATGAGTATATCCAACAAATTGATTTCGGTCTTTCTCCGTTTAAAGTAAAACTCTTCTTTGATGGATCTAAATGCCAGCAAGGGGAGGTGCAGGTTTCGTTATGATTCCTCCTTGGGGTGCACCTATCCCAATTACACACAAACTTAACTTTGAGTGTACCAATAATATGGCTGAATATGAAGCTCTTGTTTTAGGTCTTCAAAATGCCATTAATCTTGGCACCTGCCATATTGACATCTTTGGTGACTCTGAACTCATCGTTAATCAAGTCACTGGTGTCTATCAATGCAAGAATGATATCCTTCAAAAATATCGCGATATCATTCTCTTTCAACTTCAATCCTTTGATAAATTCACTATCCAAGCTATTCCTCACACTACGAATTGATTCACAGATATAATGGCTTCTTTAGCCTCACTTATTCTACCTTTTACCGAAGACTCATGACTTTATGTGGCTATGCAATGATTAGACCAACCATCTCATCTCAGGCAACTGACTTCAATCAATGCCATTACAACCAATACTCAAGACGAGTGGTATCAACACATTGTTGATTATCTATCCCATTCAGTGCTTCCTCTAGATCTTACTTCCAATGGTAGAAGATCTTTTATCCTACGCGCTAATCGCTATACTATTCTAGGTGGAATCCTCTACAAACGTGGTTTTGATGGTATTTTGCTTCGGTGCCTCAAAACCCCTGAATCATCTAAGGCTATCCAGGAGGTCCATGATGGTATCTGTGGTGGACATTTTAGTGGTTTGGCCATAGCTAAACGCATCTTACACTTAGGCTATTATTGGCCTTCTCTTAATCGAGATTGTTGCGAATACACTAAGAAATGTGTCAAATGCCAACAACATTCCAATCTTACGCATATCCCTAGTCAAGCTTTGCAACCTGCGACAGATTTGTGGCCTTTTTCACAATGGGGTCTTGATCTCATCGGTCTTATCAATCCCGCTCTTCACAGTGTCATCATTCTATCATTACTACCACAGAATACTTTACTAAGTGGGTGGAAGCTATTCCCCTTTCCTCAACAAAAGCTAAACCAATTGTTGATTTTGTCTATCAACACATCATTTGTCGCTTTGGTATTCCACACAAACTCATCACAGACAATGGTAAATCTTTCAAAAATGTGATTTTACAGAATCTCTATGACGCTTTCAATATCAAACTCATATTTTCTTCTCCATACTATCCCCAAGCTAATGGCTAGGCCAAAGCTTCCAATAAAACTTTGCGTAACATCCTCACAAAGGTAACTAGTCGAGCTGGTAGGGATTGGCATTTACATATCCCTTTTTCTCTCTGGGCTTATCAGACTAGCATTCGTACTCCTACTAGTGCTACTCCCTTCTCTCTCATCTATGGGTCTGAGGCTGTTCTTCCTTTGGAAGTCCAGATCCCATCTCTTTGTGTTTCTCTCAGAGAATTTGTCTCTGATGAGGACTATCGATCAAGAGTGTCTAGCACAGCTTGAGTTGTTAGATGAGCGGCGTCTCAATGCTCTTGAACATCATCAAGTCTATCTTGAGCGTGTCAAACGTGCTTACAACAAGCACTTGTAGCACCATGACTTCAAAGTTGGTGATCTTGTTCTTAAAGAAAACCAAAATGTCACTACACTAGAATGGAGTCAGCGTGGTAAGTTTTCTCCTAACTGGATGGGTCCATACGTGGTTACTCATAAATATGGATCTGGGGCTTACCATCTATCTTCCATGGATGGTGTACCTGAAATGGAACCTATTAATGCCTTGCATCTAAGGCCCTTCTACTATTAAAATCTATCTTACATGTTCTTAGTCGCAAAACAGATCTTTCATCCATCTATAACCAGTCATACCTTTTTGTAGTGATTTAGAACTATGTGGTTCTCGCATTATGTCTTTTTCTACCTTAAAATATGAGTACCGTGGCTCTACTCATGGAATTTTTCTTATGGATATGTTCCTCCTCATGGTAGGAACACCTTAATCACTTCTTCATTTGTCCCAAGTGTCTATCTTAATCAAATCTACTTAGGGTATGAGTACGCGTTTGTATACATGTTTTCTTTCCCTCTATCTGATCTATCTGGTCTAAACTCAGCTTCCTCCCAACGAAAAAAAAAAAAGATGCTATCCAAAATTCCTAAAAGATAGACTGATCCCTTGAAGGACAGCTATCCATGCATTATTAAGCAAATCAAAAGATATAGACCATACCCTTGAAGGATGGCTATCATTAAATTCAAACTACAGACCGTTCCCTTGAAGGACGTTGTTTCTCTCATGGAATTCCCAAGGCTTCTCACATTGATCAGCCTTTTCAGTAACAAACTTCCTCTTTGGCAGTTTGTTCACTTTTTAGCATCACTGAAAGACTTCTCGTATCGATCAGTCTTTCCACATCTAGCAAACTTCCCGCATTGATCAGTTTGCTTTTCCCATTTATCCACCTCGCCCTCTCCGATGCTCCCTCCCTTTAACGTAACACTAGTGTGGTTGTTGCAGATCTCCTCCTTACACCGTAACAAGGAAGCTCAGGGGCATGCTATGCTAGGGTGTCCTCGTAGTATCTCACCTCAACGAGGAGAGACTAATATGTACTTAGGCTCATTGTACTAAGTGTTCGTAGTGTCACTCCTAGTGCTTCTTGGTGGAGGCCCTCCTATGGTCGTGCCCTATGTCCCAGACTCTGACGTGGTACTTGTATCACCATATTTGGCCCTGAGGGACTCCCTATGTTAATGGTAGTGATCCCTTTGCTGGATCGCTATATCTTACTCTGGCGAGTGTGTCCCTCTCGATATCGGGCATCCCTCTCCTCTCGTCAGCTCGATCTCCTCTAGGGCAACTTGATGTGTCTACATCAACATAAAATGCTCTCCCTCTAGCCTCTCCAATGTTGTGGCTATATCCTCCTCATCGGCATCTATGGATGTTGGTAAGTGTCGTGGAAGCTCTGTCGAATACCATGCCACATAGCCATCATCCACTCTGGCATCATCATCACTATCTGCAGAAGGTGGGGCCTCCCTTAATGGATCTGTCGGGATCAAAATTGGCAAATTTGTCTCTCTATTGTCTCGTCTATATGGCCTGTAGGTGGTCGGCACTGTCTGCACCAGGCCAAACTGTCTCAATACCCATATAAACGGGACTCACTCCCACATATCAGGCCTGGTGGCCCCTAACCACCTTGCTCCGTCTCAACCCCACCAAGTGAGCATCCTGACCAGCCCATGTCAAAAATACCCGATATGGTCTCCAGATGACCTACTCTGGTGTCAGCATCCTGAAGCGCTCGGCATACCAATCTGCGGATCTCCCTGTATCTCCCAGGGGCCATGTCGGCCCACCATTGCGAAATCCATAATCAATGGCCCCCACTGCTGCTGGCATCCATGGAAGCCTGGATGGCCTGATCACTACTATGTGCTCATATGCCCAGCAATGGAGCACAAAACTAACATCAATCCCTATCCTCCTACCAGTGGTATACATCCATAGCTCATAATATATCTGAGCTATCAGGGTGTCAGCAAATGCGAACACCTGTCTAAACTGCAGGATGTCACAAACACAATCTAGCAATAATAATGGGAATCTCCCACCTCCTGAATCTGGTAGAGCAAAGTAGGAGATCACCATCTGAATCAACACTATCCGTCTGCTCCTGGCATCATTTATCGTACTTTGTGAGGCTATCCTCACGCCTTTGAGACACTATCTCTGACTCATCTACCCTGTCCCCATATAACTTTCCTAGGGCTCTCTACTGCTACTCTCATGGAGTGATATCAATAGCGTCCCTAGTGATTGGCAGCCTCAGGATCCTGTATATATCCTTGTGGGTGATAGTCATCTCACCCGTCCTGAACAAAAACATGTAATTCAGGTAATCCCATCACCGTACTTAGTGCTGCATTAGCTCTACATCCCGCGGCACTCATCGGTGTCTGTAGAAAGCCCCGAGCATGGCTAACTCTAGGTGGCACCAATCTACGTCAGTCACATCAGGGAGAATGGTCTCCAGAAGCTCGGGGATAGCATCCCACATGTGTAACGCCTCTCATGCCTGCATCCATGATGTCAAAAACATACATTCTATCATCTTATCAGTCTAATGGTAAAATCGGCGTCGATTTACTTAAATCGGCGTCGATCACAAATAGTCGACATCGATTTAAGGTAATCGGCACCGATCTCATATAATCGGCGTCGATTTTTTCAATCGACGCCGACTGGGAGGACGAGTGTCAAAAACACTCTTACTCCTCATTTATTCTTTTTTCTCTAAAAATTGGGACCTAATATGCTATTTTACGATAAAATTATAGAAGGAAGTTTGGCTAGGTTCACTTACCCCTGGTCATGTCCTCTTCCACTTCTGACTACTCCCAGAAGCTTCCATGGTGCTCAAATCCAATTTTTGACTCTCTCTAAATCAATCGTCACGGTCTAAATAAATCGTTCACGTTTTCCTTTCACATATTTATATGCACTTGGTATAGTT